>CM060896.1:97384044-97836544 GCA_030762935.1 Hymenopus coronatus
GAAAATGAATATTTAAACAGATTGTATTGTGGTGATTAAATATTGACATTTATATTTTGACATAATAGATACTTTTCTGGTAGAGAAGTAGAGTCGGATTTGATGCCATACCCGGGACTTGAACCACGGATCTCCTGGTTTCCGTCAAGTTGCTCTGACCATTAGGCTACACTTTTTTTACATCTAAGGTCATATCGTGGGCTTTCCACTTGAAACAACTCGTTGTCTCTAGGTACTTTTACGTTAGTTTAAATCATTAATTTTACTCAAGCACGCACACATTCACACTCACATACAAACTTCCAGACTCTGTGGGGGATAGGGAATAATTCTGGCTAAAGACAAATTATCCGCCCCAGCCGGGAACCGACCACTCGCTGACCACTCGACCACGGAGGCAGTCTAGGCTACAATTGTAACATACCGGTACGGCACTAAATTCTCCAACTGACTCGCATTTTTCTCATTAAGATATGATATCTCAAAATAGTTTGATGTCCTTGTGGTTTACCGGAAAAAATACACTTCTATCTACTTTAAGCTCATCAAGATAAACTCAGCAGAAGTGAACTCATTCCTTGCTTTTTTGTAGGTAAGTAGTAGAGAAATAAGGATTCACTGGGCTACTGGATAGTGAAATTGTTTAAAAGCTGGTTGCTATGTAATAGAAATTAGTTTCCTCGCATTGCCAGGAGTTGACAAATTCCCGTGTGAATAAAGTAAGTACTTTAATAATGAATCCAACAGTAAGAAAGTAAAGGATATAAATTATTGTGTGTTTTAAGGAGATCTATATTTTTGTGTGGCAAGTTTTTGTCTATCTCTTAAGGTTTACCAGTTACGTAAAAGCCATCCAAAATGAAACAGTCTTCAGATACTAATCCTAGAAAATTCAAGATATATATTTTGTCATGTAAGTATCTTTAATGTGCAGGATTTCAATAAAAATCGTTGGAGCCATGTTTGAGAAAGTCGACATTTTTCGAAGTAAAGGGTAATTTGGGATGGATATTTCCTCAAAATTTTCGTGTCATATCCTAGTAGGATAAACGTATATAACAAGTTTAGTTATTTTAACAACTTTTCGTTTTTCAGCTATCGTGTTCACGGAGACACGCGACTTTTTTTTTAAAAAATAATTTTTGGATACAGAGGCGCTAATGTTTATTTCTGGTGAAATATCGGTGAAATATTAGTCATTGTAAACGTAAATGGTGTGTTATTTAAGGACGCTCTTTAACTACTGCGGTTCTCAGCGTCCCATTCTAAATTGGGTGTGAAACATCGCTTAATTTTGCTCAGAGGCCTCTCTATCAGGCTTGAGGTTCTTTTACGTACCGTAAATCTACGACACGGGACCAATGGCTTTACTTCTCTTCCGAAGGATGCCATGCTAAGGATTTTTACACCCGAAAAAATCCATCGTCCTCCACCGGGTTTGAACCCGCGACCTTGGTCATATGAAGTTGGTATGATAACCATTACACCACGGAGGACGACTTTGCTTCATAGAGCAACGCATTTTAAATTTGTGTGTGTGTGTGTGTGTGTGTGTGTGTGTGTGTGTGTGTGTGTGTGTGTGTGTAAGTGGACAACGTGTGAACGTTTGCCTTGGTGTACATCAACTCTTCCCTGGCATATTCTTTTTTGTTCTGCATTTAATATTATGTCCTGCAGGCCGAAAGGCCTTTTCCGCTTTATGGTGGACATCTATTGCGTCGTATACAAGATGTACGGCTTTGTTTATGATGCTTGTATTCTGATACCGTGGACATTTTATGGTAACTAAATGGGAAGGCAACGCAAAAGAACACTGTGATTGAAGAGGGACATCAAAGCTCTAACGTCGAGTAGCCGAGAAACTATTTGACGTCAAACGCAAGCGTTAAAATGCAATTGGTATTAAACTTGTGGTGGGGTACGTACAGCACACTGCACACGTTTATCATACCAATTAAATTAACGCATGAAAAGTTAGTGCAAGTTATTTTTACTTTCTCTACACGTACTATGTACATAGTGTATAGAGAAGATATTGTATTCCACACAAAAATCCGATACCGATATTTCACTGGAAATAGACGTTTTAGGGTTCCCTGTATCCAAAAGAACAGTATTTTTAGATAAAAGGTTCGTGTGTGTCCGTATGAGTCGCCCTTCTTGGCGTAATGGTTACCATGCTAACTTAAAACCTCCTTCGGAAGGGAAGTAAAGCCGTTGGTCCCATGTCGTAGATTTAGGGCACATAAAAGAACCTCAAGCTTTATAGAGAGGTTTCTGAACAGAATTAAGCGGTCCAATTTAGAATGGAACGCTGAGAACCACAGTAGTTAAAGAGTGTCCATAAATGACATGACGTTTCCATTTCGGGTGTCTAAACACGATAATTCAAAAAGAAAGGTTGGTAAAATACCAAACTTGGTGTTTAAGTTTGGTATCTTCCAGGGATGTGACACGAAGATTCCTCCACCCCAAATTACACTTTACTGGAAAAAAGTTCGAATATTTTGATTTTCTCAAAAATAGCTCTAAAGATTTTAATTAAAATACTGTTATTAAAGATATTTATGTGACAAATAAAATGTATATCTTGAATTTTTTGGGATTAGCCTCTAAAGACCTCTTTATTCTGAATGAATTTTGTATAACCGGTAAATCGAAAGAGTTAGGCAAAAACTTACAACACAAAAATGTAGACAACGTTAAATTTATGTCCTATACGGTTCTTTTAGTTGAATTGACCATTTCTGAGATATTCATTGTTATTTGTTTCAGGTTTAAAATGCCTAAGATTTTCTGACACGGAAAGTTGTAAATTTCTGAACTTACATAGCAACGGATTTCATCCACATTACAACCAATGTTTAAAAGAGTTGACTATCGTTTTAGCCTGGTGTATTCACTTACTTCCCTTCAACTTACAAGGAAGCTAGTAATTAAGACAATTTCTGCTAATGTTTATCTTGACTATCATAAAGTTGATAGAAGGCTATGCATTTTACCGATAGTTTATTACAGCGAAGTAGAGTAAGTCACGTGAATAAGATTTTTTAATACAAGCTTACCCTATATATCTGAAAGATTGTGTAAATGTTAATTGTACTGAAAGACCGCTGAGAACAAAATTCATAATCATGTAGTGATGTTGTAAGGTATGTACATAGATACATACCAAACCCCGGATTGCTTGAGAACCGATTGAAGGTGGGTTCGAAGAGGTAGAGAAAGATATTTCTTAGTTTAAAATGTCACTGTTACCTGCCCCCCTCTTTTTGAACATAGGTTGCTTAGTAAACACCTTCCCTGCATATCAAGTAAAGATTCTTTGTTTTTATTTCTTTTAACCTCAACTAACTTGGTATCACACGATGACGATGAATGAAATGGGTGAAATGATGTATAAATGAACTTGGGCCTATGGAGCTTCAAATTAATTGACACTCGTCTTCTCAGGATAAAGGAAAAATTTAATAAATGCCTTATCAGGACAACTCACTCTAACCGAGATTTCGAATGCGGAACCTCTCGAACGTAAGGAAGGAACACTACGGTCACACTACTGAGGCGGGTAAAACTTCTTACATTCATCAAATTTGTGTCAAATTCGATGCTTTACAAGGGTTCCCAAGAGCCTTGTCAAATTGCTCCAATGACTTTTAAACTATTTGAATCTCTTGAAAACGAATGATCCAGGCATCACCAACTCGCTTGATTTTTTTGCTAGAGCAAGCAGTGGGTAAACATTTGCTGTTGTCTCTCATTTCTTGCACTGTGTTGTCAGTTAATGTTGGGAAACTAAAATAAATCATCACGCTCGCCATCAATTCTTACGTTTATGGCTGTCTAGGAGGAATCTTATTTATAGAAAGTGGCGGAATAAATGTTTAGTTTTAACAAAGTTCTGACTCAGTCTAAAAATTCATCTTGCAGCATCATTACGCAAACCGTGCTAGTGCGTATGACGACTACTAAGGAGGATACGTTTCTTTCGAATTGTGTTAGATGCCGATTAGTGACCAAGATCTGTTCATATTCGCTGCTATAAATGGGACGGTTTTTCGTTATAAATTAATTCCCATACTTATAGCGTTTCATTGCGATTGCAATTGTATCGACCATATTAATAAGCTTGTTTTACTATTTTAAGATATACTTGTCATTATTTTTACTTTCTCTAGACGTACTATGTACATAGTGTATAGAGAAGGTGCTGTAATCCAACCAAAAAATTGCTTCTAGATTTCTTCGGAAATTTTTGAGGTCCCCTGAATACAATTTTTTTTAGATAAAGTTCTGGGTATATGTATGCGTGTATCTGTGGACAGCATTGCTGAAAACTAAAAGAACGTGTACTGCCAAACTTGCGACACAAAGGATTTCAAGAAAATTCCCACCCCAACTTCGCTGTACATGGAACATTTTTCCAAAATTTTGATTTTCTTAAAAATGGCTCTAATAATTTTAATTAGAGGTCCATGTTTCAGATATTTTCATGATAGTCAAAATATATATCTTGAATTTTCTGGGAATAGTTTCTAAAGACCTTTTCATTCTGGATGACATTTTTTAACTAATAAACCGTAAGAAATAGACAAAAAAATTACCGTACAAAAAATGTAGATGTTATTAAAACACATAATTTATGTCATATACATTTTTATACAGTTAACTGTTTGGTTTCAATTTTAAACAACTAAAACTTTTCTCAACTCCGTTTCTTCTCTTTTGTTTTACATCTAGGAATGCAAGAGAGAGCCGAATTTCAATTATTTCACATACATTTTAAAGGATTGGACTATCGCTTTAGGCTAGTGTATTCCCTTATTCCCCTTCCACTTACAAGGAAGCAAGTAATAAGAGCAATTCTACAAATGCTTATCTTGATTAGCATGATCGCCCTCAGTGGTGTAATGGTTACCCTGCTAACTTCAAACCCGGCTGAGGACGATGGATTTCTTCGGGAGTATAAATCCTTCGCATGGCTTCCTTCGGAAGAGAAGTAAAGCCGTGGATCCCGTGTCGTTGATTTACGGCACGTAAAAGAACCTCAAGCCTGATAGAGAGATCTTTGATCGGTCTTTAGCGGTCTTTGAACCCCAGTATAGAATGAGATGCTGAGAATCACAGCAGTTAAAGATCATCCTTAAATAAAACGCCATTTCCATTTGATTAGCATGACGTAGAAAAGAATAATATTTTGAAAGGAAAGTTTGCGATTGCTACAGAAGGTCTTGTGATTGTAACACCTCAGATTTTTAATCAATGTAAAATGAATAATAAATATCCTGTTCCTATTTTATAAATATTTAAAGGCATTTAAGAATTTATTATTTTATTTATTTTTATTAATGAATAAAATAGTAAATTGTAATAATATAAGATTGTTGGATACCTTAAGCGCTTCCTACTTAGCAGTTATTACATGTGTAACTGTTGAGATTTGTCTCTTTAGAAAAGGCTGTTCCAAGTCTGGTGCATGGGAAATGAACTGCGAGTAGCCTACAACATGTAATACAGCACAGCACAGAAAGAGCTATCGTCACGGCTGAAACAAGAACTGGAAATTGACAGCATGTAAGTATTGCGGTACAACCTTTGCCCAGTGACATATTGGCTACCACGCTCCTATTCGACCGAGTTGTGCGGTTGAGTACCGCATTTACTCTGACTCAAACGAGTCAAGTTGGAATAGCCTGCTTTAGAGTCTGTCTTTAACAATTTGAGTTGTAGGTTCTTCGCTTACCTCATGAACTAATTGTCTGTTTATTTCATTTGGTGTTTTTGATATGCTCTTGATTTACTTGGGATCCTAGTGTAATAGTAAGCGGTATTTTTTGTGCTTACATCCCTTGGATTGTTCACCTATGCACAGTCATGTGTTTACTTCGTAATTGTGTTCCTAGTTCTCTATATATACACTCCTATGTTTGAAGGTGGAACCAATGTCGTGCTATTCTTTAGATTAAGGTTTCGGTTCATATGCCTTTCGATCTGCCTCTTTTCTGCATGACTGCGTATGGGTCACACAAAGTAGTTCGTTTAGTCTTGCCACATATCCTCTCTCTTTCTACCTAATAGCTTGTTCTACAATGGTATTTGTTGCTTCATTTCTCTGAAGAGATGCCGCCGTGGCCGAGTGGTTACCGCTCGCTTCCCAGTCCGGGTTCGAGCCCAAGCGTCCACAAGTGAGATTTGTGGAGGACGAAACGACGTATGGGTGAACTTCCTCCGGTTTCCTCAACTCCACAATTGCTCCATCACTTTCCTATCATCCATTTCGCTTACATTTCATATCATCCACTTCCTCATGCTCATGCCAGGCTACAGCTCGACCATTCGTTCCAGGTTCATTCTGTGGTTAAATATAGTTTGCTTCCCGACAGGCTTCTGACCCTGTCTGTTTCTCGCTTGTAAGGCATAGGAGCTGTCAGTCCCTCATAAGGGCAGGGTAAACAGACTGCAAAAAAATTTCTCTGAAGAGTCGTTTTGATGGAAATGTCTAGCATCTTGTGTGTCATGCTTCTCCTGCACACCTAGAAGGCGTTGCTGTGTTTACTTGAAGAACCGTACTTAACACAATAATCAGCCTTAAATTAATTGTGAATCATAATTAGAATTTAAAGATCATCCAACAGATGTTACTGTATAAACCGCCATTCTTGTTAAACCGGTTTTGACTTGATAGTAAGGTATGTTAATATGCTTATTTAAGACTTGAAATCAAATTAGCATCCAAAAGTAACACTGGATGGATATGACTAGTGACTCTACTCTGAGACGTATGCTTAGAGATTGATGCAACAAGATTACTGAGCGACTAGAAGTGAAGGAGAATATTGTGGATGCTTCCAACCAGCTCGCTGGGACCTACCTGCCCGGCCCGGCAGCTATTGTCCCAGTCGCCGAAATCTAACAGTAGCGAACCACGAACACAATAACCGCACAAACAACGGTCATTATGTTATCGCTCTGAAATGAGTAGAGCTTTTCTTAAGACGTCGATCATATGGTGTTCCGAACAGTCCATTTCTAGAAGCCTCGCTCTGGGCCACAGTAGGCATATGAGTGACCATCTTCAGTGAGTCAGTGTATAAAGGTTAAGATAGTCCAGAAGTGAAGTGTGAACGCAGTGAACAGTTCATAGTGCAGTCAATCGTGAGTTGCGATTAAGTGATTTAGTTAGTACTTTCTCTACACGTATAGTGAATAGAGAAGATACTGTATTCCACCCAAAAATTCCATTCCGAGATTTCACGGGGAAAATTTGTATATTTCTGGTGAATTTAGTTCTAAATTTAATCCAAAAACATTTTAGAAAAAAGTGTGTGTGTATGTGTGTGGACAGCATAGCTCAAAAACAAAAAAGAAATTTAAAATTTGATATTTAAGATTTTTTTTTAAAATTTTGTTTTTCTCAAAAATGGCTCTTAATGATTTTGATTAAAATACCGTATATTTAAAATATTTTATAACAAATAAAATGAATATTATGAATTTTCTGGGAATAGCCTAAGTAGATCTCTTCATTCTGGACGTTTTTTGTATAGTTGGTAAACAGAGACAGACAAAGTTACTACACAAAACATGTAGATGACGTCAAAACATATAATTTATTTCATATAAATATTTTTCTACAGTTTTCCAAGATATTCATTGTTATTGGTTTCAATTTTAAAATATTTGCCTTCTACTTTCAAGAAAATATTAATACGATTTCTGCTACTGTTTATCTCGATTAACACGATGTAGATAAAATAATACTCTTTCGTAAGATTTGTTTTGTATAGAACAGGTAGAGAAAGTCATGTGAATGGAACACATCAGTCAGTGTTTCACTGTTACACTAGCGTATTGGTTTTCACAACAACATTATAAGTATGCTTTTTCATTCTTTTAGGTCGGTAGAGAAACTTCTATACTAGGGGATGGGGTTGAAACATTTCGAATGGGAGGCAATTTATATTTTTACTTTCTCTACATGTACTATGTACATAGTGTATAGAGAAGATATTGTATTGCACTCAAAAATTCAATACCGAGACTTCATCGGAAATATATGTTTTCTGACCCCCTGAATCCATAAAAAGCATTTTTAGAAAAATGTTTGTGTGAGTCTGTCGTCTATCTGTGTGTATGTGTGTATGTATGTGTGTGTGTGTCTGTGGGAAGCATAGCACAAAATCGAAAGTCCGTTAAATACCAAACTTGGGATTTTAAGTTCAGTATCTTCCAAGGATGCGGCACGAAGATTTTCAGGAAAATCCCCCACCCCAACCACCTTTTAATAGAACATTTTTCGAAAATTTTGATTTTCTCAAAAATGGCTCTAACGATTTTAATTAAAATATGGTGTATTAAAGATATTTACATGACAAATAAAATGTATATTTTGAATAGTCTCTGGAAGACAGCTTTATTCTGGATAAATTTGCGGAATTTTGTATAACTGGTAAACCGTAAGAGATAGACAAAATCTTACTTAATAGAAAATGTAGATCTCGTTAAAATACACAATTTAGGTAATATACATTTTTTTCGTGAGTTGACCATTTTTAAGATATTCCTTATTATTGGTTTCAGCTTAGAAATACTTCATACGGGAATCTGCCAACTCCTGTCCATGCAACAGAGCAACTTCAAATGGATAGTAACTAGCTTTTGACTATCGCTTTAGACTCTGGTACTCTCTTATTTATCTTACACTTAAATGGAAACATTGTTATTTTTCTCGATTAGCGTGAAGTAAATGGAAGAACTAGTTTGTTAACAATAATTTGTAGCAGAAATGCAGAGAAAGTCATGTGAATGGATCACACCAGTTTTTTTTATTATTCAGGAATTAAAATTTTGGAAATGTGAGAAGAGGTGAGCAAATTAAAGTAATAGAATGGCAGTAAAATTCTAATTGCTTTTATTCAGTTAGTGTAAATAAATAAATATTTTTAAAACTGATATTTGTCCAAAACCTTCAAATCCGGGGGGCAACGTCCGGTATCTTTGCTAGCATTGTGATAAACTGGTGAATTTTCTTGCCCTATAAGAAGGCCTCTGCAGACTGAGATATATTAGAGAAGCAGAGATCTGAAGCCACGTGACAGTTTCAAGAGTCTTTTATAAAGGGAAACAATCGAGAATCTAGAGCGCTCAGAAATAAGGAACCTCTTAAACCACGGAATTTGTGTTTGTAGAGTAGACAGCGCAGCTATTAGGGGAGCTGTTTTGGAGTCGAAAGCTGAAGCAGTTGAGGGAGGATGGCAATGACTATGAGGTTTTGCATGCGAAGTTAGAGCGAGCGCATTTTTATGACTATTAAAGTTTGTGTGCGTTTTCAGCGTTAGGGCGACACACACGTTTATGGTTATGGGCACGGACAGCTATGTAAAACACTCGAATAAATTTAGGGACGAAAAACACATCTGCGAAATAAAATCCTGTGTGTTCCATTTACGTAAATTTCTCTGCATCTCTGTAACAAATTATTGTTAATAAGCTTATTCATCTATTTGATAAAACATTGGCAGAAACGGTGTTATTATTTAGTTCCTTGTAAGTAGAAGAGAAATAAAGGAATACACTAGGCTAAACCGACAGTCACATGATTTAAAATATGGTTGCTATGGGATTGAAATCCGTTTCTTTGCGTGGTTAAGAGTTGACAAATTCCCGCATGAGAAAAGTTTAAGTTTTTTAGAATTGAAATAAATTTCAAGGAATATCTAAAAATGGCTAACTCCTCGAATAAAGTGTATATGACATAAATTGTGTTTTACCGAGATCTACGTTTTTGTGTAACAAGTTTTTGTCATCTCTTACGGTTAAGCAAAATTCAACAAAATCATCCAGAATAAATGACTTCAGAGGCTATTCCCAGAAAATTAAAGATATACATTTTATTTGTCATGTAAATGTCTTAAATATAAGAGATTTAATCAAAATCGTTAGTCATGTTTGAGAAAATAAAAAAAATCGAAATTTTTTCCATGTAAAGTGTAGTTGGTGGTGGAGAGATATTCTTGAAAATCTTCGTGTCGCATCCTTGAAGGACACCAAACTTAAATGCCAAGTATTTAATAATATTTTCGTTTTTGAGCTATGCTGTCCACAAACGCGCGCGCGGACCTCTTTATGAAAATATTTTTTTTATTCAGGGGGATCCAAAACATGTATTTCCGGTGAAATCTCGGTATTGAATTTTTTGGTGCATTACAATACCATCTCTGTAAACTATCTACATAGTAAGTTACTGAAAGTTAAATCACATTCTTCTATCTGCTTCATGCTAATCGAGATAAACATTAGCAGACGTGGACTTAGTACTTACTTCCTTGAAAGTAGAAGGTATATAAGAAAACTCACTAGGCTAAAACGATAATGCAATAATTTAAAAGGCGGTTGTTATGCGATTGAAATCCATTTCTTTGCATAGTCAGGAGTTAAGTTTCCGTATGGGAAAAGTCTTAAGTATTTTAAAACTGAAACTATTAACAAAAATACATCGAAAACGGTCACTCCACGTAAAAGTGTATTTGACTTAAATTGTTTGTGTGTGTTTTTATGTACAACGGTTTTGAATATCTCTGTTTAACAGCTATGCAAAAACCATCCAGTCTAGGCCTTCAGAGACTATCCCTAGAAAATTCAAGATATGCATTCTATTTATGTAAACAAATTTAATATATGCTATTGTAATCAAAATATTAATGGCTATTTTTGAGAAAATCTAAATCTTTTGGGAATCTTTTTTCCATATAAAGGATTTTCTTGAAAATTTGGTATTTAATGGACTTTCCGTTTTTGAGCTATGCGCCTACAGACACACCTAGGTCATTTTTCTAAAAATTCCTTTTTTGGATTCAGGGTTCTCAAAACATATATTTCCATTGAAATCTGTGTGTCGAATTTATGAATGGAGTACGATACCTTCTCTTTACACTGTGTACATAATACGTGTAGAGAAAGTAAAAGCAGAATGTTAGAATGGTATTAACTAGACTCAGGGTTGTCGTATTATTTGATGAAAGAGGTAAAAAGGAAGCATTCGGAAATTATGGTGCAATTTGAGCTATAGCAGCCATTGAATTTTTTGATAAGATTTCAGAGAATCTAAAATGTAAGTTTTATGAACGTTTTGCACATTAGGTAAATTCTCATCGTGATACGTGAAAGATTTAATTACTAAATTCCGTGAAAGCGGGTTTGTACATGATGCTCCGAAATATGGTCTAAACTTTTAAGAGAGGCTAAACTGGACGAAATTTTAGATGTAATGTTATGAAGCCCCTCTAAATGAATGCGGAAGTCAGCACAGAAAACAAGTGTACATAGATCTGTTAGTAAATAATGTACCCAAAAATAAAATGAACTAAAGGGAAAAAGTCGCAAATTATATATACACGATTACGGGGAAACCCTACAATGTATCCAAAACAGTAGCAAAACAGTCGAACTCTGCCTACAGGGATGAGGAAGACGTTTCTAGCTCTTCTGTGAAAGTGGTTTATAATTATTTTCAATTTCAGTTCAACTCATATTCATTCCGAACAATAATTAGCGGGATCCGTTGCCAACTAATAGGTTAGGAGTGGACATGCCAGTGCATTCACCTCACTGCGGAGACACTTTTGAGATATCAAATACCAAGACTTCACAGGAGCACAGAATATGTTGGTAAGTTTACGTTTCTTTCCTGCACATTTACCCTTATTGTGTTAAGATGTTTTTTCATAGGAGCATGTCCTGTGATAAAAATAGTAATAATTGTGCTCAGCTGAATTCCATTACATATTAATAGGCTTTTAGTTCTTTTCTTACATGTTTTCCTAATAAATAGTAAATCATATCTGTATCCTTGTATTTTAAGACAAGTTTTTGTAATGTTCTCTTTTGGACCAGTTCTTAATAGCTTCTATAACTGAACACCTAGAAGTTCCTAGACACGGCTTTGGTCCAATAAATTGTATTTCTTGTGTAGCAAGCATCACCTCTTTCATTCTCTCCATCCCATGTGGCCCGGCATCTAGACGAGTTGAACTTGATGTTCTTTTGCTAGACAATTGAAAATATGTAGGCAGCTGTAAGCGTTAGATATTTTTAGTTTCTGTACTTGGTATAGTGTATGCATATATAAGGTTGATATGCATTCCGCCCAAAATTTTTAAATGTTTTGAGATTCCAGAATCCAAAAAAATCATTTTTAAAAAACGTCCATGTATATCTGAGAGAGAGAGAGAGAGAGAGTGAGAGAGAGAGAGTCTGCTAAATACCAAACTTGATATTTAAGTTTAGTGTTTTCCAAGGATGGGACACGATTTCGGGGAAATCTCCCCATCGCATACAATCCTTTCCAGGGAAGATTATTCGGTATATTTATTTTTCTAAAAAAAATTATTCTTACCGGTTTTTATTAAAATAGCATATTTATGGAATGTAACTATAAAATATGTATCTTCAATTTTTTGAGTACTGTCTTCATTCTGGATGACTTTTGCATAACTTTTAAACCGTAAGAGAAAGAAAAAAAACTACACAAAACAAAGAACTTATGTCCAATTTATATTTCTATGGAGTTAACCTTTTCCGCTAGATTCATTTTTATTTGTTTAAATGTTCCTTTACTTATACTTTTCTCACCATCATTTTTCTTTTATTCTGGTCATGCAAAGATGACGGAATTACTATGTTATTACATGCTGACCAGGTTTTAAAATATTTCACTCAATTTAGCCTAATATTTTTCTTCATTTCTCTTGTACCTTCAAGTAAATTTGTAGTAACACCATTTCTGTTAATGTTTATCTTGATTAGCTTAAAGATAAAGATAAACTATAGTTTAGCTAGAGTAGTGTGAATGGAACACATAAGCCTTTTCTTTTCTTACAAACTAATTATATCATCTACGTACGACAACAAAACTATATTGTACATTTAAAATCTATTTTAAATCATTTAAAGTCAAATGGGACTAACTATTGTATACTGTAAAATGCAGTGACACGAGCTTCCACAGGCATATTAAATGTGTTACGTGAAATGTGACTCACCGAGAGAAGTATCGTAGGCACAGATATATTCGGACGTGGTGAACTGACATGTCAGAGCAGTCTTCCCGACTCCAGAAGCGCCCAGCATGGCCACCTTGAATCTTGGAGGTGAAAGCTCTTCATTGTCCTCCAAACCGGTACTGCATTGCGATGCAGTGCTGTAACAAAGAAATGAAAATGCAAGTATCTGTCAAAGTTTGTATCTTAAAAAATCCCGATACATAGATAAGCGAAGTTGAGATTTGCAATACAATTGTTTCAGCTCTGAAAGAAGTCTGTGAACTAACCTTTAAAAGAATAGGGGAATTCTATATAGACTTGCCCAACCTGCCGGAAAAGAATATTTCTGATCACATTAAAATTTTAAGGATATTTATTATTCATAGTTAAAAGAATTGGGGTTTTGAAATGAAATTAGACAAACTAAAGAGTATTTAAACCATTAACTCTGGAAGGCTCTGCGGGACATTATAAAATAGGGAAAAGTGATAAACTCTGGAAGGTTGCGGGGGACACGAAAACGGAGACAATTATTTAAACCGACAGACTAAAGGTGGCATAGGACACCGAAACGTGCGAAAAGTATTTAAGCCGACAAACTCTGAGAACTTGCACGGTATATAACAAGTATTTAAACCTATAAAATCAGGGAGGTTGCACGGAGCACCAAAACAATATTGAGAAGTGTTTAAACTGCCAAACTGCGGGAGATTGGTTGCACGAGAAGCCTAAACAGATAACGACAAGTATTTAAACGTAAAAAATCAGGAAGGTTGCACGGAGCACCAAAACAAATGTTGAAAAGTATTTAAACCGGCAAACTGTGGGAGGTTGGCTGCACGGGACACCTAAACAAATAGCGACAAGTATTTAAACCGATTTAAATCAGAGAGGTTACACGGGACATCTAAACAAATAAGTATTTAAACCGATAAACTTAGGAAGGTTACACTGGACACCTAAACAAATTAGTATTTAAACCGACAAAATTAGGGAGGTTGCACGGGACACCTAAACACATTGCGACAAGTATTTAAACCGATTTAAATCAGAGAGGTTGCACGGGACACCTAAACAAATAAGTATTTAAACCGATAAAATTAGGGAGGTTGCACGGGACACCTAAACACATTGCGACAAGTATTTAAACCGATTTAAATCAGAGAGGTTGCACGGGACACCTAAACAAATAAATATTTAAACCGATAAAATTAGGAAGGTTGCACGGGACACCTAAACAAATAGCGACAAGTATTTAAACCGATTTAAATCAGAGAGGTTACACGGGACACCTAAACAAATAAGTATTTAAACCGATAAAATTAGAAAGCTTACACTGGACATCTAAACAAATAAGTATTTAAACCGACAAAATTAGGGAGGTTGCACGGGACATCTAAACACATTGCGACAAGTATTTAAACCGATTTAAATCAGAGAGGTTACACGGGACATCTAAACCAATAATGACAAGTATTTAAACCGACTAACTTTGGAATGTTGAATGGAATGTTCAAACAAACAGTGAACAACATTTGAATTGAACTATTTATTATTCCATTAAAGGCCGTCGCTCTTCAGTTGTTGACTGATTTGTTTTACCGGTAAGGGCATAGCTGTTGTTTTGTTGTACGTGTTACCCAGCAATGTGTTGGTGTACTAACGGGGAATTACACCTGAAAAGCGTATACTGATTGGTTAGTTCTTATATTATAGCGAACCACAACGGGCCAGCAGCTTTATGAACAATAATATTGCAATCACCGTACTCCGCACCATTTGACAATTGCTACTGTACATAAATATCGTTTAACAGAAGGGATTACACTGCAAGTAGGAACTCTGAACCTTTAAGGACATTGTTCTACGTCGTGTAGAACGAGTTCTTTCAACCAGTTTGTGTCAAATAGTTAATTCAGACGAATGTAAGTAAGTTCAGTTTTCACAGTGTCATCTGGAGCAGTGTCAAATGCCACCCATATTTCCATCCTCTGTGCTGTCTACAAATGAAACAACGTTCTTCAACATCCACAATTCCCATATTTGGAGTGATTGCAATCAATATGCGACTTTACTGGCATTCATAAGGTGCGGTTTGGCGTGAATGTGTGAGTCCAGGTGTTATTTCTTACTGTTTAATTGAACAATCGTCATATTATCATGGATTAAGAATTTATCATGTACCGATCTCGCGTTTCTCTCCATATCCACATTTGTCTTCCGACACCTGTTCTTCCAATCGGCTGGTAATCATTCACCTCCAGGTGGAGGATCCCGTAATGCATTATGGGTGATTCGATTATATAAAATAAAGATCTGCGGGCCAACAGGGAGCCCTATTCTTGGGTATGCTATCCCTTTCCCAACCGGAGATATAAATGTGGTGGGTAGGGGAAGGCCAATTTTGAATTAAAATCCGGAAAGGAGGCACTCGTTAGTCTTAAGAGAAGACAACTGCCTAAGGGAAGGTAGCCCTGACAGAAAAAAACGCTGCTTGACTAAATATGAGGGGGCAGACCCACCAATTGTTCTTACTCTGCAACACCCATAATGCTGCTAGAGGATATATTCATTACTGGTGAGCCTCACAAGAGTAGATGTACTGTAAATACTATACACCTTCTATCTAGGCAATTAAATTTCAAGCATTATTATTACAATTTTCTCGCCACAGAATTACCAAAACTGCTGGAAGATATGCCACACTCTACAAGCCAGCGCATGTTGTTCCACTATGTTGGGGAGCCACCACATTTCAGTCGACGTGTGCGTTAATTCTTGAACCAACAGTTTTCAGAAAGGTGGATTGATAGAAGTGATCCTGTATCTGGTGTCCAGGGTAATAGCAACAACAGAAGAAATCCAGGACACTCTTCAGCCTTCGACCGTGTCAGTCAGTCTACAACTGTAATTTTTGTTCACAAGTGAATAGAGGCATTTTAGAACCTTTGCTGTAATGGAAGCAATTGTGTTGTGTCTCAAGGTGATAAAGAATTTCATAGTGTATGTTACCTTTTCTCTAATAGTTGAAGGCCTTGTAAAATGGTGTCTCAGACAAAATATAATGTTGATGCCCTCTACCAAATAACAAATCCTCACAAGACAAAATTTCATTAGAGGAATATGTTTTGGTCTCCCGTGTAACCTACCAGAACTTGTCGCTTTAAATAGTTCTCTTCCTGTATACGGTACGTCCAGAGTTGCACTAAACCAAATACGTTGCGGTCTTGAACTGCACACAAGTTATAACATCTGCCATCACTATCAAGCTCACGACAAACTCCGCATGTTCATTTAAGTTCTCTGTGACCAAACGTTTGCACTCAAGAGAAAACTTTAGTGTATTGTTAATAAGTATATCGTACAAGAGCGTACTTTTCTTTAATGTATGTATGTGACATAGTATACTGCAAACAATTATCGGAGAAATTTCAGCGTAATTCTCAGCCATTAAAATTCCTACACTCTCGTGAATAAATTCAAACGTGCACTTCTGAGAAGAAGCGGTCCATTCCTCTAAATTGCAAAAGAGCTTTCCCATAAGGTCCTCGCTATTTATCTGGCGAACATTAAATTGCACCTAGCGTTTAACGCGTTTCTGTGGTTCGAAATAAATCCACGAAGGAATCATCTTGGAGTGAAACGGAGAGATAAATAGCCCGTAGTAGTACAGGTGGCTAGCCCAATTTAATATGATCAGTGATTCGAGGAAGTTTCGAGGAAGGAGAGGGCGAGAAATTCGTTAACTTCCAGTGCTGAAATACACAACAGTCACGTAAATATAGTAATTATTGCCGCCGTTACAGAATTAGCTCCAAGAGACTATTTATTGGGTTTCAGTAATTACTTTGGCCCATAAGCATAGAGGTAATTTGATGTATAAATACGCAGTTTTGTTACATAGCCGGCTTATCCTCCCCTCCAGGATTTACAAGCGGGTACTTAGGGACCAGGGCCCTGTCGGGAAGCCAACGGCATAGAATGAAGCACCTGGAACAAGTGGTCGGTCCGTAACCGGCATGAGCGTGAGGAAGTGAATGATATGATATGAAATGAAAGATGGTGATGGGAAAGGTGATGACGGAGCAATTGGTGAATGATGGGGGAAACTGGAAGATCCGGAGAAAACCCGTCCAGATGTCGTTTCGTCCACCACAAATCCCACATGCGGGCACTTGGGATTGAACCCGGCCACCCAGGTGGGAGGTGAGCGGTCTAACCACTCTGCAACGGTGGCATCCTTGATATATAATGATGATGATGATAATAATAATAATAATAGTAATAATAGTAATAATAATAGTAATAATATCTTATCTTCTCTCTCCTTTAAGTTACGTTTTTTTTCGATTTTATTTTTTTCGTGCAAAAACGAAGCAAAACTGGATATAATAAAATTACAATGAAAGAATTCATAATCAGATTAATATTTTGAACACTTATTGTAAGCAAGTAAGACACTTATGTATGCTTGTTTACTTTTTATTTTGTTTCAGCATGTTGCTCATGATTTGCAGGCTATTTTTACATAATTCGGATAATAAAAGCAGTAAAAATTTTCCAGTCTAGGCTGTTGGGCAGTGGTCTAGTTTTAACTCTAGTATCTTTAAAATAGTGGTAAAAGTTTAAAATAGTTAAAATTGTAGCGATATTGCGACGGTGTTTAAGCCTGTGATCTTTGAGTTTTGCACGAGAACCCGTAAAAATGCACGGCTTTTGCTAAAGGTAGACTACAAACCCGTATACAATAAAAGGGAAAAACTCCTAAATCACTCTTGCTAGTTCTCCACTGCGGGTTTTAACTTGAAATAGCCCCGTTGAATTCTGCACTATTTTAACACGTCAAAGAAATCTGTACACATCAAATACGGGGCAGTTGGGCTATCTGGTATTGGAGAAAGATGGTCCAATTGAATCAACAATTGAAAGAATTATAATTGAAGACGATGGAAGAGAAAACATTGAGAATAATGGCATTGATAGTAATTCCACAGAATGTGAAAATGTTGGATACAGATATAATAAGATAAAACACTGTCACAAGTTCCTCATTTGTACAGCTAAAAAACATAGTAATTCTTTCTATTTGGTCATTACTACAGGGCATTCGCTTTACTAGCGATAGCGAAATAATTACTAAACTAATACGATTAATCAACTTGGGCACCGAAATTAAATTAAAGACATTAAAGTTAAACCTTGTTAAAATTACATCTTGATTAAATGATTAGTGCTAGCATAATTAATATACTTGGGAAGCCGGTGGAAACAGCGTCAGACTGGTTGTTTTTTCCGGCACGACTGCTCATTGCGGTGGCCACTTTACTATCTATTTCTCCACGGCGCAGTTCTTGCCAAAGCCGCTCCAAGCTGTTTACACTCAGGGCTCCATTTCATGCACCCTAAAAACCCAAGCTTCTAACATGTTCGCTGGTGAAATAAGCAAATGTGTTTAACAATGTTAAAACTAAATGTGAAGTCCAGAATGCCACATTACTAAACTGTTTTATCCTGTGAGAAGTGATGTATGGAAGGAACTGAAATTTATGTAATTATGATGCTTAATTTGTTAGTGGTGAAATAAACACGCCAGTGGTATAGTCCGTTTCAGTTCAGGGTACCGCTGAAGGTCGTGTCGCTAGTGTTGCTGGTGTCTAACGAATGTAGACTACTGAAGGGTCGCGGGGAGTTGCGCGGATCGAGCGCATGCCACAGTCCAACACGTAATGCTATAAACAGTGAGCAATATGCTGATGTTTTATTTATCGCTAACATTAGATAATGTGCAATAGTTTTTATTTATTATAATTCGCCTACTTTAATGTCAGCAATGCTGCTTTTGGCCATTATACACAATGAGTGAACACGTTCAACACACCCCTTTATTCGAACACTTGTTTAATGCATATTGGTTCTCTACAGTACCTATCCAGTCACAGGTAGTGCAACTGTTTGCAACCGGTAAAATGAGGTGGGTCGGGTGACTTCATCACAATGAGATGCACTGTTACTGAGGGCAGTAAATGTTTCAGTGTTCAAAAAATATTGCACGAGCTATAAAGCATACCATACCATCAGTGACCCTCCGGGTGTAGTGTAATTGTTACCTTGCTAACTTCATATATTTTGAGATAGGTTTTTTCGAGCGTAAAAATCCTTAGCATGGCTTCCTTCGTAAGGGAAGTAAAGCCGTTTGTCCTGTGTCGCAGATTTACGGCAGGTAAACGAACCTCAAGCCTGATAAAGAGGCCTCTGGCTAAATTGAGCGGTCTTTCACGCCCAGTATGGAATGGGACGCTGAGAATCACAGCAACTAAAGAGTGACCATAAATAAAACTCTATTTACCTTTACATTGCCTTACCACTAACCACTGAAAGGAATATATTTTATCATCGACTTTATAAGATGAAGAAGAATTGAAATCCAAATGCAATGCTTAGAATGTAAAAAACTTCTTGTAGACCTATATGTAACCAAGAAATACAGCAGCACTATGAACCTGAACTCTTTACCTTCCGTTATATACAAAAAAATTTAATAAACGTCAGGTATCTTTTGAGAATCTAATACAGGAAATTCAATAGCTGCCTGAATCGATAACTTCCCCTATCTTGTTTTCATTAGCTCAAGCAAGAGCAGCATGGAGGAAGTAGACGAGGTCAAAGGAAGTGAAACATAAAGGGGACAGAATCGAAGAATAATGTGAAACATACATATGTAATTGTTGCTTTCGCGAATGTAATGAATATCAGAACCCCGAATGAAAGGTACTTCTTATAGTGAGGCCGTTACTTTTCGTTCTGTTCTTACTTCCTTTGTCACGTACGTATAATGTGCATTTATTGTATTCCACCCAGAAGTTCAATAGGTACTGCGATTTCACTGGAAAGATATGTTTGGAGGATTCATGAGTCCAAAAATAAAAGGATTTTTAGAAAAAGTTCGCATGTGTGTATGTGTGTGTGTGTGGACAACATACCCCCAAAAGAAATAAAATCAATTAAATACAAAACTTAAAATTCAAGTTCAGTATCTTCCAAGAACGCGGCACGAAGATTTTAAGGAAAATTCGCCCACCCCCAACTACCCTTTACTCGGAACATGTAAATTACTCAAAATATTTTGATTAAAATAGAACATGTTTAGGATATTTTCATTATAAACGAAATGGATATCTTGCATTTTCTGGGAATAGATTTTGAAGACCCCTTCATTCTGGATGACTTTTGTATAATTGGTAAACCGTAAGAGAGATAGACAAAAACTTATGACACATAAAATTTAAATCTCTTTAAAAACACACAATTTCTATATTTATTTTTCTGTAGAGCTAACCCATTTTAGAGTTATTCATTTTTATTGGTGACAATGTTTAAACTTGCCTCAAATGGGAAGTTATCTTTAGTTTCATATATATTTTGTTTTACTCCTGGCTTTGGAAAAAGAACCGAATTTAAATGACAAGCTCATGGCGCAGGTTTTAAAAGATTTGAATGTCGCTTTAGCCTGGTGTAATCTCTTGTTTCTCTTCTATTTGAAAGTAACTAAGTAATAAGATGATAATGTTTATCTTGATTAACATTATTTATATAAAGGAATAATATTTCTTAAGAATAGTTTGTTTGCAGAACAGATAGACAAAGTTATGTGAATGAAAAAAATCGGAGTGTTTTTAACTTTTAAACCACTTATATTATTTTATATCAATTAAACCCTAATGCAGCTGATTGTTCCGACAAACACTGCTAGTGCGGTCGCATCGTAATACATTATTACAGCACTAACAAACACATTTTTCTCGTCCTGTGATACCACACCGAATAATCGTCTGTAAATGAATTCGTCATACTTTGCGACCTAAATTAACAACACATCATTAACTTATTACATCATAGTTACACAATTATTATCGCTTAAATTTTCTTTATGTTTCATAATTAATTTACAATTATTATTCATTTTGTATATTTTTAACGTCGTTTAATCTAGTAGGTCATGTTCAATGATGAATAAAATCGACGAAATGTTACTCTTATGAGTTCGGGGACCATCGAGCGTATAGTTACTATAATTTCGTCTTCTCAGGGCGAGGGAAACCCCCGGAAAAAAACATTATCCCGTCTGCTTACGCTAACTAATAATCAAATTCGTGATCTCATTAATGTGAGGCAGACGTACTATCACACATTACAGGGCGAGGCTACAATTCACTGATATTTTCAATGTTCACTATTAATTTTAGCCTCTAAATATAGTTCTGCGGTTAATTCTGTTTGACATCCTGTTATCCATGTATGGCGTTAGTTTCATAAGAGGGTCGGCTGATAACTCCCGGACCTCTCAATGAAAACAGCATTTAAAAAATATTTTTTTGCATTATTTCTCAACATAATCTCCAGAAAGGCTAATACATTTGTCATGTTGGTGTTCTAATTTAATTAAATCATCTCTGTAGTGCGACTTATCAAGGTCCTCAAAATAGACGTTTACCGCATCAATGACCTCCTCGTTGCTGTGAAATCTTCGTCCTCCAAGAAATTTTTTGAGGTCTGGGGAACAGAAGGTAGGTGCTAGATCTGGCAAATAGGGTGAATGTTCAAGCAATTCGAACTTTAATTCTCACATTTTCTCATTGCAATGGCTGAACGATGAGCCGGAGCATTGTCGTGATGAAACAACTTGCCAAATAAGGATTTTTCTTTTCACCTCCTCACTCGAAAGTTGCAGTAAGCCTGTGTAGTAATCACCAGTGATACTTTTACCCGTTTAAAAGTAATCAATAAAAATAATTCCCTGTGCATCCCAGAAAACACTCGCCATAACCTTGTTAGCTGACAAAATTGACTTTGCCTTTTTTGGAGTTGGTTCACCTGGCGCAATCCACTGTTTTGACTGTGATTTACCTTCTGGAGTGTAGTGATGTATCCAAGTTTCATCCATAGTGGTAGGCCGTCTCAAAAATTCACTGGGATTTTTACGGTACAGTTCCACATTCTTAACAGAAACAGTTTTTCTTTGCAACTTTTGATCAGGTGTCAACAAACGCGGCATCCATCTTGCACAGACCTTGTGAAAGCCCAAAACATGACTTAAAATATTCTTTTGACATTTTTACAGCCTCTGTTATCTCGAACAACTTTAATCTGTGGTCTTTCAGTATTAAACGATGAATTTTTTCAATGATCTCTGGAGTTGTCACTTCTACAGGGTGTCCAGAGCTAAGCTCATCACTAGTGCTGGTACGTCCCATTTTAAACTCTGCAACCAACCTTTTAATCATTGAATATGAAGAGGCAGAATCCTTCAATTTACTTTCCATTTCCCCCTTGATTTCTTTAGGCGTTAAGCCTTTCAAATGGAAGTATTTAATCACTGCTCGTTTTTTCAAATCCTCCTTTTTCGTGAAAAAACTAATGTTATCATGTTTAAAATGCTGGCATTCGAAAAATAAACAAGCTATTGACCTGGATACAAACTAGTCTAGAGTTAAATTATACCATACTACCGTCTAACTGACCTAGTGGCGCCATATCTGTGTGAAGCACGGGACTTATCAGCCGACTCTAGTATTTGTTCGCCTTTTACATGTACTACCTATGTGCACATACTAAACACTCATCTTTGACTTCTCTTAACCGTTATTACACCTCTATACGTATAGTTGGCATGTAAAACAAACAGGCACATTACTAGCCAATGGATTTGTTATAATCATACAAATAGTAATGTAGCATGAAAATTCGATGTTTAAAGTAATGTTACCCTTCAGAAGCTCGGCAATAGTTTAACGTAAGAAAAGTGCTCTGCCAATCCAGTGGCTAGAATTACCTCTGGAAAAAAGAGATAGTCACATTTGTAGGGGATAGAGTGAGATTTCATCCGAACCAACACGCCGGTCCCCGTGGCTGCGTAAACTACAGTGCTTCGTGACGCCGGGAATCGTGTGTTCGAGTCCCGCCTTGGGCATGGGTGTCTGTAAATGTGTATATGCATGTGTCAGTAAAAGAGCAAACGGTAAATAAATAGGTCAACAAAGGAAATGTTGTAAACTGAGGAAAAAAGAGGAAAAAGAAAAAGGAATACAACTCCGGAGTCCTGACAAGACTCCGGAACTGTGTTTTTTAACAATTAAATAAATAAACAGCTGCGCTCCATTAACCAGGGATGCCGTTTTAATTCACTTGATATATTCCCTGTTCTCGCTCCCTAAATCGTGCCTTGCGTGTGGCCGGACTTTACGGCAACGTGGTGCTAATAGAAGAGTAACTCCTTGGCAGATAAGACAACTCATACACCAATATAAGAGAGTGAGCACTGTTTTCTCTACATTGTCTGCTATAATTTTGGTACATGTTTCCGTTAGGGTTTAAACCAAGAAATAACAGAAAAACAGTTTTTTCTTCTTCTTTTTCTTATTTGATTCGGTTCTCTCTGCATTGCCACAAGTAAAAATATGACAATTTTCCTGTTTGAGAAAAGTTTTATGTATTTTAATATTGAAACAAATAACAAGAATGTCTCGAAAATGGTTAACTCCACAAAAATATGTATATTACATACATTTTCGGTTTTAACTAGATATACATTTTTTGAGAGTAAGTTTTTGTCTTATTTCTAACGATTTATCAGTTATGCAAAAGCCGTCCAGAAAAGCGCTATTTCTAGAAAATTCAAAATATACATTTTATTTGTCATGTAAATATCATTAATATACGGCTATTTAATCAAAATATCCAATTTTAGAAAATACAAATTTTGACAATTTTCTATGTAAAGGGTAGTCGGTGGTGGTGGGATTTTCTTGAAAATCTCCGTGTCGCATCCTTGGGACATGCTGAACTTAAATATGAGTTTAACGAATTTTCGCATTTGAGATTTGCTGTCCACATAACAGATACGCACGTGCGCTGATGGTTTTCTAAAGTGCTTTTTGTTATTCAGGGGTCCTCAAAACATATTTCGGTGAAATCTCAGTATCGTATTTTTGAGTATTTTATACATTGTACATCCGTGATAAAAAAGTAAAAGGGAGATTAATCTATCTTTCCGGGGGTTTTATGTGTGTCCACTGCAATTCACTAAATAAATAATATACCCTACCTTACCATCAACTTCATGTGGTGTGATCGTTAATGTCAAATATCTGGGCATTTACAGAAGTTGATCCGCGCACATATGGTTTGAAGATATTACTCGTGTTTGTGATAATTTATATTTTCTAAGGGTTTCTAACTTTAATAGTTCTAGGCACAGAACTTTGGCTTCCTTTAACGCATTTCTTAATGTTATCTTGTTGTTGGAAAGATAAATTGATAGTAAATAATTCAATGTCATAACCATTTAAGCCGCAAAACTTACATTTTCCCTTCAGATCCTCTGACAACATGCAGACAACTTTCCCCACTTGAATCCTACTTTTTCCGTACCACAATCAGATCCCAAATTCCTGCTGAATCGACATACCCCACTATTAAGATCAATCAACACGTGACTTAGAAGCCGAAACGACTGGCCCATTAATGACTCTTGATATTACTCCATCTGACAATTTCACACACCCTAGATTAGGAACTGTTGAAGCTGCAAAGGTACGCCAAGAACTGATGTAACGATCTTTCTCAAAGTGGAGTAAACTTCAACATAAGGGTCAAGGGACTATAAGAATATAAATATAATGCATAAGCAGCTCTAAAAATGAAATTATTATTAAAAATAACACAACTAACACTTCGATTGAGGACCATAAAGGTCTGTCTTGCAGTGATGACAATCAAAATGGCAGCTAATAACTCAGCAGTAAGATCTGTACATGGTAGAACCCAGAATGAAAAGCTTCGACGGCGCTACCACAAAGAGATAAACACTTGCTCATGGGTTCTTGACCTCACGGAGAAATGCTGAGAAACACAGGTCACCATAAAGTTAGATCCATCATTGCTACAGTTTTAAGAGAAAAGGATTACCAAGTGTATGAAGATATCCATAGTATAGCCTCAAATGGAAGCAACAGAAGAGTGGATATTGTTGCCTTCAAAGATAAGATGAGATATATAATTTACTTCAATATTAGACTTGAAAACCATGTTACTCAACCTGAAGAAGTCAATGTAGAAAAGCAATCAATATATAACCCTACCATACCTTACTTTCTAAACAAATACCAACTCAAAAGTCTAGAGGTAATGGAGCTTCTGGTCGGTGCAAGTGGGACAATTCTTCGTTTCTTCGTTGACTTTAGGAAAACATTTTCATTAAAAACTTCATTTATTTATGAAATAGTGCCTAATGCTCTTTAGGGTTTCACTTGCAATCTTTAGAAATCATTGTTATTCATACTCTTTTGTAAAGTGCACATTTAACGTGTAATAGTGTTTCATATGTGTATATAATGTTATAATGACTTTTATTGTTAACCCTAAATTTATATGCAATTTAAGTTTATATTTATACTGTTTTGGTATGCTTTGTGATTTTGGCAACACATTAGTTGTGTGGGAAGCTGTTATTCTCTTGAATGAAAGACATGCTCTGTCACACCTTTTTCTGTATATATATATTGCTGTTTAAAATTGTGTTTAAAATTAAATTCTCTGAAATATTGCACAAAATATCAGTGAAACTTTGGACTACAAATATTCAGCCATTATTGTAGAGATAATAGGAAGATGTTGTAATTTGGTATAGTTATAAAGCGTTGTTTGTTTACTGTACGTAGGCGGATTATTGTGTTGAGGTATGCAGTCCAATTAGAATGCATATGGAGAGAATATGTTCACATTATCGGCTTACAGGCTTCCGAAATTATTATTCAGCTTGATACATTGCAACACGCCACAGAAAGCAACAGGTGACCAATAAATCGTTCCAAGAGTGAGACGAATATTACTAGCAGAAAGTACTTTCCGCAAAACACCCACATGTTGCTTTCATCAAGCGAATTTTTAAAAAAAATGTACCCTCGAGGAGCAAACATTTGTAGTAAAGGCTTACAGATGTGAAGGTACTTTAAAAAACTTCAACAGAGCAATATTATTTGGCAATACAATGAAATGAAAAATTAATCAATTATTTTAAGGAATAATAGAATATTTGTATGAGAGAGGGATAGACTAACTCGCGTTTGTCAGGAAATTTTCTTTCCCAAAATTGCATTACATGGAACACTTTTGTGCTTACTCTTTATAAAATATGTGTTCCATTCAGGTGACATCTATTGTGTAAAACAGCCATTCTTTAAAAGATTATTCTTTGATCTACATCATTATCGTTAAGATAAACATTATCAGACGGTCTTATTACTTGCTTCCCTGTAAGTAGAAGGAAAATAGACTAAAGCAATAGTCAAATCTTTTAAAAGCTTTTGCTATATAGTTTCATTAAAAATTAGGTTCTCCTCCCGTGGCCTGGAGTAAAACAAATGAGAAATGAAACGGATGAGGATGAGCACTTCATGATTGATACCGATAAGCGGGAATGTCTTGGAAATAGTTAAGCTCTACAAAAATTAAATACAAAAATAAAACTTGTATGTGACAATTTGTGTGTTTTGAGGAGATTACGTTTTTTGTGTTGTAAGTTTTTGTCTATCTGTTAACGGTTTACTGTTATGCAAAAGTCATTCAGATTTAAGAGGTCTTCGGGGGATATTTCAAAGAAATTTAGGATATATATGTATTTACCTTGTAAATATCTTTAAATATGACATTTTAATCAAAATCGTTGGAAGCATTTTTTTTTTTTTTTTTTTTTTTTAGAAAATCACAAAATTCGAAAAGTATTTCATGTGAAGAGCATGTGGGGGCGGGAGATTTTCATAAAAATGTTTGTGTCATAACCTTGGAGATTGCTGAACTTAAATACCATATACACATATACACACGGACCTTTTCCTAAAAATGCGTTTTAGAAATCTCGGTATCTAATTCTTGGGTGGAATAAAATACCTTCTCTATCTAATATGTACATTGTATATACGAATTAAAATGGATTTCAAGATTTGTGTTAAAGGTTATAATTCCGGAATTTTCGGTAATTATTCTATCAAACATTATTTGGTTTGATAAGTATGTATTGGTTTTCAGAATGAACAAACTTCAAAATTAATAATTTGAAACAATTGCTTGTTTATTAATCACTTTACGATAAGTGTTCATCAACCAACTGTTAGAATTTATCCATGATAAAATATTTTCCAAGCAAAGCTTTGAAATAGTGTGGCTTAAAAATTAAGTTAACTGCTATCACCTGATTAATAAAGGATTACCTTTTATTGTACCAAAAGGTTACAATTTTAGTAAAAAAACAACAAAAATCATTCAAAAGATCCCGAGTTGGAATTTCGGTTAGGGAAGTTACAGGATTAAGGTTTATTCCTAGGTTTTCGCTTATCCAGAAGAAAAATGTCGAGTAAATTAGCTCTGTAGACCCCGGATTCATTTGAGAATAATTTCAGCGATTTCAATCATCATCCCATATGATCTACCACGTTAAACAATGTTAAACTACGAAACAGAAAGGGGGGGGGGAAGGAATGAAAATGTCAAAACATGGAGTCCTTGTTATTGTTTGCTTTTTGTTTTTACTGTCAAAGATATAAAGGTAGAGTTTCTTACAATTTACTAATTAATGTTCAAATTTTTCACTATTGAAATGTAATACTGTAGTACGTGCAAGGATTTTTAAAATGATGTGGTTATTTTTTCCCCATGGGCTCATTAGTAACACAAAACTTCTTATGATTAAAAGCATTCTTGATTTATATTCGCATCTTCCTTATAACTACGTTTATTATCTCCTCCTCCTTCTTCTACACTTCTTCCTTT
The DNA here is from genome assembly GCA_030762935.1 of Hymenopus coronatus. Taxonomy (NCBI): domain Eukaryota; kingdom Metazoa; phylum Arthropoda; class Insecta; order Mantodea; family Hymenopodidae; genus Hymenopus; species Hymenopus coronatus. Next base: position 97,411,908 of record CM060896.1, read on the forward strand.
ATTCACTGTTTCAGGCTCTAATATCAAGAAGCTCCTGGATCTAGTCATTATCTTGTTGAGTGATCTTAATACATAAAAAGCAAAGTGTGTGTGTGTGTGTGTGCTTTTTTACTTTCTCTAGCCGAATGTACATACAATGCACATAGTAGCCAGAGAAAGTATTGTATCCCACCCAAAAATTCTATATCGAGATTTCATCGGAGCTGTTTTGAGGTCCACTAAGTCCGAAAAAATGTTTTAGAAAAAAAGATCCGTCTTTCAGTGGACAGCATAGTTAAAAAAACGAGAAGACTGTTAAATATCTCTTGGTATTTATGTTTAATATCTTCAAAGGACGCGACACAATGGTTTTTACATGAAACTTTTTAGAAAATTTTGTTTCTCTTAAAATGGCTGTAACCATTTTGATTGAAATGATTATTAAATATATATTATTATAAATATTAAAGATATTTACACAAAAATATAATGCATCTTTTGCTTTTCTGGGAACAGCCTCTGAAGAACTCTCTATTCCGGATGACTTAAGCAGAATTTCGCTTAATGGTTAGACAAGACATAGACAAAAGCTTACTACATAAAAAATCTGATGTGTACCATTCACATGACGTTCTCTATATCCCTGCAACAAATTATTCTTAAAAAGCTTATACTTCTATTTATTTTATGCTAATCAGAAAAAAATAGCAGAAATAGTCTTATTACTCCCTTCCTTGTAAGTAGAAGCGAAATAAGGGACAGCCATAGGTTAAAGTGATAGTCAAAAGCTGGTTGCTATGTCAATAAAGTTCCTTTGTTTATTTGGATAGGAGTTTACAAGTTCCTGTATGAGAAAAGTATACGTTTTTCCAGGCAGAAACCAAAATTAAGGAATGTCTCAAAAACGACGAACTCCACGAAAAAATGTATTTAACATAAATTGTGTGTCTTAATGTGCTCTACATTTTTTGTTTAGTAAGTTTTTGTCCATCTCTTACGGTTTAGCAGTTGTTCAAAATTCAGTAAAGTTCATGCAGAATAAACTACTCTTCAGAGGCTATTCCGAGAAAATTTAAGATATACATTTCATTTGTCAGGTAAATATCTTTAATATACATTTTAATCAAAATCGTTAGAGCCATTTTTGGGAAAATCAACATTTTCGAAAAAAGTTCCATGTAAATGGTAGTTGGGGGTTGGGGGATTGTTCTCAAAATCTTCGTGTCGTATCCCTGGAAGATACTAAACTTATATACCAAGTTTGATGTTTTACCGACTTTTCGTCTTTGATTTATCGTGTTCACAGACACACGGACATACTGACACACACACACACACACACACACAGACGGACCTTTTTGTGAAAATGCTTTTTTTTTTTTTTTTTTTTTTTTTTTTTTTTTTTTTTTTTTGATATTGGTGACCCTAAAACATATATTTCCGGTGAAATCTCGCTATCGATTTTTTGGGTGGAGTTCAATACCTTCTCCATACACTATATACATAGTGAGTATAGAGAAAGTAAAAATATTGATCTCGTTAAAACACGTAGTTTATGTTCATATACGTTTGTCTTGTAGAGTTGACTGTTTTCGAGATATTACTTGTTATTTGTTTAAAGTTTTAATTGCCTTACCTTTTCTCAAACAGACTATGCTAAGCGAACCGATCTTTAATTATTTGACATAACAAACGTACAAACGTTTAAAAATGTTGACTCGCTTTAGCCTAATCCATCTTCTTATTTCCCTTCTACTTACAAGGAAGAGTTTTTCTAATGTTTATCTCAATTAGCATAATATAGATTCAAGAATAGTTGTGCAAATAGTTTTTATATGGAACAGCTAGAGAAAGTTATGTGAATGAAACGCATCAGACTTTTTTTACTTTTGTTTGTACTCTCCAACATTTAAACGTAGAGGTTCTAACAATGTAGTAATTAATATTTCAAAATTTTCACTGTTGAAATATAATATAGTTTCTGCGAAACATCTTAAAAATATGTGGCTATCCCGTTTTCCTTCATGGGCTCATTAGTAACACAAAACTGGTTATGATAAAAAGCATTCATGATTTATATTTGCATATTTCTTATAACAAAGTTTATTATCTCCTCCTGCTCCTTTCAATTCACTGTTTCAGTCTCTAATTTCAAGCCTCCCTTGGATGCAGTTCATTATCTCGTTGAGTAATCTTAATACATAAAAATCAATGCGTGCGTGTGTATCTCTTTTATACACTTCTACACCTTTGCACTGATTTCGACCAAATTTGTTGCACTCCGTGCCATTTAGCAGGATTACGTACTTTCATGTTATTACCTACTAAATTCGCATAGTCCTATACATTTTTACCAAATGATAGCATAATATCTCGAATATTGTCAATATAGGACAACTCTGATGTGTTCCATTCACATGACTTCTCTACATCATTGTAGAATAAAATATATTTTTATATCTACTATATGATAATCGAGATAAACATTAATATAAATTGTCTTGCTTGCTTCCTTGTAAGCAGAAGAAAAAAAATCTTCTTTCTACACAATGCCAATCGAGATAAACATCAGCAGAATGTTCTTATTACTTATTTCCTTGTAAGAAGAAGGAAACTAAAGGAATGTACTAAAGTGATAGTCATATGTTTTAAAAGCTGTCGTTATGCAAATCGTTTCTTTGCTTGACCAGGAGTAGAACAAAAGAAAAATGGAATCTTCCTGTCTGAGAAAAGTATAAGCACTTTACAATTGAAACTGATAAGGAATATCTTGAAAACAGCAAATTCCACGAAAAAATGTATATATTTCATAATTTTTTAATTTCAATGAGATCAGCTATTTTGTATAGTAAGTTTTTGTCTATCTTTTACGGTATCCTAGTTATGCAAAATTCAGCAAAATTCATCCAGAATAAACATATCTTCAGAAGCTATTCTCAGAAAATTGAAGATATACATTTTTTTTTATTTATTTAATGTCGCTTTAACTTACAAAGTAGTCATATCGCGACAACATGTTTATATGGTACCATTTACAAAAATTGACATTGGCAAATACAATTTCATGAATAATATTATATTTCATTATACATATTTGTTAGTTTTAAGTATTTAAGCAGTATTTTGCTGTGTGATGAATTGTTGGGTGCTTCTTGGATGTGTGGTAGTTTGCATTCTGCTCGCTGCTGTTGATATTGAGGACACTCTGAGAGTAAGTGGCGTACAGTGATGGTAGTGTGACAAATGTTGCATTTAGGTTGAGCTGTTTTATTCAGTAGATGGGAATGGGTTAACTTGGTGTGTCCGATACGTAGCCTGGTGATGACAGCTTGATCTTTCCGTCTCAGTTTCTGCAGTGGATATAATGATCTGGAGTTCTGATTAATTTCATGTAGTTTGCTAGGAGGTTGTAAAATTTTCTGGATGCATATTTTGCAACATCTTTGTGGAGTAAAGGTGTCTCTTCATGTATTGGGATTCTTGTGGCTTCCTTTGCTGCAGAGTCTGCATGCTCACTAGCTAAAATGCTCTGATGTGAGGGTATCCACATTATGGCTATTTTCCTTCCTTGTTTCATTAGAAATGTAGATAATTTTTGAATTTCTTGGACTAATGTATTTGCAGAAAACAGATCTTGTAGCGCCTGTATGCTGGATTTAAATCAGTGTGTATTAGGTAAGCTTCAGATTTGTTTGTCTCGAATAAGTACAGTAATGCTTTCTTGATGACATATAACTCACAACTAAATATAGAGTAAAAACGTGGTAATATATACAGCATAGTGTGATCAGGATAAACCACAGCACAACCACACCCGTTTTCAGTCTGCGATCCATCGGTATATATGTGAACATAATACATTTTATTTGTGATGGAAATAGCCTTAATATATTTTAATAAAAATCGTTAGAACCATTTTTAAGAAAAACATAATTTTCGAAAATGTTTCCATGTAAAGTTGTAGTTAGGGGTGGGGGGATTTTTTTTTAAAATCATCGAGTCGCATCCTTGAAAGATAGCTAATCTAAATACCAAGTTTGGTATTTAACCGTTTTTGAGCTATGCTGTCCACACACACACACATACACACACACGGATGTGTATATGAAAATGCTTTTTTTTTTTTTATTCAGGAGATCCTAAAACATATATTTCCGGTGGAAACTCGGTATCGAAATTTTAGGCGCAATACATTACCTTCTCTGTCCACTATGTACATACATTGTACGTATGGGGGCTAGAGAAAGTAATAAGGACACACTAGGCTAACTGATAGTAAAATATTTTAAAACTTGGTTGCCATGTGGTTGAAATCCGTTTCTATGAAACTTTCCATTTGAAAAAGTTTTAAGTATTTTAAATCTGAAACAAATACCTTGAAATATCGCCGAAATGGTCAATTCCACGAAACAAACTTATATGAAATGAAATGTGTGTTTTAACGAGGTCTACATTTTTATGTGGTAAGTTTTGGTCTATTACGGTTTACCAGTTATGAAAAATCCATAAAAGTTCATAGAGAATAAAAAGGTCTTTAGAGGCTACTTCCAGAAATTTCAAGATGTGCATTTTATCTGTCTTATAAATATCTTTTATATACGGTATTTTAATCAAAATCGTTAGAGCCATTTTTGAAAAAATCAAAAGGTTCTGTTTTTTTCCATGGAAAGGGTAATTTGGGGTGGGAGTATTTTTATTAAAATATTTGTGTCGCATATCTCGAAGTTATTAAACTTAAATATCATGGTTAGTATTTTACAACTTTTCGTTTTTGAGTCATCGCGTTCAGAGGCACGCGCACGCTCACACGCACAAGCACACGCACACACGTTTGCTAAGAAAACCTGCTTTCTTGTGTACAGCGAACCCTAAAACATGTATTTCCAGTGAAATTTCGATATTGAATTTTTGGATGGAATGCAATACCTTCTCTATACACTACGTATAAAGTAGAAAGTAAAACTATTTACTTAAGCTCTCATGGCCTCACAAAATTACAAGTTCACATATTCTGACATAATCATGGATTAATAACACAGTCGAATAAATAGCATTGGAGCAAGCAAATTTGCTTTAATGTAATATCTAACATTGAATGCATCACATTATAGAGTAGGATCAGCTGGATGCTTGTCTGCCGGCGCATAATTAGACATACTTCCCTACTTTCACCAGTAGCGCGATTTCCAATCACTATTTTAATGAAATTGGTTCGACAAATTACATAAGGATTTTGCAATTTCAAAGGTTGAATATACCATAGTGTGCACGACATTTTGTTTCCGGAGTTTTGTTTGAGCTGTAGAGGTTAAGAAAGCATTATACTCCGTGTTGTACGAGTAATTAGTGGGCACTTTCGTCCACTGTGATTTCAAAGCAACGCTTAATATATTTATTTCCGACCAGGGTTCTTTATAGTTAAGAGCATTTATAGATTACCCGGATAGAGTTTTTTCGGGGTTTTCCCTTGTCCTGAGAAGACGAATGTCGAGTAACTTTAAGCTCCATGGATCCCTAGATCAATTGAGCATCATTTCGATAATTTCATTCATCGTCCGATATGACCAATCAGGTAAAGGACGTTAAACTAAAAAAAACAAACAAACAAAGCAGCAGAGAATTTAGATATATTCTATTAGCAGATCTATCTTACTTTGATGTATTACAGTAAAATAAATAATTACAACTGCTATTATGCTTTCACTACTGTAAAGGCGCTATAATCACAAGATTGAAACACTAACAAAACTTCGAACTGCACTGTACTCTAATTAGTGTATAGCTGGTCAGATAAAATACAACTTATTCTTCTTTATAATCATATTTATCTTCAATTTATTGCTATTTACAACAGAAGTGCTATATTATAGAGCAGTGCAAGAGCGAGTACGGAAAATCATCTTGAGTACATCAGCTTTTTTTGTTTTTTTAATTTTTATTTATTTAGTTATTTTTGGGACGGCTCTTATCATTAAATCGCATAAGACTTTGTCACCTAATATATCTGTAATATATGGTGGGTAACATTCTGTTGTAGTTTTTTGACGTGCTATTAAATAAATAACCATTCTATATCTTATCATGGAACCTGTAAAGCACTAGGAAGCCGCTCGGAAGACAATGTGCAGAAGAGCTTGTGATGATCAGATTGTGAGCTTGTAGATAGCGAGTAATTACGCTAATTATTAGGCAGCTTTAGACTTGCAAATTCATCTGAGTTAACGCGCTGTTTAGATATGGTACGTAATGAATAATTTCCTACGCAAACGCCGGGATTTGCCCTTAGGAATACAAGGCAGTCCATCCATCCACTCGAATTAGCGCTTCGCTCATATCATTTACCTTTTAGAAACCTGAAACAATAGCAGTTACTTAAATGGGAGGGCATGGGAAACGCAGAAAGTTGGGACAAACAAGTTTTTCCACTCCTGCAAATTCACCACCTTTACAACAAAGTGGAAAACAAGAGAGAGCAGTAGATATATTTCTTCCGTAAGGTTTGCGCACTTGCCTCACAATAGCAGATTTCATTCAACGCTTTTCGCCTCTCTTTGTCTGGCCTAAATTTAATTCCAAGAAATGAAAAGGATCATTATTATATCGGGTATGAAATAAAGTGAATTCCAATGGTGTAAATAACCAGAGGAATAACACTATTTATAGCATTAATATTTGATAGCATCTTCACTTGATGTCTCAGGAAAGGTCATTAGAATGATAGACTCTGGAAGTGGTGAAGGGTGATCTTTAGAATTAATGACATACAACTCTTGGTTTTCAGAGGTAGGTTTTTAATTTAAATAAAAAGAATTCTATAGTACTTGGCTCTGGGAAGAGTTCAGCAGACGGCGCCAGACAGCTGTTATGTTTACCTGGTGTCGACGGCTGATGTTCGAAAATCTTTCTTGCGGTGTTTAATTCTAGAAATGTGGCGTGGAGCATTTTCTGCTCTATCAGTTTTTTGAGGTCTGTAAAATGATTTTGAACATCTGCTCTATGTCCTTTCTTTACTTAAAGGGCAACTAACTAGTTATCCATGGTGTAGTCAGTGTGGCAACAGACACACTGCGGGATCTCCTGCTGATATATGTAGTCCTATATAGGGAGGTGAATGTCTGCGAAACTTCCCGGGTTCTACCTTATTTCCAGCCCCAATTATCTTGACAGAACGTTCTTGCTCCTGGCAGAAAACCTATATTGGGATGGCTGAGAATGGGCTGTCTTCACCACCTGCTAAATGCATAACCCCGTGTACTGATGACCTGTTGGGTTTTCTTAAGGCAGCAAAAACCAACCTCGTTTTTTGGATGGACAATGATGCTATACTGGCACAGTTCCACCAACAAAATATTCCTCACTTCAAAACCGTGTGTCCGGGACTAAAATATGTATTTGAATAATATTTGAGCAGTTGTTAAAGATAAAATAATTGAATTGATATTTATTTTCCTTCTTTGGTTTACATCAAACTGTGTAACAATATCCCTCTCAACAAGACAGTTGATTAAAATGACAATCATTATAATCAACCTTGAAGATAGGTGAAAAGGCCAATTTCGGCTCAGAAGAGACCTTTCTAGCGTGCTTGTTGTCTTCCAATATCTCTAGTACCAACTGGTTTATATTGCAAGGCCTGTTTTTTTCAGTCTTTCATCTGGCATTCACGAAAGATGGTCTTTCCATTTCATGTTATTTTCCTTACTTTATCATTTATCTAAAAAAAATTCACTCCGGCGCATCAATTATCCTTATACTTCCTATTTATGACCCAGATCTCGGCTTTATAGGATATAATGGGCACTCCATAGGTTTATAAAGTTTTAATATTGTATATCGTTTTAGTTCGTTTCATAGTAAAATGAAATAACGTTTTATTTATGGACTCTCTTTAACTGCTGTGGTTCTCAACGTCCCATTCTATATTTGCCGTTAAAGACCGCTTAATTTTGCTCGGAGGCCTCTAAATCTACGATTCGCGACCAACGGTTTTACCTCACTTCCAAAGGAAGCCATGATAAGGATTTTTACGCCCAAAATGTGTATTAAATATATGTACTTCTGTTTTATATATCTTTCATAATCAAATTAAATGCTACATCCTAAATAGTTGAAATATTAAAATTATTCTAGCGCTTCGTTTTTAGGAGTATTTTTTATCGGGTTGAATATTTGCAAATAAGGCCATTACCTTCGGTTTCTCTGCAGAAATACTTGAATGGTATCTCAGCATTGTTTTATCAAAGCAGGTGGTCGTCTGAAATTAGGGCTGTATTTCAGACGGTTCAACCTAATCTAAAATTTGTTTTCAGGTCCTCTTGCCGCTAGCCAACTTTTGCACCTGTATGTTTTTGTTGTTTTTTTTGTAGTGTTTAACGCCCGCTTTAACTACTTATGGCACCACAGGCGGTGACACTGATGATACATGAATGAAGATGGAGCACCGGCGGAATGTGATGGAGGGGAAACCAGAGAACCCGGAGAAAACCCGCCCCAGCGCCGCTTTGTCCACCACAAATCTCACATCCGGGCCGTGTAGTTAAGAGGCGAGTGGTCTAACCACTCGGCCAGAGCCTGCACCTGTATGTGTCGTATATAAAGCGTTGATGACATTAGGCAGCCGTATCTTTCACCTAGGCTGTTAGTTTGTGTTAAAACTATTATAAATACTAATACGGGTTCCTTCAAAGTTTCTTTATCATTAAGGTTAGTTGTTGAGGATAACCGCTTTTAGCCATAGCTTTTGTCGTATAATTTTATCAGCATGTTTTTGTAATTTCCAAATTAAATTCTCTTGTTACTTTCTCTACACGTACTAAGAACATAATGTATAGAGAAGAGAGTGCACTCCAACCAAAAATTCCATACCGATATTTCACCGAAAATACATGTTTTAGGGTCCCCTGTATCCATAAAAAGCATTTTCACAAAAAGGTCCGTGTGTGTGTGTCTCAAAAACGAAAAGTCTGTAAAATATCAAACTTGGTATTTAAGTTTAGTATGTTCTAGGGATGCGACACGAAGATTTTGAGAAAAATCCCCCCACCCCAACTACCGTTTACATGGAACTTATTTTTGAAATTTTTGATTTCTCAAAAATGACTAACAATTTTTATTAAAATATCGTATATTAAAGATATTTACTTGACAAAATGTATATCTTGAATTTTCTGGGAATAGCCTCTGAAGAGTACTTTATTCTGGATGAGTTTTACGGAATTTTGAATAACTGCTACACCGTAAGAGATGGACAAAACTTACTACACGAAAAATGTAGAGCCCGTTAAAATACACAATTTATGTTACATACATTTTTTTCGTGGATTTCATCGTTCTTGAAACATTTTATGTTTGCGATTCCTGCTTTGAAAAACATACTTTTCTTCTACAGGAATTTGTCAACTCCTATCCATACAAAGGAACTTCAGTCACATAGCAACCAGCTTTTGACTATCACTTTAACCTATGGTAGTCCCTTATTTCGCTTCTACTTACAAGGAAGCAAGTAATAAGACTATTTCTACTAATGTTTTCTCAATTAGCATGAAGTAAATAGAAGCCTAAGCTTTTTAACAATACTTTATTGCAGAGATGTAGAGAAAGTCATGTGAATGGAACACATCAAGAGTTTTAAGTATTGCTTTCATTACAGCTATTTTCCCTGATTCTGGTACCTTACGTTTTAGGCATAATTTAAATAACTTTAACAAATTTCTAATTCCTCTGCTGTTATGGTATGTACTTTTTTTACACGGTATTGAATTACAAACAAAATACAAACACACAACCATTAGCTATGTTTGATTCTGATTGATGAAAATCCATCAATCAAAACTAGGATATTGAGGAAGTTGCTCGCATGTAATAATAATCACCAGAGTCTACATTATAATGCGAAGAGAATGTTCACATGAATACTTTGATATAATGAGCAATTTTCGGCTGCATTCAGGTAACCAGGGTCTCCCGGATCTAACCCCGGTTGGTTTCTTTCTCTGAGGACACATGAAATCACTCGTGTACATGACTCCTGTGAACACAAAAGCAGAGCTCGTAGCAAATCGTGGTAGGTGATGTGGAAATCAAGTCAGATATGCTAATTCGAGTTCATCAGTCCATGCTGAAGCGCGCGGAGCTGTACAATCAAGTCAATACAGACATTTCGAACAATTGTTATGAAACGCAACATATTGTAACAGTCTTGATTTTTGGTGAAACCAGTAAACAATTTACACTACAAAGTTTTCATTACATTTTCATTGTTGTATTGTGACAATGAAGCTCCGAATCCCTGGATCGTTTCATCAAATTACCCATAACACAAATATTCTACGTTCGATTCTCAGATGCTCTGCATCTATGATTTTCCTTCCCGCGGACGTGAACCTGCGTTTCAGACAGTGGAAATTAAAAGACCTGTTGGTTACTCCAGAACATAAAACATAGCGTATCCAAATTTTAAAGAACTGTGTTAAAGTAGTAACGTATTGTTTTTTTACGACAAACCGTATGCAGGATAGTAGTTCGATAGGTCCAGTCAGACTGAAAAACTTAGCGCCATAGCTGGGCTCTCCCTGTCTCTAGCCGGTTACTCTAACCACTAAGCTACCATGACGACACGGCATTAAATTCCTCAACCTACTTGCATGTTTCCAGATAAGCCACAAGAAAATCTCAAATTACAATGGCGACTTAAAATATCCTAAATAGATTAAGTAATGGGATTCATAATTTAACCAACTATTAAGTCAATTACGTCACCGTTGAGATAAGCCATCTCCAAATAATTTGAGATCACCTTGTGGTTTATCGGAAAACATGCGCGTCAATTGAGAAATTTAATGCCGTATCGGTATGTTGCCATGGTAGCTCAGTTAATATTCATATGGTAATGTTCGTGGCGTTTTATCCTTGACTCTTTCCTAGACATGGATATCTATCCTAATAGTAGAGATTAACGCCTTACTGACGTTTTCCATTAAGAGATCATTCCTAATTTTACAACTCGAATACTTTCACTCATCAATCTGACCCAAAAACATCAATGATCAAATAGTTTTTGAAAATCCATATACATTTATTTTTGACTCAAAACAGGTCAGCAGCAGCAGCACTCAAGTTCGGGACCCTTGGGATCCGCTCCGAACCCATCATTTGATTTCATCTTTCCATGTGTCACTCGATCTTCCTACATCTCTTTTACCTAGTAGAACGTAATCGATTACTATTTTAGGAAATTTGTTACTGTTCATCCTATGTACATGTGTCCAAATTGTGTTATTCTGTTGATTCTTTCAGTTAAATTCTCCTACATGTTCGTTTACTTTATAATCTAACACAGTATACAATCACCGATCTTAAAAAGTTCATTTCTGCTCATTAAATTTTCAAACAACGCAGTATGTTCTGTTTAACACCCAGGCTTGGCTTGACTGCCATTGTCTTAAACATTTAATTTTCATTTTCTTTTTTTTTTCTTCTAAGGTGTTTCTGCATGAGATTAAATTTATTCAGTTTCTTGCCAAAATCTCTCTCATATAATACTGCAGTTAATTCTGATCCCAAGTAATTAAATGTTAGCACTTACTGTATTGTTTACTCATTAATTAATTTCTTACTCCTAATATGCTTTAAACGTCCTTTAAACACGAAAAATCTCGTTTTATTTTCAGAGATTTTTGAATTATAAACTGCTAACATTTTATTGAATAAGCGTTTGTTTCATTTTTAGTCGTAATGCGATTATGCCTCAAGTATTTGGTCGTCAGCATTTAATATATTGTTCATTGTTTTTCCGTGAATATTAAAATGTTTACTAATGCTACTATGGCATCATCTCATATATAAATTTAATAAAACTGTAATAATTTACATGCTCGTTTAATTTATTAATTTATTTTAAAGTGTGGTTGCTAATATTGATCATTACGTTAATTTAATTTTAATAGTAGTTTCTACAAAAATTTACTCTGTTATGTTAAATAGCTGGTACTCCATTCTTTTTCCTTTTATTCCATAAAACATTCACTGTATAGAATCAAATACCTTCTCGTGTTCTAAAAATATGTTTACAGACTATATTCTAGTATTTTTTTTTATTTGTCGCAGGGTATGAATGAAATCTAAGATAAGAGTTCTTCCTTTACGAAATCCATTTTAATGTTCTGAGAACAATGCATCTGGTATAACATTTAATCGCCAAGCTGCTATTTTAGTAAATATTTTCCATGCAGACGTAAGCAGACTTATTCCTTGTTTCTTTCATAAATATTATTTTTATTATCATCCATTCTTCTGGTAAGCATTTAACCCTCCGGCATAAGTTGGCGAAGTTTCAGAATCATCATTTTACTGGTTCTGTTGCATATTTAATTAACTTTAAATTCATGCTATCTGCTGTTGCAACTTTATACGAGTTTTGCTCTTCATTTAAGGCATATTTTAACTTCTCCATAGCTATTGGATCAACATGGCCTACATATTCATCCCTATTATTAAGATTCCTCTCTTTAGAGTTCGCCAATATCTTAAAATAGTTGAAACTCCACATTCCAAAGGGGATTTTTTTTTCACGGTCTTCAATAATTTATACTTTCGCTTCACGTACTACCAAAAATTCGACACCGAGATTTCACCGGAAATACATGTTTTGCGTCCCCCTGAATAAAAAAAAATTTATGGAAAAACGACTGTGCGTGTATATGTGTGTATGGTCAGCATAGCTCAAAAACGAAGTGACCATTAAATACCATACTTGGTGCTTAAGCTAGGTATCTTCCAGGGATGCGACAAAAATATTTTCAAGAAAATCCGAAATGGATTTAATAGGGAAAAAGTTTCGGAAATTTTGATTTACTCAAAAATGGCTCTAAAGATTTTAATTAATATCTTTTACATTTAAAATATGTAGATGCCAAATAAAATGTATATCCTGGTATTTTCTGGGAATAGCCTCAAAGACTTCTTTATTCTGGATGGGTTTTATTGAATTTTGTATAACTAGTAAACCGTATGAGATAGACAAATACTTTTTACACAAAAAATGTAGATCACGATAAAACACACAATTTATGTAATGTATTTTTTCGTGAGTTGGCCGTTTTCGAGAAATTCCTTGTTATTGATTTCGGTTTTAAAATACTTCTCATACAAGAACTTGGCCACATAGTGAAACTGATTTTATTCCCATAGCAACCACATTGTAAAACATTTGAATGTCGGTTTAGCCTTGTGTATTCACTTGTTTCTCTTCCACAGTTTCAAGGAACTAAGTAATAAGACCGTATCTGCTAATGTTTATTTCGATTATATGAAATAAATAGAATATCCTATAAATAATTTATTATAAAAATCTGGAAAAAGTCATGTGAATGAAACACATCAAATTTTTCCCTTATTTATCTTCTGCCTAGAACTAAGTAACCAATACGATATTTCTGGTAATTTCTATCCTGATTAACATGGAATATTTAGAACATTAAGCCTATGCAGCATTGATTAATTGTAGAATTGCTGGAGAAAGTCATGTGAATGGAACATATCCGATTTTTAAAGTCCTGTTAGTATTCGCTTTTTATTTACTCTAGACGTACTATGTACATAGTGTATTGGGAACGTATTGTAATGCACCCAAAAATTCGATACCGAGATTTCACCGTAAATACATGTTTTGGTTCCCCTTGAATAAAAAAACATTTCTGGAAAAAGGCCCATGTGTGTGTGTGTGTGTGTGTGTGTGTGTGTGTGTGTGTGTGTGTGGAAAAGACGAAAAGACCGTTAAATACCAAACTTGGTATTTAAGTTTGGTATCTCGCAAGGATGCGATACGAAGATTTTCAAGAAAGTCCCCCCACCCCGTTTTTTGAAAAGTTTGATTTACTCAAAAATGGCTCTAACGATTTTGATTAAAATATAATATGTATATCTTGAATTTTCTGGAATTAGCCTCTGAAGACTACTTTATTCTGGAAGAATTTTACGGAATTTTGTTTGACTGCTAAACCGCAAGAGATAGACAAAAACTTACCATACAAAAATGTAGAGCATAGTAAAGCACACAATTTATGTCATATACATTTTTTTCGTGGAATTGATCGTTTTTGATATATACCTTCTTTTTGATTTCAGCTTTAAAAGAACTTATACTTTTCTCATACAGGAATTTGTCAACTCCTGTCCATACAAACAAAGGAACTTCAGTCACATAGCAACCATCTTTTCACTACCACTTTTACCCGTGGTACTCCCTTATTTTGCTTCCACTTATAAGGAAGCAAGCAATAAGACTATTTCTGCTAATTTGTTCTCGATTAGCATGAAGTAAATAGAAGCATAAGCTTTTTAACAATGATTTGTTGCAAAGGTATAGAGAAAGTCATGTGAATGGAACACATCAGATTTTTTCTGGTGGTCATGGAAAGAACATAGGACTTTAAAAACAATAGCGAGCCGCTCTTAAATATATGTTTATAGTTAAAGCTTTCTTTATGCCCCTTGTACCTACAAATAAATGTGTAATAAACTTGATCTTCAAATGTTTATCTGGATCAAGATGAAGCAAAGAGAACAAGATGTGTCCATTTGCATGATTTTCGTTATATCACTGAAAAAAGATATTGTTAGAATATTCTCCTATCTACTTCATGCTAATCAAGATAAACATTGGTAGAAATGATCTATTACTTGCTTGCTTGTAAGTAAAAGGGAAACAAGGGAGGTAGGCGGTAGTCAAAACTTTTAAGCTGCTTACCATGTGGTTTAAATCCATTTCTTTTCATGGCCAGGAGTAGACAAATTCGCGCATGAATAAAGTTTTAAGTGCTTTAAAACTGAAACCAATAACAAGAAATATATCGGAAACGTCAATAGCATGAAAAACTGGATTTCATATAAATGGTGTATTTTAACGAGATCTACATTTTTGTCCATCTGTTACGGTTTACCAGCCATATTCATCCTGAAACAAGAGCTATTCGGAGGTTATTTCCAGAAAATTCAAAATACACATTATATTTATTATGTAAATATCTTTGATATACAATATTTTAATCAAAATTGGTAGAGTATTTTTTGAGAAAATAAAATGTTCAAAATTTCTCCAAACGGTGGTTTGTGGTGAGGGAATTTTCCTCAGTCTTCGTGTCGCATCCTTGAAAGTTACTGAATGTAAATGCCAATTTTGGTATTTTATCCACTTTTGTTTTTGAGTTAACGTGTTCACAGAAAATCGGACACACTGACACACACCCTGACTTTTTTCTAAAAAGCTTTTCTTGGATACAGGGTACTCAAAAATGTGAATTCTCATGAAATCTGGGTATCAAATTTTTGGGTGGAGCGCAATATCTTCTCTACATATGTACCATATACAATATGCAATAGAAAAAGTAATAAAATTGCTGTTTGTAGAGGGTGATGCTTCTTTTTAAGTCATCAGTCCTGGAATGGTTTTCAGCGATTTTCCATTGTTCTTCAGCCTTAATCTTTGTTTGTACTTGTCTTCTATTGTACCTTCAACTATAATTTCCAAAATATTTTGATGTCTTAGTAAATATTCTATGAATTATATTTTTCTTTTTAATATTCAGTTATAACTTTTTTGCTTTTGCTCCCTAGAACTAATTCATCGGTAATCAACTTATATTCAATATTTTCTTGTAGCAATATGCTTCTTTTCTTTTGTCTGATTTTTGAATTGACCAAGTTTCGCATCCTATAATATTAAGCTCTATTAGGTTTGAACAATTTCTTCCTGATTTCTAAACTGTAATTAATCCAGGTAAATAATTTATTTTTTACCTCAGTTAAGATATGCTTGCACGTTCTATTAGTGATTTATTAATCACTTCTATATGATGTTATTTTGATAATACCTAGGTTATGGAAGTTCTTCAGCTTAACGTATGAATTTTCCATTTCATTTAATTTGTGTTTATTACCTCTATTTTTCGTAATAGTCAATTTTGTTTTCGATTTATTAATAATTAAGTGATGATTAATTTTAATGCGTTTATCAGTTTATTATTTAAGTTCTAAATCTCTCATTACACAATAAAATTGATAATCTGCAAATAGGAGAATATTAATTCTAAATACCTATATTTTATACAAGTGGCTATTTGTTAGAAACTTAATTTAGTTGAAGCTTTGGAAAAATAAACATGATCTACTTCACTCACATGACTTTATCTTACTGTCCTGGAAACAACATATTCTAACAAGAAATTTTCCTTCTATCTACTTCATTCTAATCTAGAAAACGTTAGCAGAAATAATTTTATTAAATAGCTCTTTAAAAATAGAAGGGAAGTATTGAACAACGCTAGGTTAAAATGACAGTCAAATATTTTATAAGCTGGCGGTATGTGACTCTCAAATTCCGTTATCTTTTCATGACCAGGAGTAAAACAAAATAAATGGACGAAGACTTCTTGTTTGAAAAAATATAAATATTTAGAAGTTGACACCAATCACAAGAAATATCTGCGAAATGTTAATTCCACAAAATCACATGTATCTGACCTAAACTGTGTATTTTAACGAGATGTGCCCTTTTGTGTAGCACTTTTTTTCTATCTCTTATGGTTTTAGCAATGCAAAAGTCATTCAGAATGTAGAGGATGTAAGAGGCTATCCTCAGAACATTCAAGATATGTTTTTGTCATGTAAATATCTTTAATATACGGCAGTTTTATCAAAATCGTTAAGAACCAGTTTAGAGAAAATCAGAATTTTTAAAAATTTGTCCATGTAAAGCATAGTTTGGGTTAGGGGAATTTTGTTGAAAGTCTTCGTGTTCCAATCTTGGAATCTGAAATTAAATATCAAATTTGTTTTCGAGTTATCTTGTTCACACACACACACACACACGCGCGCGCGCGCGCGCGCGGACTTTTTACTAAAATGTTTATTTTGATTTCAAGGGATCATAAAATGTGTTTCTAGTAAAATCTCTGTATCGAATTTTTACTCTTTTCAGTTCATTTTGATTTATACAGCTTCTCTACAGCTATAAGCAAAGTGCTTCTGCTTAAACTTTCTTTTATATATAATATAGAATATATATGGTGCTAACCATCAATTTACTTCCTCGTTTTCTTTGGATTCAATAGACTGGAGTGCTTCAGTAGGATAGGGAGAAGGAAAAAGCGACTAATTAAAAGTTACGAGTTATGAATCAAGGCAGAGCAAGACCATACATTCTACCCGCTGGAGCAAGCAATGTTAAAGTTTTTAAGTGATCCATTAAATATTTGGAACGCAGCGTTGAAGCAACAGGTCTGCACATCGCGACTGCACCCTGTTCATGGACCTTCCCTACCAAAAGTTCAAAGTTGGTGCGCTTATTCTATGTTGCACGCTGCTACCAGTATTGATTAACTATCAGCTCAACGTCCCTCCACGGTCCTGGGCTTCCGTATTCCTACTCGGATATACTTCTTGAGGCATTTGGTTTTTATTAGTAATTTGCTTTCAAGTGTTCATTCTCTCGGCCGCCCTGTGAACACCCATACATAAATCTTGTCAAAGGCGTTGGTGAGGTAACTGTAAATATTGACCGGAAGGGAATTCGCAGTTAAACGCGCTTGCCTAACAGCTTTGAAAATGTCATTAAAATGCCGTTTCAAAGAAAATAAGCCTACTAAAATATTGTAGGTCACACCTAACGGAGAAAATTATAAAAGATATAGTTCTTAGTTTTCCTGTTCTTATTAATTTCCTGTCTTATTAATTCCAACTTCCTCTGTAATATACAGCATTAGTTTTAAGATTTCGGCTGTAAATAAAACTCTCCAACAATGTAATGAAAATGTAAAAGATACAGAGGTCGGTCACAGAAAATATAGAGGATTAATTTTATATATTAATGTCTCGAACATTTTAATTAAAATTGCTGGCGCGTTTTAATGAAGTAATGGAATTTTTTCTTTGGGAGGAGTGGAATTTCTTGATAATATTTACTCTAATTATACTGCAACTACTTGAATTCACGCGGTGTTCTATCCAAATTGCGCTAATTAAGGTATATACTTGCCTAGATATTGTTCAAAGCAAGCAAAAGAATTTTGTCTTAGGCAACATTGACACACTCTAAAATGTTTGCTTTACAAGATGGGCGTTTGATTGTAACGGGCCAATGTTAAGGAAAAATGAGAACAATCTCGTCTTCTAAACTATTTCAGTGTGCTAAATTATAGTCTGATAAAAATTTTAGGTCTAATGACATTTTGGAAAATGATAAATAATAAAAGACTACGTGCATAAGTTTCTCATTTTGATAAGTAATGAACCTTCTACAAAAAGTTATAATACTTAATTTGGTCTTAGCTTTTGAAGCAATGGAAAATAATCGGTGGTGCGGCCACGCGACGTCCATATGTTCTCTTTCCACTGTTTCAAAAAAGATCCTGTGACAGACTCCTTTGTTTCTCATTTGTTAAGTAATAAGAATTAACAGCAACTCAAAGGCTTGAAATCTGAACATTTTAAACTTTTGAACTCATATTTACCGATAGGACAGATCTGTTAGAGTAAGAATTTACTTCTAAAGATACTATAACTGCTTGGATACGATTCAAACAGAACTGCTATGCATAAAATAAGTTTCTTTCGCTACCTATCTTTATCAACCTGGTATGGAAGCCAATGCGTGGGGTCAGTTGCCTGTTGAACAAATAGACTGCATCAGAGAGAGTAGCCAGGATGGGTGATTAACCAATGCCTGGTATGATAGAGAAGTAGCTGTATGAAATGACGATGGAAGGTGAAAGGTGACTGTGGAGCAGGTATAAACGGAGACAACTACAGCTCCCAAAGGCAGTCCCCTAGGATCGAAGCCTTGGTGAGAAGCAAGCAGTATAACCTCACGGTCACAACGCCGCCTGTCAATAAGATAGCTAGTAAAATCTAAGGTGCCATATTATATTGTCTGCCAGAAGAAGGGACGTTGCACAAAACGGACGACTATAAGAAATGTCGCCACAAGCGCCGTCGTCGTAACTGGGCGTCACGGTGTGCTCGTGATAAAGACGACTTCCACGAAATGCAACTTTGATTCTCTGACTTAACACCCTCCGATGCGGTGTCGACTTAGTGCGATTTTACCCAAACTTGGCACTTCCAATAACTGCAACGATACCTGTGACTGAAAATGGATACTTAAGGGGCTTGGGGTTTTACATGTGTTACACAAAGTGTTCAGGGTACGAGTCCGCAGAAACGGCAACTTTCTGACATTTAGCTGAAACATACGTTCCTGTGCCATTTTCCTCTATAGTACATGGATCATCAACAAAGAATAACATTGGTGAAATGTTTGATTGGAACATGTTGCCACTCTTTTATCGTTTTCTTGTGCAACTAGAATAGCGAGGTAGAGCTACAAAGCACGAGTTATCGGTGTTTTTACAATTCTTATTAAATGAGCCTTTAGCCACAAAAAATTGGATTCCAGCGTGTCTACTGGAATAAAGTCGTAGCAACTACGGAAGCGGAAGATCAAGAATGTTGGCAGTAGCTGTACTGTCAATGCTTCAGGTGCATTAAATGCATTTAGAACTTTGGCAGTCCTTAAAAAGCAAAATTATCTAGATGTGCTTCTTGCTTATGACAAAGCTCAATCCTTTAGAGTATTATATCCGGGGACATTTGAAGATTAAAATGTAATATGAGGAGGTTACTACCATTGATATTCGCACACATGTGTTTGAAGCAGACCTGGAGATTCTAACGGAACACATTTTGAACAGCTATTGTAAATTAAGATATACTCTTCACGTTGCAGTTTTTGAGCATTAATTCATTTTCTGTTCAGCAAAGTTTAATTAATCCAAGATACACCTGAATGAGGTATTTCCATAAATCGCATTTGAGTTTGCTTTATCTTTGATCATCTGCCCACAGGGCTCAAATGGCTAGCGTTTTGCTGAATCATATTTTGTGACCAGCCGCTATCTTACGTTTTTACACACTATCACATACACCATACACATTTGTTAACTGTTTTTCCAAGTTTTTGAAGTAAAACACAAAGGACAGTGGAAGGGGAGAAATCTCTAGTTGAAGAAATATCATTTTTTGGCCTGTCAGAAGTTATTGATAAATTGGTATTATTGCAATAAACTTCGCGGCAAGGTCATAATTTAATTTTGTTCAAATTTCTTGATCTAAAACAAAGGAGAGCAAAATATGAGATTAATTCCACTACATGCACACCATAAAAGGGTGATAAGTATCAGAGATTATCCTAAAGATTGTAATTACTTTCACTGTGAACTGCATGTATTGCATTTCGAGTCCCAGCCACCTATTGTCATGGTTGTGGTATCATAAGCACATAATTTGATATTAAGTTTTCTCGCGAAGGCTGCTAAACGGGCGAATCAACAAGAGGTTTCTTATAAACAATTCTGGTTACTTTTCAACAGTCTTTCTAAGTTGGAAATTTAAAATCTAAAACAATACTGAATCGTTCTGTTGATAATGTATAATACATTTAACTAAGTATACCACCGGAAAACCACTTGAAATTTGTACACTATGAAACACATTTCCCTTTCCTTATTTTTGCTTCTGCTTTTCGAGAAACTACAACTAAACACTACACACGTGTTCACCATTATACTGGTTTAAAACCTACAGCCCAAATGTACTCCTTATTTAACATTTAACACCACAAATCTTATTTTTGGGTGCGCATTTTACCTACAAAGCCGCACTCATCTCAGAAGTGTAGAATAGGTGTAGAATCAAAACATAGCGGCTTGACAAAATCCTTACTTCACCAACAACAATACATAAGGACAGGGTATTTCCTATCTATTCTCTATATATCTGTGCATTTGCCTAAATATTGTGCGTAGCCTCTTACGCAGTTTTTAGTTCAGGTCTCGGAAACGATTGGATAACTTGAAAGTAAACCACCCCACCCCTCGCTAGTGGTAATGTAACCAAACGGCCACACAGCAAACCGGATTTCAAGCACAAGTCAAAACACTGGCCTTGCCGCAAACCAAAACAAAATATTCGGTTTTTAAGTGCAGATATGTAGTGAATAATGCTTAATTATCTCCGCTACCTTTAACGACAGACGGTTTTGTCATTGAACTTCATTATTTGTCATAGTTGTATCTCCCAGAACCGAAATTTGCGCACTCATACCCCTTACACCGTATACACCGGCTTATAAGAGGGAAATGCAATTCCTGCATGCAATAAAACACATACCTTCGCTCAGCGCCAACGAAAATCTTCGGCGGATTTTGTATCGTTTTTTGGGTCTGTACTAGCCGATAAGTATGGCTATTAAACATGATACAAGATGTGTAAGACAAACTGAATGCACTCATTCTGCCTCTCACATTTTTAGCTAATATGCTATATTTCGTTTCTACGCCATTTTGTAACCCTTGTTGTGACTATTGGTGTAACTATTTAACGGGAATAGCACACCCTTGCATCATGGTATAAAACAACCAATCGCAAGGCCACGTACAACGATGCATATGACGTAGACGCGAGGTGCAGTGAGATTTTCTTTGACGCTCTTTGTACGAGACATGTAATCTAGATAA
This sequence comes from Hymenopus coronatus, assembly GCA_030762935.1. Classification (NCBI taxonomy): domain Eukaryota; kingdom Metazoa; phylum Arthropoda; class Insecta; order Mantodea; family Hymenopodidae; genus Hymenopus; species Hymenopus coronatus. The sequence goes on from CM060896.1 coordinate 97,433,456, forward strand.
CAAATTATAGGTACGGGGAGGGGTTTTGCATGATGCATGTACTCAAACTAGATATACAAGTTATCATTACGTTGACTCGGAAAGTTGCGCGTTAGAGCGGATAGTAAAGCTTTAGTAGTAAATCAAAGCTCTTGTCGGGGAGCAAACCGATGTGGAGAAGCTACACGGTTAAAAATATCACCGTGGTTAAAAAAAAGAAAAAGAGATATATAAATCTGCTGTTTTTGCTGATATTAGCGGTCTTTCGGTTATTGGCTAAAACGTTAATAAACAAAATCCAAGAGCTCTGCGTAGTCATTAAAAGGATAAATAACCTTCGCGTATTGCCCGGAAACTATTGAACCAATCGTATTCCTTCGATTATAATTATATAAAATGTATTATTAATAAGAACAAACATATGTGTTAAAATCTAACCATCAAAGTGATGCGAATGTCAAAATTTCCGTAATAGTTTGTCTTTAGTTGTAGGTGAATGATATAATAAAATTTATATAATCCTACTGCATTTTAAATTTGAATTACATTTTTTGTAATTTACATGTGTTTTAATTAGAGAAATATGTATAATATACTGACCTTGGTAGTCTTTCTCTGTTGGTATTGCTAGCTTCACTGGAACCTGTTGAACTGACAGAGTTGATGGACCGCGATCTTCGGGATTTGAAGGAATCCCCAAGATTGTAAACGCCGTTTTGTGTGATGGAGAAACTTCGGACTCTGTAGTACTCGACACCCTCAGGCGCCTCATCCCCACTCCTTCGTAACTGGCCCAGCATCGGCTGCAAAATGGAAAACCATAATGACGTTATGAAAATATTACTCCCTGTTGAGAACTGGTCACCCGAAACGATTGAATTAGTTACAGGGAGAAAACATGTCAATAGAGTGTAAATAGGTAAAAAAGCTTCGCTTAGTGCACTACACATACTGTAATTATAAAATATTTCACATTCATTTCACTTTAATGACCAAACCTCGTTGACATACCTTCTGAAACCGTTAACTAGAGCGATTAATGTGTTGTGAATTTCATGGACGCGTCCCAATATAAAATGTAATCAAACATACAACTTTAAAAGGCCAAGCTAAAATTAGCCTACATTTGAGTATGTGACTTACGCATTACCTTGCAGCTGATATTAGCCTTTACTAACCGCCTCGCGCCTGTCGTCTATTAGCTGAATAGATGGATTATTTTTGGTTGTGTTAAACGCCCGCTTTTACTACTTGTGGCTTCGCGGATGATGTCACTGGTGATATATGAAATGAAGACGTTGGAATGCAATGGCGGGGGAAACCGGAGATGCAGAGAAAACTCACCTCTGAACAGTTTTGTCTACCACAAATCTCACTTGGAATCGAACCACGGCCCTGAATAGATGGATGACCTTTTATTTGGCATATACAATGAATGCAAGAGTTACAGAAATCTAGCTTATTTTAAAAACTGTCTGCAACCCTTCTCAATATTTTCTTTCGCTTGGTTCCCTTGTAAATCCACAACAAAAAATTTACTTAATGGCTAACCTTAGTACTGCATAGGTAAATAATTTTCCGAAAATATTGAATTTAAAACAACATAATGCTCATAGGTACAGGCAAACTGAAAAATTCAATGCCATAGCCAGGATTTGAAACACGGATTTCCAGGTCCCCAGCCGGTTACTCTAACCACTTAGCTACCATGTCAACATGCCGGACGGTATTAAATTTCTCAACTGACTCGCATTTTTCCCGGTAAATCACAAGGTGATTCCAAATTAATTTGAGATAAGTTCTTTAAGTCCCGTCGTCATAGTTTAGTTCAACTATTACATCAATTAGTGTTAATTTAATTGTTTTTTCGCATAAGCTGTGTGTAGAACAAGGGTTGGACAAGTAGAATACGACTGAAAAATTCATAACCGAGATTTGAACCATGGATCTCCCGGTCTCAGCCAGTTGCTCAAACCAGTGAGCTACCACATGCTTCCACTGCGGTATGTAAACACAAAACAATTGGAGATCACCTTGTGGTTTACCGGGAAACATTCGAGTCAGTTGAGAAATTTAATGACGTGCTGGTATATTGCCTCGGTAGCTCAGTGGTGAGAGCAGCCGGCTACACATCAGGAGATCCATCATACAAATCCTGGCTAAGACATTGCATTTTTCTCTCTGGCTTTACCTATCCAACTCCCGTCCTATATAGTGAAATAATTAAATTAGCATAATGTTTAAGACATCAAAGATAAGAGGTTTTAAATTAGTATGCATCAGCATAGAAGTTCACTTCAGCAAAGAAAAGGTGGCATCCCGTTTCAGTAAAGTTAATTGGTTTAAAATTGAAACCAATAACAAAGATTGTTTCGAAAACGATCGCCTCTGCAAGAAGAACGTATATGAGTAAATCATGTGATATTACGAGATCCACATTTTTGTGTAGCAAGTTTTGTCTAACTAAGTTTAACAATTATGCAAAATTCATTCAGAACAAACAGGTCTTCAGAGGCTATTCTCAGAAAACTCAAGATATAGATTTCATTCGGATGTAAATATATGCAATATACAGCATTTTAATCAAAATCATTAGTCATTTTAAAGAAAAATAAAAATTTCAAAAATCTCTCTATGTACAGGGTAGTTTGTAATGGGGGATTTTCTTTAAAATTTTTGTGTCGCATTCTTGCATTAAATTCCAACTTTGATATTTTACGGTCTTTTCGTTTTTGAGCTGTATTGTACTGTACACACACACACACACACACACACACACACACACACACACACACACACACACACACACACAAGAAAAGAGCCTTTTTCTATAAGTGCTTATTTGGACTCCGGGGACATCGAAGCATATATTTCCGGTGAAATCTGGAATTCGAATTTTTGGGTCGAATACATAACCTTCTCTAGTTATTATGAACATTGTAAGTACATACGTACTAGAGAAAATAAAAGAGTATTTTGAGAAAAAATATGTCTAATTGTGTGTTTGTGCAAAGCATAATTCAAAAACAAAAAACGGTTACATACCAAACTTTCTAATTAGATTCATTAGTTTCAAAAGATGCGATACTTAGATATTTAACAAAATCACAGTATTCCAAACTACTCTTTACATGGAAAAATTTTCGAAATTTTCAAAAATAATTAACGTTAATGATTAAAACAACATATAATGAAGATATTTTCATAAAAGGTGAAATATATGTCATATGAAGAATATGTATGGAAAATATTCTCTGAAGTCCACTTCACTTGGATGCTTTTTGCGTAACATAAGAGAAAATCTTAGTGCAGAATAATGCACATCTTTTTAAAGCAATTTAGGTTAAATACATTCTTTTTTGTCTAGTTGACCACTGTCCCTTTTTATTAGTTTCAATTTTTCACTAATCTTTAAGTTTTAGTAAAAAATATGTTGCACATCATAATTCACAGTATAAATGTAGACCTAATGGATTTTAACGATACATATCCAATAGTTTGTAGTTATTTTTACTTTTTCTACACGCACTATAATAAATAAATATATATATATATATATATATATTAAATATTCTTCCTGCTGAACATACTTATAATGAATTAACTACTATTGCTAAGTAATTCAATAGGGCAGATTGGGAACATTATATAACTTTGGGCTATAAATTGAATTGCAATTCATTTTGGAAAGCATCCTAAAAAAAGTACTTAGTTTACAGGGAAGGTATTGCATTCTAGCCAAAAACTCGTAATCGAAATTTCACCGGAAATATATGTTTTGAGTTCCCTTGAATCCCATAAAGTATTTTTAGAAAAAATATTCATTTTGGAAAGATTCCTAAAAATGTACGTAGTTTATATTGAAGATACTGCATCCTAGCCAAAAATTCGATATCGATATTTCACCGGAAATGTGTGTTTTGAGGTTCTTTGAATCCCATAAATTGTTTTTAGAAAAAAATTCTTTTGTATTTGTGTGTCCGTGTGTCTCTGAACACGATAGCTCAAAAACAAAGACACCAAACTTGATATGTAAGTTCAGCACCTTCTAAGGAAGCGACAAGCTACTCTTTACATGAAAACAATCTCGAAAGTTTTAATTTTCTCAAAAAATGCCTCATACAATTTGGATTAAATACCATATGTTGAAAATATTTTAGTGAAAAACAAAAGGTATGTCTTGAATTTTCTGGGAATAACCTCCTAAATCCTCTTCATTTTTAATGAGTTTTACATAATTAGTGCGCCATAAAAGAAAGACTAAAATCTTACTACAGAACATACCTACTTACAGGCCATTAAAATACACGATTTGTGTCAAAATCGATGTTTTGAAAGCGGTACCTTATACTAAGCGTCATCTAACGAACATGCTTAAAAGTTAGCGATTCTTTCTTTCTTTCTTTCTTTCTTTCTTTCTTTCTTTCTTTTTTATTTTTCTTTATCTTTTCAGTTTATTCTATAAATATGAACGCGATATTCATTTGTTTGAACCAAGAGCTCATGACCATCTATACGTTTTGTTTCTTTTAAACAAACCTTTCTATTAAGGAATTCACAGTATATCTCGAATTACGTTTCGTTTTTATCGGAATATAGTATATAGGTCCCGTATATAGGCTAAAGGATAGCTTTCAGTTAGATCTTTAGGAAATTATGCTCAGCAAGAGGCAATATATAATGAAAACTCTTTGAATTTATCATGTTCGTTATACGTAGATCATTGATTGTCATACTTTTTACCCTGAGAAATATATTTACAGCACTGTTATTTTATAAACAAAAGTAAATATATATATATATATATATATATATATATATATATATCAAAATGCTATTAAATAGGGTGACTTCTCTTCAGATGAGCACAGACTTCGTAAATCTGTTTCATATAAAGTTTAATCCATATTTTAATAGCTGTTACAGTAAAATGGTTTTCAAATTTTTCTTCTTTTGGATTCTATTCTTCACTTTTCGTTTTATTGAACAAAATTTTCATAATGCCCGCCTGGGTAGTATAGTGGTAGCGTGTCTGACTCACATCCCCACAGATCGCGAGTTTGAATCTCGCTTAGGGTGAGTAATAGGGATAAGATTTTTTGGGGGTTTTTCCTTTAAGATGAATGTCGAGTAACCTTAAGCTCTATGGACCCGGAGATAATTTGATTATCATTTCACCAATTTCATTTATCGTCCGATATGACCAATCGGGTTAGTGTACGTTAAGCTAAAAAAAAAACAACAAAAAACAAAAAACATATTAAGATATACGATTAAGAATGAACCGACTATAGGGATTGCTGGTTTGCTGAGCCAAAATAATGATACTTTTGGCGATATTAAAATATGTTTTGTAAGAATAACCAGTTACAGAATAGGTAGAGAAAGTCATGTGAAGGGAACACAACAGACTTTTATAATATTTCCGTATTATTACTTTCTGTATTTATTAGGTACTTATACTAGGTGAGGAACTGTTGCACTCTACCCAAAAATTGATGTTTTGATTACAAAGGAATTGCATTAACCCCAAATTTTTTTTTTTTAAAAACCAGCTCTCAGTGCGTGTTTTTGTGTGTGTGTACGTGCGTTTGGAATAGTATAATTCAAAAGCGTGACGTTCGTAAATATAAAAGTTGGTATTTAAATTCTATATTTTCAAAGTTTACTTGAAGACTTTAATGAAAATACCCAAGTAAAACTACCTTTTATATAGTAAAAACTGGCTCTAACAGTTTCAATTAAAAGAACGTATATGAGAGATTATCTTGAATTTTCTGGGAATAGGCTCTGAAGCCATAATTTTGAGTGACTTTTGCATAACTGGTAAACGGTAAGAGATACTGCAGAAATTTCTTGTTATATAAAAATATAGATCTCGTTAAAGCATACAATTTATATCAAATAAATTTTTCTGATAGAGTTAAACATTTCCGAGTTAGTCCTAGTTATTAATGTAAAATGTCCTATGTCTAAACATTTCTCAAACGCGAAGTCGATTTCTGTTTTGATTTACATTTGACCATGCCTTAGCGACCACCTATAAAAGATTTGCCTATCATTTAGCCTAGTGTATTCATTTATTTCCATTCTAATTATAAGACAATATCTGCTAATGTTTATCTGGATTAGCTGAAGTAGACTGCAGAATAGCTTTCCATAAGAATAAACTTTAGCAGAATAGGCTGATGTGAATATAGCATACCATAGTTTTGTGGTCAATCAAAGCGAATGGAATTTAAAAGCTATCGCACAGAGACCCACTCTTAAAGGATTTAACTATCGTTTAAGCCTACTAAATTTCCTTATTCTCATTGTACCTACAAGGAAATATGTAATAAAACCATTTGTAGAAATTGGATAGGTGGAGTCAGACTGAAAAATTAAATGTCAAGCCGGAATTTGAACCACGGATTTCCCTGTCTCTAGCTGGTTGTTCTTCCACTGAGCTACCATGTCAATATGCTGGCATAGTATTGGATTTCTCCACTGATTCGCATGTTTCCCGGTAAACTACAAGGTGATCTCAAATTATTTTGAGATGACAACCCCAATGGCGACTTACAATATTCAAGGTAGCTCAATGGAAGTGCAACCGGCTAGAGACTGGAAGATTCGTGGTTCAAATCCTGTGTATGCCATTGAATTTTTCAGTCTGACTCTACCTATCCAACTCCTGTCTTACATACGGCTTGTGATAAAAAAAAAAAATCCAGTTGTAGAAGTGCTTATTCAGATTAACATGAAGTACCATGCGCGAACGTTTACTTGGACGCTGGTTTATGGGGCAACAAGGGCCGGGGAGAAGAAGAGCTCGCTCTTCCTATCTTTCCGCAGTTTTGCCAACCAAAGAAAGTTTTTTTTATACTTTTTCAGGCCCTCGGCCATTATAGTGAATAGGTTATTTAATTTAACGCGAACTAGCTGATTTATTTACTAAAAGAAATACAACGTATGCGCATGTGCGTGAACTCTGGGACCTACAGAGAGAATGCCATTTTAGATTTATAACCTTTATATGTCTAGGTGTATAGTCTACACTCAAATATATTAAAAATACATCTGGAAATACTCAACGTAAGACGGGGTTTATCGCTGTTCGCCCATGTCTTTCACCTATTTACCATTCTCTTAAAAGCGTTTTGGCCAGATCACGTTACCAAAGGAAAGGAGATGGACAAATGAAGTTCTGAATTACAAGCAGGTGATCCCTAAACTTTCTGAATGGACAATAGCCACCTCTCACACAGGTGATACAAAATTAATTATTCTTTTCTCTCTGCTCATACTGAAGTTCTAATGACAAAGTAACACGCGCACGTGGCAGTCAAAATTAAGACATCACTTATACAAGGCAAACTGTTTAGAGGGAGCGTCGAGCTGGGTTAAGGGATAAAGTTGTGGATTGCCCAATCGGTGGAATGTTGTGCAGTCAAAGACATTAAAAATATACCTGGAAATACTTATTATAAGACCGGGTCTTTTCGCTGACCCCACCCATGTCTTTCACCTATTTGCTATGCCCTTAAAAGCGTATTAGACAGTACATGTTACCGAAGGGAAGGGGCTGAATATGAAACAGAGCTTGCGACAAATGAAGTTCTCAGTTTTGAGCTAGTGGTCCCTAGACTTTCTGACTGCACAATACTCTTCCCTCTCATGGATGATACAAAATGCGGTTAATTTTTTCCCTGTGCAACATACTGAAGTTTTAATGCCAAAGTAATACGCGCACGTGCTAGAATGCATTAATATACCGCTTATACAAGCCAACCTGTTCTGATAGTGTGTCAAGCGAAGCTGAGAGGTGAATCGGTTTTGCTTTTCTTATTCGCGTGGTATGTCGAACCAGAATGGCATCAGTGAAAATCGTGGAAAGACCGGAGTCCCCCCAAAAACGTTCACATTTTCAGCAAAATCACAGCGCCAGGCGTATTTCATTGTCTTCGAGTGTAATTCATATTTTAATGCGATTTACTTCTTCTGCTTCAGAAATTGCGCGAACCCTACCGAATGAATACCAGAGAGCCGAGCGTGCATAGAAGAGGAAATATGTTTATTTAAGAGTAGTTTATGAATGTGTAGAGGGATCATCTGATATTGACATTAACTATTATTTACAGATTTATACAAGCCTTTTCATTAAAAATACTTGGGTTTGAAATGTCTTTACAAGTATGATATGGTGTGGAGAATTGTGTAAATGTTTTGCACGCAGCAGAAACTTGGATAGTTAATTATTTTGTGTAAAGAAAAATTACGGAAAAAGTCAACAAAGAAATACAGAAGCTGAGCAGTAAAAGAATCTCTTGAGGCTATTCCGCCTGTCCTTTAAACTTTGGTATAACTTTGTTAGGGGAGCACATATACCAAGTCTGCTTAAGTAAACATTTACAAGAGAGGAAGGTTAACTTTACCATCATTCCAATTACAAATTCGTTGTTGCCGGCGGAGAGAAAGTCGCCCCCCCCCTCAGAGAAATTCTTACGTAGGCACCGTTAATCAGCAGTATAAATTAAAGGTTGTTTTTCTTCAGGTTTTCCATATATTTTTACTTTGCTCTACTGATAATACGCAATTCTTGCTCTTCTTCTTTTTTTTTATGCAGGTTATCAATTTAGGAGGGTAGCTATTTATATTTTGAGCTTTGGCAACAGTGATTGCTGCAGTTGCCATCTTGTGTTTCCATTGGAAAGTTTGGCGTTGTTGACCTTAAACTACTTCAGATATTTTGTATGTATGTATTTATTTCTCTGCAAGTGGGTATCACCCGGTGGCAGAGTTATATAAGTATACAAGATATATAAACAATAAATCACAGCTGCCAGTTTATAGCTTTGTAAGCTAGATATATTGTGTGTTATACATTCATGGACTTCCAATCCTTAGACTACTTCACTCAACAAAGTGTAAGGATTTGAGTCCATGAATGTATAACATTAAAAATTCACTTTCATTAGTGCTTGTTTGTATAAAACTTCAATTTGTTTTGTTTATAGCGACTTTAAAATAGTATCTCAACGAAAAGATGGGATTAACTCGTGAAAATGTTCGTGCGACGATTTATTATGATTTTCGACGTGGATTATCACAAGAGTGCATTGATACACTTACTACTACATTTGGCGATGAAGCTCCATCCTTTGTCACTGTTAAACGCTGACATAACGAGTTTAATCGTGGCCGCTGTTCGCTCACGGACAAAATTCGTGATGGTCGTCCAAAATCAGTTGTTGTGCCAGAAAATATGCTGCTGTGCAAAACCTGATACTGTGAAATACCTAGTCTTTAGCTCCTTCAGCACGTATAAAATATTGCATGATAATTTAGCCTTGTAAAAATGTCTCTCTCTCTCTCTCTCTCTCTCTCTCTCTCGCAGCTAACATAATTTGACAGAATCTCAAAAGAATGCTCGTGTTAATTAATGCACATTGATGAATTATAGATCTATGTATATGAGCCGGAACGTAAACAGCAATCAGCTATATGGTTGTTTAAAGATGAAATAAATCAAACAAAAGTTGTTCACACTCTAAGTACTTCGAAACAAAGGTTGCCTGTTTTCTCATAAAATTGGTTATGTGGCAACAATGTCTTTAGATGGATGTAAAATGGTCAATTCTGAATGATACACAACCATTTGTTGGCCTGGAGTCTTCGATGAAATAAGGAAAACAAACAAGTACTGCCGGATCGTTCTTCATCAGGATAATACGAACGCTCACACATCTCGTCTAACAACCAACTATCTGAACACTCTAAAAATTTAATTGATGTCTTATCTGACGTACAGTCTTCCTATGACACTCAATGGCTTTCTTTTGTTCGCGAACATCAAAAATAAAATGCATGGACAACGTTTTCGTCAGCAGAGAAGCCGTTCATTCAAAATCCATATTTTGAAGATGTCTCAAGTAGACTGTAAAAAATCCTATGGAAAATGGTTCGAACACATGCAAGAGCATTGATCATAAAGGAGACTATTTCGAGAAGCAACTGTTCCTCATACCGTCACGTTCCCGTGCACCATACTGTACATAGTGTGTGGCGGAGGTATTGTATTCCATCACCCAAAAATTCGATACCGAGATTCACCGAAAATAGTTTTGCGGATCCATGAGGCTCCCTCCCAAATAAAACAAACAGATCTTTTAGAAAAAGGTTCGTTTGTGTTTGTGTGTGTGCTTTGGGGCAGAATAATTCAAAAACTAAAAGACCGTTAAATACCAAATTTGGTATTTAAATGTAGTATCTTCCAAAGATGCGACCGAAGATTTTCAAGAAAATTCTTCACCGTCAAATAACTGGAACTATTGGAAATACAAATTTTGTTTACTCAATATTAAGAAATAATTTTGATTAAAATACCGCACATCAAAGATATTTACAAATAAAATGTGAATCTTGAATTTCCTGGGAATATCCTCTTCATTGTGGATGAACATTGCGTTACTGGTAAACAGAGAGAGATGGGCAAAAACGTACTAGACAATAAATGCAGATGTGGTAAAACACACAAATTATGTCCTGTAAATTTTTGTTGTGGAGTTAACCATTCCCGAGATATTATTTGTTATTCATTTTAATTTATTTCAGTGTTACCTTAGTTTTACTCCTGGCCATCAAAGAGAATCTATTTTCGACATGATCGCATAGCGAAGGGTTTTTAAAAAATTGACTATTGCTTTATCCTAATGTATCCCTAACTTTATTTCCCTTCTACTTACCAGGAACTAAGTAATAAATCATTCCACCCTGAGCAGAATTCCACAATTTCCTAAAGTGGTTATTTTGGACTAGCGTGCAACGTTCTTTACCAAACAATTCAGTTACATCACTAAATTTACAAAACAATTTAATAACATCATTAAAATTTTACAAAAAGCCACCTGGTTAGAGAGCAGGCTGCAACAGATTTCTGGAGACTAAATGTAATGTTCCTCATATAAAAATCTATTTCATTCACATACATTCCCTTACCTGTTCCGCAAACAAACTATCACAAAAGATTATTCTTTTATTACATCATGCTAATCGAGATAAACATTAGCAAAAATTGTGTGATTACTTGCTTCCTTCTAAGCAGAGGAGAAATAAGAGTATACACCAGACTAAATCGGTAGTTAAATCTTCGATATGTGAACAGTTGAAGATCGATTCTCTTTGCACTGCCAGAGATGAAACGAAAGCTGACTCTGTTTGAGAAAGGTTACGTAGTTTAAAATTGAAACCAAATACAAGCAATGTTTAGTAAACGGTCAACCCAAAAATATATAAAACTAGATCAACATATTTGGTGTAAGTTTTTGTGTATTTTTTACCTTTATAAGTTATGCAAAATTCATCCAGAATGAACAGGTCTTCAGAAGATATTCCCAATTCATTGATAATATACATTTTACTTGTAATGCAAATCTTATTTACTATACGGTACTTTTATTAAAAACATTGAAACAATTTTTGAGAAACGAAATTTCCAATTTTATTCCCATAAACACGTTAGTTTTGGGTAGGAGGATTTTCTTAAATGTTCGTGTGGCATCCTTGGAATATACTAAACTTAAATACGAAGTTGGTATTTAACGGTGTTTTAGTTTTTGAGCAATGCCATCTACAGACACCCACACAGACATGCACGGATCTGTTTCTAAAAGACTTATTTTAGGCTCAGGAGACCTCAGAACATATTTTCAGCGAAAATTCGACATCGAATGCGTGGAGAGAAAGTAAAAATAACTTTGCATTACTGGAACTTTTTAAACTTTCCGTTCAGTTGCAAACCACAGCAAATAGTATTCTTAAATAAGCAAATTGGCACAAGTATAAGTATTTTATATATATGTTTCATGGAAGACACTCTAAGTTATGAATATTCTGTGGAAACAAATATTTGTTACGAACATATCCTATTTCAGCAGTGTCGATATGTTAGTGTTGTCTTTTCTAATATGCATCTACTGACCAACATGTTCAGATTTCGAATAAGTGTTGCAAACTATCTACCCTTAACATCTATTTATTTAAACGTGTTGACAGAATTGAGTTCTCATTGATGTAGTTGTGGCATTTATCATTTCCCTGTGTCCCAGCTGCGATGATATCCCATAAACTAATCATAAACCACTTACCGCAGATTGATATACATTTTGTATATGTACATTAATCTCCCATAAACATGATATCCAACAGGTAAAGTGCTCACAATGGTTTTAACATTTGCAGTAATAACAATCTAATATATTCATTAATTTTTCGTTGCAAAAGTTATTGTTTCACATTCACAGTTCGTTTATTAGGTTATTTGATACTTTTCACATCCTTTATATTTTCAATTACATTTTTTATTCCCGAATTTTCCAGTCCCAATAGCTTGGTTTTTAATGCCCATTCATGTGTTTCTAAAGACCATGAAGCCATAGTCATTAGTTTTCGGATTTTTACTTTTAGTACAATGTACACAAAATGTGTTGCATTTCACCCAAATGTTCGATACCCTAAATTTCGTCCAAAATATATATTTTGAGCATCCCTGAATAGACATTATAGAAAAAGGTGTGTATGTGTCTGTCTATGGACAGCATAACTGAAAAGTCATTAAATACCAACTACTAAGTTTAAAATCTTCCGAGGTGACATGAATGTTTTCAAGAAAATCCCCTACCCCAAACTGACCTATACGTGATACAACTTGGGAAACTTTTATTTTCTTAAAAATTGCTCTGTTTTGATTAAAGTACCATATATTGAAGACATTTAAATGAGAAAATGTATATGTTGAATTCTCTGAGAATATCCTCTGAAGTACTTAACACTGAATAGCTTTTACATAACTGGCAAATCGTCACATTATATCTCATTAAAGCACACTACTTGTCATATGCAATTTTTGTGGAATTAACCATTTTAGAGATATTCTTATTATTTGTTTCAATTTTAAAATACTTTTTCTCATACAGGAATATGTCATTCCTGTTTATTTTGTTTTATTCCTGGTGATGCAAAGAGAACTAAATTTCTACCACATAGCAACCAGTTTTTAAAATATTTGACTGTGGCTTTAGCCTAGTGGATTCCCTTAAGTCCCTCTACTTATAAGCAACTAAGCAGTAAGACTATTTCTTCTAATATATCTTCGTTGCGTGAAGTACAAAGAATAATAGATTTTGTAAGAATAGTTTGTTGCTGAATAGACAGAGAAAGTCATGTAATTGGAACATATAAGATTTGTCTATTTATACATACATTTCATTTGTAGTGGGAACTGTTTTCTACGTCATATTCTTCATAAACGTTCTTTCCTTGTTTCCTTCTCTGGTTACTCTCATATGAAGGGCATACGCCCTCAAGACTGAAAAGTCAGCACCTGTAGTCAGACGCCTGTTGAGGAGCAGAGGCGTTTTCTTATCACAGAGAAGCTAAGATGAGTGATCAGCCCGATATCTGGTATGCAAGTAAGGAAATAGATGATATGAAATGATGGTGAAAGGGTGGACAGGAAAGATGATTAGGAGTAATTGATGGAGTAAACGGCGAGTAAAACCGAAGAACCGGGAAAACAAATTCGCCCTCACACGTCTACCTCCACCATAAATCCCAACTGCGTTACCTTGGGAGCGAACCCGGCCCACCTAAGAGGCGACTACTCTGCTACGGCGCAACTTAATAATAAAATTATCATCCTAGTGAATATCTAGGTAACTACAGAAACCATTCAATTCATTTTTATTATTGTTTCACCACTGAAAAACATCTTCATCTGCAATCAGCTGATGATGAGGAAGTGATTCCTTGAAACTAGTTCCGAGGTATTTAACCTAACCGCTTCTAAACTATAATGTTCTTTAATTCTTAAATGAACTGATATTATTCACAAGGCTTGTATAAAGTCAACTTGTCAAGAAGTACAGGATGTTCGGTATAAAACATGGCCGCTCGCATGGAGTATTGGGTCTGGATAGCATTGCATGTAACAACCGACTGTGTTCGCTTCTTAAATCTGTATTCCTATAAACCTGTACACAATAAAAAAAACTTCTTACCTCATAGTGCATGCTATATCATTTTTTGTGGAGCTACTTCACCTTTGTATGCATTTCTGCAGATGTATTTGTCCCGTAAAGAAAATGTTTTTCTATAAAGCTGGGTCAGTAAATAATTTATAAATCTAATGTGTATCATTCATATTAGTTTAACTACTTGTTCTAAGACTGTTCTAACAAGCGGTTATTCTTCTATCTAACTATATTGAGATAAGCATTAGCAAAAATGTTCTTATTACTTAGTAGAATTAATCTTTTAAAAGCTGTAGAGTGGCACTGACATTGAAACTCGGTTCTTTTTGCATGGCCAAGAGTGAAACAAAATAAATACGAATGACAACTTCTTGTTTGAGAAAAGTATAAGTATTTTAAAACGGAAACGAATAAAAGGAATATCTCTTAAATGGTTAGCTCCACAAAAAAATAATAAAGCATGAATTGCGTGTTTCGCCGAGATTTACATTTTTGTTTAGTGCGTTTTTGTCTCTCTTAAGGTTTAACAGTCATCCAAAATGAACAGGACTTCAGAGGCTATTCCAAAAATTTCGAGATATACATTTTTATCATGTAAATATATTTAATATATGTATTTTAACCAAAATCATTAGAGCTAAGTTGAAAAAATCAACAGTTTCGATAATTTGACGACGTAAAAGGAGTGGCAGGATTTTATTGGAAACTTTTGTCTGACATCATTGAAAGATGCTGAACTTAAATAACAGTTTTTGTATTTAACTTACTTTTGGTTTTTGTATTATAATTTCACGTACACACAGACACACTCTACAAATGTTTTTGTTGGATTCAGGATACCCTATAGCGAAACAGAGCTTTCAAGGAAAATCTCTGTGTCGCTACCTACGTACTTTACACAAAATAGAAGTAAATATATGAGTGGAGAATGTTTTAAAAGTCAAACATAGCATTTATCTGGTCCACGAGCTGCTTCTATAAATCGATTCCTATAACAGATGAAATTACTTTTGCGGTAGCTGTTAGTTAAGCTAGTAGTATGTAAAGTTTTACTTATAACCGTCGTTAGTGTAAATATGACAGCTGCAGCTAGAGCTCGGTTTTGCATTCCGAAGCGCACGCAATGACAAACTCACAGATCAGTCGGCGTATAAAGAGAGGGCAGTGGAAAGAGGTTTGTAGCGTAAACATGCGCACGCTGAGGTACAGTCTGTTCATAAAGTGCTCATTACATGCATTGATATTATATGCATCGATCTAATCATAAATATCCCAATAAAAGAATTATCTTAAAATGATTATTAAATAAAAACGCCGTGTACTGTTACAAAATATAAAAGTGTAAAGCTTTTTATAAAAAATAAAGGTTAATAATGTGCGGGCCTTTGAAAAGACAATAAAAATAAATCAATCCAACTCGCTCAGAATTCATTGCCGTGAACTTATAGGATACATCTTTACAGTATCGGAAGAAGAAGCTCTGCACTTTTCATTCATTTAAAGACATTTTAGAATTCATTTCAGGATATGTTTGAATCAACAATTCTTTCAAAGTTGAACGCCTACCCTTACGTTTTTTTCATTTTTCACCCTGCGCTTTCTTTCAGTGTTCTTTGGCAGATATACTAGCAGGAACTAAAGGAGGCAAGGCTGTGAGCAATTCTGAATAGCGCAACACGTTTTGAAATGAGCTGTAGAGACCACGCCTTCTGCATCATGTCATAGTTATACTCTGCGTGTACCGATTCTCAATCCGGCATTTTCGTGACCCCGGACCGATCTCTAGTTATAAAAGTTCCGTAAAAAAGGATGGGGGTGGGGGTTATGCAGTCACTAAACTCAAGTCTTCGGGAGCCTATGACAACCCTTACACGTAGTGAGTGCTGCAATCTATGTGAATACACTTCTGTAATAGGAAACTGTAACAACTTGCTTTATAGTGACCAGTCTTGACAATATCCGATATATACGGCAGATCGTTAAGAACAAGCCCTGTCCGTCACAAAATTTATATTTACCTCGTAACTAGCTGCTTATCTGGTGTTTTATGAGTGGAAATTAAGGCTTAATTAACAAACTAATTAAACTACTGTGTTCTGATTTAGAAGTGATTTTTAAGCCGTATTAATGCTCTATATATTAACAGCAAACAGAAAAGTCTACGTGTTTACATTCAATTAATTTTAAGTATACTTAGAGTGTAACAAGCTATTCTTCAAAAGCTTATTCTTCTGTTTACTTCATGCTATTCAAAATAAAACACTAATTAGTTCCTTATAAGTGGAAGGTAAATAAGGGAATATATTGGTCTAAAGCGGTAGTCAAAATTTTTAAAAGCTGGATGCTCTTTGCATGGCCATAGCAAAACAAAAGAAAAAGGAATGACAAATTCCCATTTGTGAAAAGTTTAAGTATTTTAAAATTAAAACCAATAACAAGGAATATCTCGGAAATTATCTCCACAAAAAGTGTACAGGACATAAATTGTATTTTTGTTTTGTGTAATGAAAACTATTATTTAAATCTTGATGATAGAAGACACACATCTAGGAATTTGTGCACGTTTTCTTAATTTCACAAAACGGTATTTCGACAACCGTGGTCCAAATATAAGAAAAATTGAAATAAATCGGAGGCAAAGGGTGAAAAAGACCTCAAAATAGTACATTTAACTCTTACTGTTTAAAAATTGAGTTTTAGTTTAATATTATGCATTACTTATTAAACAGCGATATACATATAAAGTAATAAAACGAGTAATAATTAACTAATTTATAGGTTATTAAAATATAGTATGTTTCAAACTATTTTTGGAATTGTTTTAATTATTAGGTGTTTTCTATTCCATTTTAACGCATGGAAACACTCCAATTTAGGTAAAAAGAAAACACTAAATAACAACCTATTTAACTTTATTCTGAGAATATGGTACTAACACAAGCTATGAAGAGAATGTACGGAAAAAATGGGTATGATAACTATAATGATAATGAAAGTGCTAATTAATTTATTTAAATATTACAATACATTTACTTTACTGCTCGCTGTTACTGGCTGTGATTACTGCTCAGTTGGGCGGCTGCATTATGCTGTATTCAGTTCCATTCGTACATCATTCTTACTTTCTTAGATTAATAAACCCATTTCTGTTTAACTTTAGATTTTTTTTCTAAATATTCCAGTTTTTATACTTTTTGTGTCAAATGTTATTTAATTCAATTTTCCTATGCATTATCAACCATAGGTTCGGTTTTATTCAACCCTAGTTTCTCTGCACTCAAAATACTGTATGTTGTGTCTTCCTATGCTCCAAATATTGAGCGATTCTTTTTATAGAGAATTATTTCCTTGACCTTTTAGTCCCCATGTTGCTGCGCTTATCCATGCTATCTCTCAATAATTCTTCTTTTTTGGCCTAATATACCTCTGTCTTAATTCAGCTGTCCTCTGATAGGGTAGGTCTGGGGGTAACATGCTAGCCTCTTGTTCCCAAGGTAACAGTAGAGGGCGATGGACTTTTTGGGCGTAAAAATCATTAGCATGGGTTCCTTTCGAAAGGGAGGTAAAGTCAGTGATCCTATGTTGTAGATTTACGGCATGTAAAATAACCTCAAGTCTGATAAAGAAGCGCCAGAGCAAAATTAAGCGGTCTTTCACACTTAATACAGAATGGGACACTAAGAGACGCAGCAGTTAATTAGCGTCCATAAATAAAACTTGGTTTCATTTTAATTTTTCTGTCTTATTCAAATAAATTGTGCTATGTTAAGTAAAGTGATTATTTTTGAGGATTGACCTTTTCATTTATTTTTACTTTCTCTATACGAAATTTCACACCTGCTTTGAGACTTCCTGAATCCTAAAAAAACATTTTTAGAAAAATGTCCGTGTGTGTGTGTGTGTGTGTGTGTCTGTGGGCAGCATACCGCAAAAACGAAAGGACAGTTAAAGCCTAAACTTGGTATTTAAGTTTGGTATCCTCCAAGGATGCGACACGGGGATTTTCAAGACCCCAAACTACCATTTACATGGAAAAAATTTCGAAAATTTTGATTTTCTTAAAAATGGCTCTAACGGTTTTGAGTAAAATATCGTATATTAAAGATATTTACCTGACAAATAAAAGGTATATCTTGAATTTTCTGGGAATAGCCTCTGAAGACTACGAATTTTACGGAATTGTGCATAACTGCTAAACCGTAAGAAATGGGCAAAAACTTACTCAACAGAAAATGTAGGTCGCGATAAAACACACAATTTATGTCATATACAATTTTTTCATTGAGTTGCTCATTTTTAAGATATTCTTGGCTTTTCGTTTCTGCTTTGAAAAGCATACTGTTCCCATACAGGAATTTGTTAACTCCTGTCCATACAAACAAAGGAATTTCAGTTACATAGCAACCAGCTTTTGGCTATCATTTTAACCTATGATACTCTCTCATTTCGCTTCTACTTACAAGGAAGCAAATAATAAGACTATTTCTGCTAATGTTTCTCGATTAGAATGAAGTAAATAGAAGCATAAGCTTTTTAACTAAAATTTGCTGCAGAGATGTAGAGAAAGTCATGTGAATGGAACACATCAGATTTTTTTACTTAATATCCCCCTCAAAAGCTGATCCAATACCTCCTCACAAAGATTACAATTATTGCAAAAATTCTATATACACAACCTCCATTTGTCCTAATATTTGAATTGATAATTATGTAAAATGCGCTTCTTATGACAAATACTTGAAGTGAAGTGTACACAATGTTATTCTCATTAAAAATAGATTTCAATGAATCTCTGGTTCAGAACGCAAAATTAGATACGCAAAGAAGGTTAATCTGTATAACAAAGTAGCCGTTTCAATGCTTCGGGCAGGATAGCAAGTCATGAATATTAAAATAAAGGGATAAAAGCAAGATCCACCTACCAAATGAGGTTTTGAGAAAGGTTAAAGGTTTAAAAGAAGAAACTATATAACAAATCTGATATGTACACTAACGTGCATAAAAAGTGTCCCACTCTCCTAGATTCCAATATTGTTTTTTCCTTTGTAAGGTTTACACTTTCAGGTAACTAACTTCACACTCCACCCGGCGATAGCGATTGTTTGTGTGATTGCCTTAAAAATAATCCAAACAAACGAAGAACAAAGTAAACTGAAGGGCTAATTGGGATACCACCTCCACAAAATAAAAAAAAAAAAAAATCGCTGCGATGGCAACAGAAGGAAATGCAGGACTGGTATAATAATTAGGTCTTTCCTATTTCTACGTTGCTATTGTATTTTACTTTTGCGCCTTAACTGACTGAAGTCTTAAAACGGTACTCCGCTAGGAGGAACTTGTAGAGTGTAATATTTCCTTTGGCCATGTTCTGGGTTAGTGAAAGCACTTGCCGATGCAGCAGCTAGAAATATGCTTAAGGAACGCTGGAAGAGGAAGGGGCTGCATCTGTCATACCAACATAAGCAGCTGTGTTTCATTATGAGCCAGTTTTATGCATGTATTATTATACTCGTATAAATCCCCGCGGTTTTCCGAACACACTCAGCTAAACACATATCACCTCTATTATACTGTCCATATTCAATGCAGTTATTTCATGTAGCATATGAAAATAATAATGGCTTGATATGAAAACAACACTACAATCTTGAATCAGCTGTCAATATTCTTTAATACTTTAGATAAGTTATTGTATTTTCAATTATTTACAAAATCATGTCCTGCTACTTAAACCATGTCACGTATCCTAATGTATAATTAGGTTTGAGTGCCACTTAAGCACTACATATGCTTGGATTGTGTCACTTATTCCATCCTAATTTCTCTTATTTTCTCTTCTGTTCTCTTTCTTAACCACTTTAATGTTGTCTTTCCCAAATATTTCTCTACTTCTTGAGTTCTTCTCTTTCCCTTAAAGTTCAACATTTTCATTGATACCATCTCTTCTGGCATACTATTTAATTTGTGTTTCCAAATTTCTTTCCTCCAATTTCTTACCTCTTTACTGCTGTTAAATAGTGAACAATGCTCTCTAGTTCAACGTCCCTTATCCATTTCTAAGATATTGCTCTTGTTCCTATCCATGCTGATCATTTTCTCTCTTGTTTATTAAATGTGTTCACATATCCCTCTCTAGACCATTCTTTCTTTATTTTACGTATAAACAAAGCGATACTTCATTTTCTAGTCGGCCCAAATTTCCTGATTATGATTTCATGTGAACAGAAACAAAAATAAACAAATTCTAATGTGTAACATTCACATGTCTTTCTCTACTTCTGTATAAAAACTATTGTTGAAAAGCCTGCGTTCTTCTATCTACTTAATGCTAATCAAGATAAACATTAGCGGAAATGATCCTATTTAGTTCCTTATAAGTAGAAGAGCAATAAGGTAATACGCTAGGCTAAACCTATGGTCAAAGGAGTTAAATTCCCACTTGAAAGTAAGTATTTTAAACGTGAAACTGATAACAAGGAATATTGCAGAAATGTTAAAATGTATGTAAATGTATGTGTGTTTTAACCAGACCTACATTTTTAGTGTAGTAAGTTTATATCTTACGGTTTACCAGCTATGCAAATGTCATCTAGAATGAAAAAATTATCAGAGGTTACTCCCAGAACATTCATGACAGTCTCATTTACCATATAATTATCTTTAAATAGCGGAATTTTAATCGAACATTTTTGAGCTACTTTTAAGAAAAACAAAATTTTGAGAAAATGTTCCATATAAAGGAAGTTGAGGGGAGGGTATTTACTTGATAATGTTCGTGTCGTATCCTATATGATACTGAACTTAAATACCAAATTTGGTTACCACTTTTACCAATTTTACCAATTTTACCAATTTTTGAGTTATACTGCCCACAGATACACTCATGAACATTGTCTAAAAATGCTTCTTTTTTGGATTCAAAGGGTGTCAAAGCATGTATTTCCGGTGAAACATCGGTATAGAACTTTTGGATGAAATACAATACCTACCTTTTCTATACACTGTGTGCAAAGTACGTGAACAGAAAGTAATAGATCATTTTCATAAATTTCGTATCCTCAGTGATAGTAAACGAGTAATAGTGGCAATTACGGTAGTGGTGGTGGTGGTACATAAATTACTCATATCTTAGCAGACCATACATGCTCTCTAGAAAAATATGAATTGAATATACTAGCTACGCTATTTTATATTCACAACATTGTAAACACACCTATAATTATACGCGCCATCACAACACAAGCAAACAAAGAACACTGTGATATCATACATCGCGACAGACTCATACTCACACCAACAGTCATGTATTCTCATATATAGATGCTCATGTACCAAACATGTCTATACAATATTTGCACAAACACCATATCTCCTAGCACGAGGAGCTTTCGTTAAGTGTGTGCTCATGCTTGGTGCTTACGATGATTATTGCGAAAACTACTAAGACTACGATAAATGTTCCATAGCAAACATGCCATGTTTTAATACAATTTTTATACAGTAAGCTTTTCTGTATCTGATAGTTTCTCTAATTTCCTATATAAAATTCAACAAGAGAATTAAAAACTTCACTTGTTTATTGTAAATATTTCACGAAGTTTAAAGTAAATCATGGAGATTTTATAAAAATTGTGGATGATGGATTCACAAAATTTCCTTTATTAAATAATTCTGTCCAGATCAATCCAAAACGCTCTGTATGCTTGTTCTTGATTCCATCTCTTATTTCTTTCTCTTTTAATGGACTCGTTCATTTCCTGAGTTGATACCTTTTGTCTTGGTTTCTTTCTCGTTTGGTAGTAGAAATATTGTTCTGGTTTCTCTGTTGCACAGTACCCTTCTCATCTTTGCTTCCTAAACGTTCATACCTACATTCGGTTGATACTTCTTTCTTTTTGGCCTCTATGTACGAAATGTGTTTTTCTCTTTTTCTTGTACTAGTCTTTCCTGCTTTTTTGTGACTTTGGGCATTTGTATGTTCTCCTGACTATGTGGTACTCTTCCAGCGATTTCTGACCGTGTTCTACTCCTACTCTCTGTGATTTATACAATATATATCCTTAGTTCTACCACGGGGATGACAAGGTAAGTAAGGAGGGAAAGTTCCTTGTGGCGAAGAGTTAGCCGGTCCCCATGGCTAGCTTTGGTGCTTCGTAGCGCTGGGGATCGTGGGTTCGAGTCCCGCCTTGGGCATGGGTGTTATATGTTTGTGTATATGTGTGTGTTGTAAAAGTAATAAACAGTAATAATACGGCAAAACAAAGTAAAAAGAAAAAGGTAAATAAAGGTAGGGTATACAGTGCCGGAGTCCTGATCACACTCCGGTACTGTATTTAAAAAAAAAAAAAAAAAAAAAAAAAAAAAGAGTAACGTACTGGCTTGTGGGAGGTGTGTTAGTTAAAAAAAAAACTAAAGACCTACCCTACCAAAATAATAAAAATTTAATGTTCCAATGTCTATGATACTGTGATCATATGATTTGAATAACCACAAAAAAGGATTCAAGACCGAGGGAAAAAATTGTCCTTTTGAGTGCAGTTAACACAAAGAGTACTGTAAAGTTGTGGTTTACTCTACGCGTCATAATTTCTTTGCTGGTAATTGATGTATGTTTATATTAAACATGTTTCATAAATAATCATTACAGCCTCTTGCTATCGGTTGGTAAATTATATAATCTTTAAGTTTATAATTATTTCTTTATCTTCTGCAAGTGAACAACAGCGGTTTTGTTTAATAATATCCCAGGATATACTATAACTTTTGCGTAATATTTTCTCTCTGGAGGTTTCATACTTGATTTCAATTTGAGTTCATTAAGCTTAATTTGTCTCTCCAATCTAATAAAGGTTGAGTTTTAAATATAGTTAGTATAAAAATATATCAATCGATTAGATCTTATATGCACCAACTTTTCATATAAGTTCAAAGCCAGATGTGTAATAAAGTAATTATTAAAGCTTAAAATAAAAGAATTATATCTTGCTTTTTATATTTTCAAAATATTAAGAAAGTGAATTTTAAAATTGTAAATAGATTATCTGTTAGATCACCAAAATCCGCATTGCTTCCTATTGTAGTGGCGTTTGATATTGAACTGTCATATATGTACAGTTCAAAAACAGCGTATTAAACAGCAGGCTTTCTTGTTTTTTATTTTCTCTATACCCACTATGTACATAGTGTATAGATAAGGTATTGCACTCCACCCAAATATTCGATACCGATATTTCACCGGAAATATGTTTTAAGGTCACATGTATCCAAAAAAAGCATTTTCAGAAAAAGGTCCCTGTGTCTGTGAACAAGATAACTCAAAATCGGTATTTAAGTTTAGTATCTTGCAGGGATGCGACACGAAGATTTTGAGAAAAATCCCCCACCCCAAACTACCCTTTACATGGAACTTTTTTCGAAAATTTTGATTTTCTTAAACATGTCTAACGGTTTTGATTAAAAATTCGTACATTAAAGATATTTACCTGACAAATAAAATGTATATCTTGAATTCTGGGATTAGCCTCTGAAGACTACTTTATTCTGGTTGAATTTTATAGAATTTCGCATAACTGCTAAACCGTCAGAAATGGACAAAAACTTACAACACAAAAATGTAGAGCACTTTAAAACACACAATTTATGTTACATACATTTTCTCGTGGAGTTGATTGTTTTTGAGATATCCCTTGTTTTTGATTTCAGCTATAAAAACATACTTTTCTCATACAGGACTTTGTGAACTCGGGTCCATACAAACAAAGAAACTTCTGTCACATAGCAACCAGCTTTTGACCATCACTTTAACCTATGGTACTCTCTTATTTCGCTTCTACTTACAAGGAAGCAAGTAATAAGACTATTTCTGCTAATTTTTTCTCGATTATCAGGAAGTAGATAGAAGCATTCGCTTTTTAACAATAATGTATTGCAGAGTTGTATGGAAAGTCATGTGAATGGAACACATTAGATTTTTTTTTACTTTCTCTATACGCAATATGTACATAGTGTATAGAGAAGGTATTGCACTCCACCCAAAAATTCGATACCGGGATTTCACAGAAATATATGTTTTAGGGTCACCTGTATCCAAAATAAACATTTTCAGAAAAAGGTCCGTGTGTCTGTGTCTGTGTGTGTGTGTCCGTGTGTCTGTGAACACGATAACTCAAAAACGAAAAGTCTGTAAAATACCAAAGTTGGTATTTAAGTTTAGTATTTTTCAGGTATGCGATACGAAGATTTTGAGGAAAATCTCCCTACCCCAAACTGCCCTTTACATGGAATTTTTTTCGAAAATTTTGATTTTCGAAAAAATGGCTCTAACGATTTTGATTAAAATTTCGTTTATTAAAGATATTTATCTGACAAATAAAATGTATATCCTGAGTTTTCTGGGAATAGCCTCTGAAGACTACTTTATTCTGCATGAATTTTACGGAATTTCGCATAACTGCTAAACCGTAAGAGATGGACAAAATCTTACAGCACAAAACATGTAGAGCACCCTAAAACACACAATTTATCTTAAATATATATTTTTTATCTTGGAGTTGATCGTTTTTAGATACTCATTGTTTTTTGTTTCAGCTTTAGAAAACATACTTTTCTCATACAGGAATTTGTCAACTCCTGTCCATACAAACAAAGGAACTTCAGTCACATAGCAACCAACTTTTGACTATCACTTCAACCAATAGTATTCCCTTATTTCGCTTCTACTTACAAGGAAGCAAGTGATAAAGACACTTCCTGCTGATTGTTTCTCGATTAGTATGAAGTAAATAGAAGCATAAGCTTTTAACAATAATTTGTTGCAGAGATATAGAGGAAGTCTTGTGAATGGAACACATCAGATTTTTCAAGTTAAAAACATTCTCTCTGCCTCTCTTCATGAAACGGGCAACTCGAGCAAGACTGTATATCTGCCACTCGATAAGGTGATTCAAAATCTAGTGAAGGGAAGTTAATGAATAGTGGAATGAGGCAAAGACAGCTTTAAATGCAGTGACCTTTTGGAGCCATTTTCCCTTTAGTTTTGTCAAACTATATTTTGGATTTCCGTTTTGTAGTGATTTGCTTTCTTCTTCGTGTCGATTTTTCTTCCTAATTTGTCCTGTTTTTCGCATGAGTATTTCCTTGCTCTCTTTTCCTTAAAGCATATGTATGATCTTACTAGGAAATATATATGGGAGGATTTCTACTGGTCAGAAGCTATGATTTTGAGGCAAGCAGTAAAAGAATGGCACAGCATGTTTTCCATTTCAAAGCGCTCAAAGTGCATGAACCAAGTGAAGAGTGCATATGTATTCTGTGTTAATTATGAAACATTTTGTGTTTTCTATTCACATGACTTTCTCTAGCTGTTCCACAAATAAACATTTCTTACAGAAGATTATCCTTTTATCAGCACCATTCTAATCAAGATAAATATTAGCAAAACTGGTCTTATTAATTATTTTAAGTAAAGGGGCCTGGGTAGTGTGGTGGTAGCGTGTCTGCCTCGCATTCAACAGGTCGTGAGTTCGAATCTCGCTTAGGGTGAGTTACCTGAGTAAGGTTTTTTTTTTTTCCGGAGTTTTCCCTTATCCTGAGAAGACAATTTCGAGTAACTTTCAGCTCCATGGACCCCGAGATCATTTTAGTATAATTTCACCAATTCCGTTCATCATCCGATATGACCAATCAGATTAAAGGACGTTAGGCCATCAAAAAAAAAATCCCAAACTGGTAAATTATTTTAAAATCCAGTCGCTATGATGTAAATTGTGTGTTTTAACCAGATTTATATTTTTTGGGTATTAAGTTTTTATCCATCTTTTACGGTTTACCAGTTATACAAAAGTCATCCAGAATGAAAAGTTCTTGAGAAAATTCACGAAATGCGTTTCTTTGCCATAAAAATGTCTTAGTCTTAGGGCACTTTAATAAAAATCGTTAGAGCCATTTTTCAAAAAATTGTTTTGAAAAATATTCCTTATAAAGTGTAGTTGGAAGAGGAGAATTTTTTTGAAAATCTTCGTGTCGCATTCTTGGAAGAAACAGAACTTGGATATCAAGTTTGCTAATTCACTGGCTTTTCGTTTTTCAGCAATGCTGCCTGCAGACGCACGCACGCACGCACACACATGAACTTGTTTCTAAAATCCTTGTTGGATGCAGGGATTCGCAAAACATGTATTTCCGGTGAAATTTCCGTGTCTTATTTTAGATGGAATACAATTTCTTCTGTATCCACTGTATGATTGAAATCAGTAAAAATGTTTAACACGCCAAAGAGATCTAACAATTCAGGTACACATATGCGCGTTTCTCCTATAAGCAAATTCCTCTGTGAACGAAAACCTCCATGTTCTACACAATATTTGTATAAGCAGTTAATCTTTTAACCACGTCACATTACTCAGGATAAATGTTTCTTAATAAACAATTCCAATATTTATTTAGAAAACAAATTGAAATGTTTATTCCTGACAACAGCTTGTGATGGAAAGAAATAAACATGCAAGTTTGGTCGCAGTCATTCAGGGGAAAAAGCCGCTTCGTGGCCGAGTGATTAGATCATTCGCCTCTCACCTAGACGACCCGGGTTTGATCCCAAACGACCTCATATGAGATTTGTGGTAGACAAAGTGCCGCGGGGGGCGGGTTTTCTCCGATTTCTGCCATCGCATTCCACAGGTGCTCCATATTCATTCCATTCATCACCAGTGTCAACTCTTGCGGTGCCAAAAGTAGTAAAAGGGGGCGTTAAACGCTACAAAAAGTATATTCAGATGAAAGGAGGGTGCAATATTAAGCAATCCAATGTATGTGTTGTGTGTTTTAATATGCTGTGTATTTTAATGAGGTTTAAATATTTCCTGTGATATGATCTTGTCTGTTTCGTATGGTTTTCGAGTTGTACAAAGTTTATAAACTTAAAAGTCGTTCAGACTCTTCACAGAGCATTTTATTAATTATACAAATAGCTGAAACTCATGACTCGTATTTTACTTATCACAATTGTTAGTAACATTTTTGGAAGAATAAAAAATAAGCTTGGAGTAAGAACGCTTTTAAGGAACTCTTTGTAACTCGTACTATGAATATGCTGCCTAAAATCCCAAATTTACAATCTATTGAAATTGTGGATTTTGAATCATATTTTCTTTCTTTCTTTCGCCTCTCTTTCTATCAAACATAGAGGAAACTTTTCTTTATAAAACTGTTTATTTTGAATCCAGGGGCAAAAATCTGGCTTTCTTCAGAAATATCATCAAACTTTGGATGGATACAGTACATAGCTTATGTATATTTCTATCCCCAACAATATTATTTTAGGGGGAAGATTCAGTATACATTAAAGCAAGCATTTCCCTAACAATTTTGATACAGCATGTTCAATTGAACACAGCATGTGTTCAATTTACATAACTTTCTCTAACCGTTTCAGAAACTAAATATTCTTACAAAAGATTATTTTTTTATCCACATCATGCTACATGAGATAAACGCCATCGCTGAGTGGTTAGACCGCTCGCCTCCCACCTAGGCGAATGAGTTCGATCCCAAGCGCCATGCATGTGGTATTTGTTGTAGACGAAGCGGCTTTGGGACCTCCGGTTTCCTCAGCCACCAATTCCACTAATTGTTCCATTATCATCTTTCCTATCTTCCATTTCGTTTGCATTTCATATCATCCACTTCCTCACTCTCGTGTCTTGGTTACGGGCCGACCACTCATTCCAGGTTCTCCATTCTGTGGTTTCGTACCGTTGACTCTCGAACAGGTTTCAGCATCCGGGGTCAGTCCTAAACACGGGGGGGGGGTAATCTTTCCAGAAAATTCAAAATATACATTTTATTTGTGATTAACATATCGTTTTAATAAAAAATTTTCAAAAATTGCTCCATTTAAGATTGTGGTGGGGAGATTTCTTGAAAATCTTCGCCTCCTGTCTATGGAAGATACTAAACATAAATATAAAGTTTGTATCTTTAGTTTATGAGCTATATTCACAAGCACTCGCACATACACAGGCACGCAAACATACTGAAATTTGTTTAAAAGTTTTTTTTTTGATTCATGAGATGTTAGGGCATGTATATCTAGTGAAAACTCAGTATCAAGTACATAGTGCGTTTAGAGAAAGTAAAAGTAACGGCAACAGCAAGAAAATTCTAAAATTATTCTAATATTAAGATGTTGGTATATTGTGCATATAAATATGGAATAAATGAATCAAGTATTACAGAATTACCAAAGAGAAATTACAATGGAGGACTCTAAAGGCAAATATCTATTAAGTATCTCGGGAAGAATTGAAAACGAGGTACTAGGACACTATAAACCTAACCCATGGAGCGGGGATATGGAGCTTCAATAGTAAACCTTTTCATGTTAAACTGTTGTCCTGTTATTAAACTTTAGCTTTCCATGTTATGAACTAGCATTGCGCAGCCGATTTCCTCATCTCCCTCTATACTCTGCAGCAAAGGAGATAGGATCATTAACTTTGGATTTCCGCGTATCAGATGTGCTCAGTCCCGATTTCCATTACTAAATATTACCTTCCTCCAATATGAGTCCCCACTAATATGAAATTGCACATAATCTCGCGGCTTGTTTGCTTATGGGATATTATTTCTTAGTTTATCAGATCAGGAGGTCAGATGTAATAGAGCTGGCTTTAGATAGGAAAATATGTCCAATAGAAAAGAAATTCTCTAAAATGAACCTCAGTTTGGAGAAATTCCAAATTAATACACTTTCGTATCTTTTTCCGATATGTATTCAATTTTGCGTTTAGTAAAGTCCACAAAGGAGGTGTATATTAGTTATTTTATTGTTAAATAAGTTACAATATACAGGGTGTTAATAAACTACACCGGAATAATTTAAGATTATAGACGTGTCTGATATAAGTAATTTCAGAAATGCATGCTTCACAGCTAAACATAACGAAGTTATTAAGTATTAAACAAATTGGTTTCTAATGCAGACAAGTCAATATTAATCAAAGTCAGAGGAAAACCTGACTTGGAATGTATTTAAACCTGATACACATGTTTAGGAATATATATTTTAGGTACCACGTTATTCGCATTCTCAAGATTTACTATCATAAAGTTCTCTCAAATCTTGAACAGATTATTTGACAGTGTGACACTGTTCGAGGAATAACTTCTTTCTTGTGTTATGTTGCCTACTCATTTATTTAATTGTTCCTATCGCTTAATTTTTAATTCCAAAAGCCGATGACCCGAGGTTCATAGGTTCGTTTGCTGAAGTGAATTTAACTTTATTCCTTTTTTCTTTTAAGTCTATACGAAGAAGTGCTACTGGATGGAGAGATTCGAACTCTAAAAGAAATACCGCCTATTGGTTAAGTTAAAATCATAACCATTTGTACCAGAAAGGTACGCTCTACAACGGCCCTTGTGTTCTCGAATGGTATCTTCGACCAGTGATGATACTGATACTTTAGAAACTTAAATGAGTAACCTCGAAATTTGAACAACAGACCAGAGACACCTCTTTTACTGGATAGATAGACAGGCTGAAAAATGCAATGCTATAGACAGGATTTGAACCACGGATCTCCCAGTCTCTAGCAGATTGGTCTACCACTGAGCTGTCATGGTAAAATGCCGATATAGCATTGAATTTCTCCACTGACTCGTATGTTTTCCGGTAAACCACAAAATGACGTCAAATTATTTTGAGATGACAACTCCAATGATAACTTACAATATTAAGTCCCAGGATTCATTAGTATAGCCAACTGTTATGGTGAGTTGTGGTAGTTTTAATTGTTTTCTCACAAACCGTGTTTAGGACAGGAGTTGGATAGGTAGATCAGACTGAAAGATTCAATGCCATAGCTGGGATTTGAACCGTATCTTCCGGTCTCTAGCCGGTTGCTCTATCACTGAGCCTCCATGGAGAAATTCAATGTTATGCCGGCAGGTTACCATGGTAGCTCAACCAGCTAGAGACCGGGAGATCCGTGATTCAAATTCCGGCTATGGCATTGAATTTTTCAGTCTGACTTTACCTATCCAACTCCTGTCCTACGCACGGCTTTTGTGAGAAAATAATTAATGTTATCACCTCTTTATTCTTTGAAAAATTTTCGGTGTAGTTTATTAACACCCGGTATTACGCACAATTGTGATTACCTCGATATAAAATTCTGTGGAATCATCCTTGGAACCGTTTTTCTCCGAACATGCACCGGAGCATGAAGTCTGAAACAAACAACGCAACTGCCCACAGTCAAATTGCCGTGAAATTGCCAAAGTAATGAAACGTTTTCTTACTTAAATAATGTGATATGAACATTTAGCGATGTTTAGCGGAATTTGGTGGCTTTTTTTTTTTTTTTTTTTTTTTTTTTTTAGTTTGTGTAAAACGACCGCTTTTACATCATATGACACGCAGGCGACGACATGGATGGTACATGGAATGAAGATGGAGTGCCGGTGTAATGCGATACCAGGGGAAACCGGAAAAAATCAGCCCCTGCGCCACTTTGTCCTCTAGAAATTTCACATGCGATCGCCTGGGATCGAACTCGACCTTGCTGAGAGGCGAGTGGTCCAACCACTCGACTACGGTGCGGCCATGGAATGTGGTGGTGCAGAGCTGATACCAACTCCTCTTGCTTTCTCTACACGTACTGTGTACATATTGTATAGAGAAGGTATTGTATTGCACCAAAAATTCGATACCAAGATTTCACCGGAAATATGTTTCGAGATCCTCTGAATCAAAAAAAAAAAAAAAAAAAAAAAAAAAAAAAACGTCCGTATGTGTTTGTCAGTCTGTCTGTAAAGTGAGTGTGTGTGCGTGTGTGTGTAACATAGCTCAAAAACGAAAATATCAAGCTTGGTATTTAAGTTCAGTATGTTACAAGGATGCGAAACGAAGGGTTTTCAAGAAAATCCCCCCACCACCGACTACCCTTTCTATGGAACATTTTTCCAAAGTTTTTATTTTCTCAGAAATAGCTCTAACAGTTTTGATTAAAATTTCTTATATTAAAGATATTTATGTGGCAAATAAAATGTATGTCTTGAATTTTTCGTGAATAGCCTCTGAAGACATCTTTATTCTGAATGAATTTTGAGGAATTTTGCGCAGCTGGTAAACCGTTAGAGATAGACATATTTACATAACAAAATTTTTTTTCGTGAAGTTAACCGTTTTTAAATATCCCTTGCTGTTTGTTTCAGTTTTAAAATATGTACTTTAACTTTTCTCATACGGGAATTTGTCAACTACACAAACAATAGAACTTCATACACATAGCAAACCGCATTAAAATAATTGACTATTGCTTTAGCCTATAGTACTCCCTTATGTTTCTTCTGTATACAAGGTAGCAATAATAAGACCATTTCTGCTAATTTTTTAAATTAGCATGAAGTAAGTAGAAAAAATAAGCTTTTTAACATGTTGCAGAGATGTAGAGAAAGTCATGTGAGTGGAACACATCAGAGGTTTATAAAATAGTTTCAGCGATGATTCTCCTAATAAAGGAACTATATTACATTTGTTTCCCTCTTATAAAATCAAAGCCTTGTTGGTTTGAATTTAATTATTGTATGAACTGTGAAACTGTTGGATGAATCCCAGAAAGCGCTCGGGAAATTATGCTCTACACAGAAGGATTGATTAATTTCCTTTAAAACCAGCAGAAAATATATATTGCTCTGTGTTGTCTTTGAACCAGGGCAAATAGAGAAATGATGGGTAGTAACACAGAAATAACCCACGGTTCGGAACTTAATCACCCATTAACGGCCCTTGTTAGAGGAGTCTTTGCTGTCGGTGTGTAACTGTAACCTGCAGACAGACATTAGGGTGAAATTAGCTCTGGAAGAGAAAAAGCTCCTCTGGGCTGATTGTCTCAAATGAAACAAATAAATACTGCAACCACACTTTGTAACTTACGGTTCCAGGGGCGTTGCGTCAAGTGTGAAATTGCGGTTGAGGACAGCGTGCTGCTGTGGTAGTCACCGTGAACATATTATATTTTGTGACTTAATTGCTTCCTCTACACTTGCCGTGTTAGGACAGGAGATGGGAAAGAAGAGTCAGACAAAAAATGCAATGCTATTGAACCACGGATCTTCTGGTCTCCGTCCAATTACTCTAATCACTGACCTACCTTGCTAACATGCCACCATGCCATTAAATTCCCCAATGGTGAGTTTTAGCTTAAAATAACTCCGTTGAGTTCTGCAATACCTTTAACGCACGAAGGGATATCTACACATGTCAAAATATACGGGGCAGTTGAGCCATTGGTATTAGGTCATCGTGAACTTGTTTCTCCCGCATTAGCCGGATGTAAAACCTGACCTAGAAAGGTAGATTCACACAGATTATTAAATTGAATAATATTTTTTAACTCCTTATTTCATTTGTTTACAATTTATTCTAACTTCTATATCTCTATAATTGTATTAACAATTTCCTTTATGGTAATGATATTAAATACTTTTCTATCAAAAAGAATTATTGAACAGCGTGAAAAAAAATCCCCTTTTGAATGTGGTTTGAAAACATAAATGCCATATCCGGAATTTGAACCACACATTTCCTTGTAAGTAGCCATTAGGATGTCATCTCAAAATTCTAGTAACGCGTTATCATAGCTTATTAGTTGAGCAGCTGCACTCAGACCAGAAGATCCATGGTCTTCCATATTATATTTTATTGAGCACGTAAGTGGGTCATGCCTCTCATTCAAACTCCGCATGCTGCCCATCTAGGCACCGCTTGTCGACACCCAATCTAATGTGGCTTCATTATACATGTATCAAGACCTTTTAGAGCTCGTTAAGGAAACGCAGAAGTGACGTTAAATAGGTTCTTGCAAGTCAGGGCACTAAGGGACTCCTCACACCTTAACACAAAATAAACAACCTATTATTGGGTAGCTTTTATAGGATGTGGTAGTGCTCATTTATGGCTACCGCGCTCTCCCCTCAGGATGGTACCCCGCCTGCCTAGCTATTTGCCCAGCTTATCCACTGGTTATATCACCTCCTGTTGTACCCGGGTCTGTCTTGCGGTTCTATTGCAATCCTTGTATAAATGCCTTTATAATTTGTCAGTTTAGAAAAAAATATATATATACACACATATATACACATGCACACACACTTATACTTATGTCATTCACTGCTTCACTTATTGCGTCCTTAGAGCAGTTGCCCGGGATCCGTCTCGCTCCTCGCTGAGAAGGAATAATCCGTGCCTTGCTTGTGCCGATAATAATAGGTGTGCTCGTGCGGAACCCCGTCACATCCTGATCTCTCACTGTAAAGTATCTGTGCGTCTCTATGGACAGCAAAATTCAAAAACGAAACGACCGTTAAATGCCAAACTCAGTATTTAAGTTTAGTAACTTCAAAGGATGCGACATGAAGACTTTCAAAAAAATTACGCCATCTCAAATTATCCTTTACATGGTAAAATGTTTGAAAGATTAATTTTTCACAAAAATGGCTCTTAGGAGTTTGAATAAAATGCCGCATATTAAACATATTTTTACTATAAATAATATGTATATTTTGAATTTTCTGGGAATAGCTTCTGAAGACCTCTTTATTCTGGGTGAGTTTTGCTGAATTTTGAATAAGGGTTAAACCATAAAAAATAGACATAAGCTTACTATACAAAGGGTGTAAATCTGCTTTAAAACAAAACGACATATGACATAACATAAGTGTTTTAATTTGGCCTATTTCGAGATATTTCCTTCTTATTGTTTTTAATTCTAAACTACCTAACCTTCTCAAAGAGAACCGAACCTCAGTTGTTTCACATAGTGGCCAGCTTTCAAAAATATTTGAATATTGGTTTAGCCTAGTATATGCCCTTATTTCCGTTCCACTTACAAGGAAAGAAGTAATGAGAACCAATTCTGCTAATTTTTATCTCAATAGGCATGATGTAGATTAAAGAATAATCTTTTGCGAGAATAGTTTGTAAATGGAACAGTACTTTCTCTACCAAGCATTATTACGTACATATTAGGCAGAGAAGTTATTGTATTCTACCCAAAAATCCAATACCGAGATTTCACTGCAAGTACATGCTTGGAGGATCCCTGAATCAAAAGCAAAACGTTTTTAGAAATAAGTCCATAGCTGTGTGTGGACAGCATGACTCAAAAACGAAAAGTCGGTTAGTTACCAAATCTGTGCCCAAGTTTACTATATTTTAATGTAACACTGATGTTTAGGAAAATTCTCCCAACCTTATCTATCTTTAAAGTGTAAGATTTTTCAAAACTTCAATTTTCTCAAAAATTGCACTAATGATTTTAATAAAAATTCCGTATTTTAGAGAAATTTACATGAAAAATAAAATTTATATCCTGAATTTCTTTAGAATAGCCTCTGAAGTCATCTTCATTATGCATAATTTTCGAATAATTGATAAACCTAAGTTATAGACAAAAAGTTACTGCACAAACATGTAGAACTCCTTAAAACTCACAATTTGTCATTTACATACTTTTTGTACGGTTCATTTTCGGGGTATTCCTTGTTATTGGTTTTAAAATTTCCAATAGATAGAAATTTTCTCAAATGGAAAGTTGTTATTCACTTGATATCCTATCCATTAAAAGAAAAGGAATTTAAATTGCATCACATAGCCAATAGTTTTTTAAATTTTGTATTATAGTTTTTACCTAGTATGTAGCCTAATTTATCTCCTACTTAGAAGGAACTAAGTAATGTAATAATTTTTGATAATGTTTATATGACTAATACGAAGTAGAGAGAAAGAAAAATGTACTTTAGTAAGAATAATTTGTAGCAGAATAAGTAAAATGATACCCATACACATATATTAAAATGTTTCTCTATGAAGTAACATCTATTTTATCGTCTATATCATGCTTAATAAAAGCATAAATCTATATTCACAATCATGTTTATGTATGATTCTTTCTGTTTCTAGATGGTCTGGATGGCCCAGTTGGTTAGCTCCAGCCCTTCTGATTCCAAGAACGAGGATTCAAACCCGGCTGAGACCGATAGTTTTCAACTTGGCCTAAAAGCGAAACCCATGCCAGTAGATTTGCTGGCATGTGAAAGCACTCCTGCGGGACAAAATTTCGCTACACCTGCCACGCTGATATGATCCTGGTATTTGACATTTTTTCATGTTTGTATTCTAGCATTTAGTTTTTGTAAATGCACGTTAGACTTTTAATTTTCAGAAATTGTGTTTAGAAGCTATTATTGTTCGTACTGAAGGATGCCTCTTAATGGTTAAGAATTGTAAAAAAAGTTTGAATGCTTTCCGAGATTCACATATACACAAACAAGAGACGCAAACATTTTCATTACTCCTATAGGTATATACAGATGCGAAGGTGTATGGAAGATATAGTGAGACATAACCATTCATAGTAGTAATCAATGTATTCTATAATTTTTTTTATTTTCTTGTGACTGGGTTTAAAAGGTCCTGAAAATTAGATTATCCTCAACTAGGACAAATGCAAATGGAAGTTACTAGTCTCTGGCACTTATCCATACACCTAATCGACCAAAGCACTCTGCTGAGTGGAACTATGAGCCATTTCTGTGAGAAGGTAATCCTTGATTATGCAAACAAAAATTGGTATTTTACATTTTCTCTTCATCCAGTACGTTCCAAAATATCCATTTGAATTTATTACGTTTTGTTTGTTTACTACGCATTTATTTCGGATTCCATTTTTTCTAGTGTACACCTGCAGCAATATGTGGTGTATATTTGAGAAATCAAGTAATAGATTCTAATTGAGTTGAATAAATATTATATAACCTTATTTTAATACTGTTTATGAAGTGGCATGGTATTGGTTTCATACGGTAACATATACGATGCTTTTCACTGTTCTCATTGTGGTGTGAATGAAACCTTTATGTAAAACGAGTCACTTCTCAGGAACACTTCAGGGGGGAGAATCACTGAATATGTACATATTTGTTATTTTATTCTAAGTAGTATTGAGAATATTTAGTGTATCTTTATACGAAAGCGTCAGTTTAATTGTGTGATTAGTTTTCACTTCACTTTACGCTTCTATTATGCCTTAGTTCACTTTTCATTCCTTTGCACACAGCGGGGAAATGAACAAGCGTGAATCACCATCCTCTAGTTGCCATCTGTCAAACACACGACTCTATATTTTGCGACAGGCGCACTATTGCTCTCTCTTAGGAACTGAAAAACTTCAGGTCATATAAAAATAAATCGCCGATTGTGGCTGAATGATTTTAAGTGAGTTCGCAGGAGGCGGAGCAAGAAACATCCTGAAGTATCTTGTTGCATCTCGAGAAGACATTCCTACATATTAGATTGGAGAGAGCGCGCCGGCTTTCTATCTATCACTCTAAGGGTACATACACTAGTCAGACGCGAAAAGTGTATATTTTAATGATGATAGCTGTAGTTTCAGCTACAAAGAGTACCACAATGAAGTCAACAGGAAGTCATCTTTCTTTTTGTCTCTTTTGTTTAACTTCTGGCAAACAAAGAGAACCTCATTTCAGTTGTTTCACACAGCGACCGGCTTTTAAAATATTTGACCTCACTTTCGCTTAATGCATTACCTTATTTCCTTCCTACTTATAAAAAAGTAAGTAAAAAACCAATTCTGCTAATGATTACTACGATGTAGATAAAAGAGGATCATCTGTAAGAAACGTTTATTTGCGGAACAGCTAGAGCAAGCTACGTGAATAGAACACATATTATAATTATATTGCTATACTAATTATAATGATTATAATACTATTAATAATATTAACAATAACAATAATGTTATTTTCATAAACTGTATCTCTGGAAATATCCGAAAATTTAGGATAATTTAATCAGATATTAGTCAATAGATTTTGCTTTTAAGGAGTAATACATTTACAAATAATAATTGAACTCGAAGTTGTTGAGCTAGTTTTCTGTAAAACATACTACTTAAAATTGAAATTTAAAGAAAATAGAGCAGCATTAATAAAAAATTGAACTTTTAAAAAAAATGTTGTGTGTTCCATTCACACGAATTCCTACCTGCTCTGCTAAATTGTTACAAAATGTTTTGTTTGTGCTTCATGCTACTCGAGATAAACATTACTTGAATTGTCTTATTACTTAGCTCCTTATAAGTAGGAGGGACCTAAGGGAATACACTAGACTTAAGCGATAGTCAAATGCTTTAAAAGCTGTCGCTATGCGATTGTCCTTGGTAGCATACAATAGCTTCTCTACATGCTATGTAAATTGTACATACGTACTAGAGAAAGTAATAAGAGAAACATCTTCTGAAATCCGGCCTGCCCATCGCTGAACCGGAAAGCGGTTTCCTGTACTTTGGTTTATGATATATTCAAGACCTAATGTGTGCAAAGTATTGGTTTAATTTCTACAAACATTCAAAACTAAGATAAAATCATCTCAGTTTTAAGCGTTTGTTTTTCCCTCACGCTGAACATGTTTGTTTTAACACTCACAAACAGCAGAAAATGGGAGTGTTGCGGAACGTTGCTTTGCTCCTTGAGAAAGCTGTTTTCTCCACTCTCAGTTCCATTACCTTGAACTTCACAACCAATTATAAGTTCTGAGAAACAATCCCAGAAATTAAGGCAGAGAAGAAACAAAATTAAGGCTTTAGATACTAAATTATTCTTTTTTTGGTGCACGTGCAGGGGAGAGTGAAATTACTTAAAAGGTAGACCTTAGAAGCCCCCTGAATGACGTTGCAAGGGTTGCTTAATTTACACTATCCTTGAAAGTTTTCATTCCTATTTGTAGCTGGTTCGTTTGCTCGATATGGAACTCTAATTTGAGGGTGACACAACTAACTTTCAAACTACGTATTTTCATTTTTGCCCTAAAATAATGGTGGGTGTGGGGGACTATTTTAGGTTACTTTTTACGATGCACGCCAGAAATCCTACTAGAGGATGCAGGAGAAAGTTTTAAAGCATTGGTAAAATAAAAGAACCTGGTGAATAAAAGCGGCCCATTCCCTTAGATGGCAATGTTTTCTCCGCATAAAGCTTCCACTTTCTGCTTACCAAACGTTAACTCTTCCCACCCGGTATCATGTGAATGGCCTGAAAAACAATTCAAGGATATAAAACGATAAAATGAACGATATTATAATCTTTGGAGGTAGTTCTATAACAGGTATCTTCTCGGAGTAGCTCACCGATGTTGCAATAAAATTAATTACGTTGGAAACTCGGGTGTAATTAGTATTTACAGCACCAATTTTAGCTGCCCATAACGTAATTACACATGTTGATGAGGCTTATAAATGGTGGTGAAATAATTAATTGGAAAGGAAACATAGATATAACAGATTGAATATTCTATTCCATTCTGCTGTCTGTAATTATTATTAAGAGTGTTTATGGGTCTTGGATAGAAATCTACTAAACACAAATGTAAACGACAATATGCACATTGGATAGGTAAATCTTATAGTTGTGCAGTTGGGTGTAGAGCACTTAGGATCTTCCATTTTCCAGATAACAATGTGCATGCTGACGTTTACATTTGTGTTCAACAGATTTCTGCACCTAGATCCACAAACATGCTTAGAATACTCATTATGTTACAGATGTGTTTCCTATTCATTATTACACCACTATGTATCTATAAAGCCCACCAACAGATATAATTGCAGCTAAAATTGGCGCAGTAAGTATTGATCATGGCTTACTTTCCATCGTAATTAATTTCATTTCAATATCGGCGAAACACTGTGGGAATATACCTGGTAAGAAAAAGGTTCCCTATGATTGATAATCAAGAGAAAGCTAAACCAATTTGAACATGATTTAGCATTCTAGAAGTAGGTCTGAAGAATTATTTGTATGTTTTGGTTACTTGGAGGACAGCTACGACGTTGACATGTGAGAGCTTCCATTACTGACGTGGATACGAAGGTTAAAGTTATTACCGTTATTGAAGGGGAGTAACCAAACCAATATTAAGAGACACGGTAATATAGTGTAAAAAAATATTAATTGCATGTTAGTTCACGGTCATATATGGGGGAAGTTAAAGCACATTGTTAATACAGTGACTAAAATTATGCTTGGGGAAACGAAGTGGTCAGGTTTCTATAGAGTGGGGCTAGAGTTTGCCAACACTAATGTAAACAGTTCCGTTCTATTGTGGACTATATTTATTACACATCAACATAACCCTTATATGGATAAAAGTAGTCCATAGTTCATTCTTTAAGAGTATAATGTCTATTTATCTCAGCAAGGTACACCCTTTTTAATGAAAGCGGGCTGAAAAAAATAATTCAGTAAAAATGAGACATTGATAACATTAAGATCAAAGATTAAAGGATTTGTTTAGATACTGTCTTTGGGAGGTATTTCATCATCATCAACTCTTCATGGATTAGGAAAATTCTCCTGTTCCGGCCTCATATTTCTTCCCATCTTTTAACTGGTCTTCCTATCGTTCTGTAGCCTAGAGGTTTATATTTGTATGATTGAAATGGAATGCGAGAGTTATCCATTCTTTGCAAATGGCTTTCCCCATTTTTCTCTATTTATTTGTATCCTTTCTTTTAAGGAAAAAAATGTCTAATTCTTTCCTTATGTCTTCATTTGTAATATGATCTTGTCTGGTGCAACCTTTTACTGCTCGGAGATATTTCATTTCTGCCGCTTGTATTTGGCTCCAATCTTTCTTTTTAAGAGTCCATGTCTCCGAACCATACAGTAAAACTGGAACAGCCATTGTCTTATAGAATTTTAGGTTTGTATCTTTTCGGGTTTTCCTTTTTAAGGTACGAGCTATTACTCCACAAATATATTGAAACTTACTCACTTTATTATTTATTTCTTCATTGTTTGTCTTAAAGGTTACATTACAACCCAAGTAGTTAAATTTTATCACCTGTTCTAACACTTTATTGCTTAACACTATCTTTGATCTTTTTATGTTTTCCTATAAATGCCATTATCTTTGATTTTTCTATTGATATACTTAAACCATAATCTTGGATCAATTTTTGTAGCTTGTACATACTTATTTGCAGCTTATCTTCTCGGTCTTGTATTAACATCATGTCATCTGCAAAGAGTAGCATATTTAAGGCATTATCTTTATTTATTTTTATTCCTAATGGTATTTCATCTTTTAATTTTCTGAGAATATCATCCATATAGATATTAAATAAAAGCGGAGATAAACTACAACCCTGTCTTAAACCATTATTAATTATCATATCTTGTGATAATCGTCCATTTCCTAAAACTATTTTTATTTTTGTTTCTTGATATATATTCCTGAGTACATCTATCAATTGTTTTGGGTATCTTTTTTATCTAATATATGCCAGAGTCTAGTTCTGCTTAACTTATCGAAAGCTACACAGTTATTACACAAGGAAAAGCTAAACAAATACATATAAACTAGGCTTTAAAAGAATGAGGGAAAAATTATTTGCATGTCAAACATCATATTCGGGATTTGAACCAGGGATCTTCTGCTCCATGTCCAGTTGCTCTAACAAAGGTAAACATGCTGACTCGGTATTAAATTACCCAACTGACATCAATTGATCTAATAGTTTGTTAACCTATTAAGCCCGGGACTTAAAACACTTACGACAATGTAAGTCACTATGAAGTTATGTAATCTCAAAATTAATTTGAGACCTCCTTATGGTTTACCGAGTTAGCTGAGGAATTTGTTGACGTGCTGGCAAGTTGCCACAGTAGCTAATTAGTAAGAGCAACTGGACGGAGACCAGGAGATTGTGGTTCAACTCCCGGTTAGGTATTGAATGTTTCAGTCTGACTCTACCCTTGCAACTCCTGTCCTACACACGGCTGATGAACAAACTATTCACTGGTCATTATTTGCATGTATCATTATTCTGGACGACAAGCTCCACATTTATGTGAGAGCTTTTATCAACCAATGGAGATGAAGATTGAAATATTTTCCGCTTTCGAACGTCAATAAGAAAACAGATAGTGTAATAAAACATGGAATTACATGATTAAAGCACATTAAAGGCTCTGGGAGTTCTAGATGCTTGAAATTTTTTATTTTTCTTTAACAATTGAAATCTTCAACTTTAAAATTCTTATTGGGATTATTCTCCAATTTGGCCCCTTTAATTACTATATGAAACATGGATCCACATAACCATAGCAATTGTATTTTTCTTATTCTCTATAAGTTTTATCAAACTAAGAGATCTACAAAACTTTACTGCACAAAAAATGTAAATCTCGTTAAAACACAATTTATATCCTATAATTTTGTGTGGAGTTAACCATTTCCGTGATATTCCTTGTTATTGTTTTCAATTTAAATTAATTTTTCTTAAATAAAAGATTGAAAATGTGTTCAAATACCATATAGGAGTATAACACTGAAGCTGTTATTGAAATAAATATCATAATTGAATATATACATATATATATAAATAAATATAAATATAGAAATTGGTTTCCTCACCCTTCTATTATCTTATTAATTATTAGAAGAACTGTTGCATGTTTAAGTCCCTGTATACCATTTCTTTTTCTATAATTTTTGTTCCTGGGCATGTAAGGAGAACCAAATTTCAATCACACA
The DNA here is from genome assembly GCA_030762935.1 of Hymenopus coronatus. NCBI lineage: Eukaryota > Metazoa > Arthropoda > Insecta > Mantodea > Hymenopodidae > Hymenopus > Hymenopus coronatus. The sequence goes on from CM060896.1 coordinate 97,475,066, forward strand.
GCAACCAGATTTTGAAATATTTGAGAATCGCTTTCGCTATTGTATTATTTCCTTTCTACTTATAAGGAACTAAGTAATAAAATTATTTCTGCTAGTGTTTATCTCGATTGGCATTAAGTACATAGAGGAATAAACTTTAGTAAAAATAGTTTGTTACAGAACAGATTAAGAAAATCAGTAAATGGAACACATCAGGTGACCCCAGACATTTGTGAAGCAATGTCTACATGGAGTGTTGTATGGACTGTAATTTCCTCAACCCAAAAATGTAGGAGGTGGAGAAAGCAGAGGTGAGAGTCTTTTTGTTTTTATCGTCGGTCTAGGTGACTCAGTAGTTTTTGCCCTGGCCTTCTGATCAAAAGGTCACGGGTTAAACTCGTCCAAGACCGATAGTTTTTATGAACTAAAACATAGCCTTATGTCAGTAGATATACTGGAATATAAAAGAACTACTTCGGAACCAAATTGCGGTACTCCGGTGTTGTTGATATGACCCTGAAAACTTCTTAATTAAGTTTTATCATAATCTAAGAAAGGGAGCATTGATTTGTTGCGGTATTACATTAACTTTAAAGCTTCAACACTGAATTATCATAAGTAACACCACAAGTGTTTCCATCTTGTCGATAAATCATGACGGGAGCGACGCGACGAATTGTCCTAAGAGATGAAAACACGGGTGTATTTGATAAGACAATTCAGCGAAATAGACTGTTAATAATTAATAATATATAGGAAGAGATTTTATCAGGTTATGGTTGTAATACATTATTTCTCAAATGTTAGATGACTCATTCGACCATGTTTGTTTACCGAGTGTCTCTTTCTTTCTTCACTGCCTCCTGAATTAAACAAACGAACAAGATTTCAAAGAAATGAACATCAGTTGCGACAAGATGTTTCGATAATATCGCTACAGTCAGATGAGCGCGATTGGTTGAAATTGCCTGATCTCGGCCATTGCGGAGTTGAGTCAAAATGTACGTCGCAATAAACCAATTCGCAAAAGGAATTCATCGCATGAATGTTAATCGAAGAGTATAACATTCTCTGTTGCCGAGTTGTCACGCACAAACTGGCGCTAACCGTGCCTTCGAGACATGGAAGGTATTTTGCTACTGAGCCTTTAATCACTGGTGCAGAATGCTGTATCTGTACTCAGAGAAAATAACACGAAGTGAATTATTCATAAAGGAGTGGTGCCGGCTTCTGTGTTACGTTCTGGGAAACGTTTAGACCTGTTGCAGGTGGCCTGGAGCGCCAAGTAAACCGGGACGTGAAATAAAGGCAAATTTCTCTGATAACTATCTACGTTATGGCTACACAGGCTGGTAAGTTGTACATAAACTTAGGTTTGCAGAGGATGCAGCAGACGTTCTCGACGACATGGCTCCGTGGTAACGTGCAGGTCGGGAGGTCCTGGATTCAATGCCGTCGACTTCCTCTAAAACCTTGGATTTTTCGTTCTTTTTACTTCCTCTAGCACGAATGTACGATGTACATGGTAGATAAAGAAGGTATAGTATTCCAACAAAAAGTTCTATACTAAGATTTCACCGAAAATATGTTTTGAGACACCTCTGAATCGAAAAAAAATCTGATATGTTCCATTCACATGACTTTCTCTGCCTCTCTGCAACAAATTATTGTTAAAAAGTTTAAGCTTCTATTTACTTCATGCTAATTGAGAAAAAATTAGCAGAAATAATACTTGTTTCCTTGTAACTAGAAGCAAAATAAGGGAGTACCATAGGTTAAAGTGACAGTGAAAAGCTGATTGCTATGTGACTTGTTCCTTTATTTGTGTGGACACGAGTTGACAAATTCTAGTGTGAGAAACGAATAAGTTTTTCAAAGCTGAAACTAAAAACAAGGAATATCTTAAAAACGACCAACTCCACAAAAACATTTTTAGAACATAAATTGTGTGTTTTAATGTGCTTTATATTTTCCGTGTGGTAAGTTTTGTTCATCTCTTACGGTTTAGCAGTTATGCAAAATTCCGTAAAATTAATCCAGAATAAAGTAGTCTTCAGAGGCTATGCCCAGAAAATTCAAGATATACATTTTGTCGTGTAAATATATCTAATATATAACATTTTAATCAAAATTGTTAGTCATTTTGGAGAAAATCAAAATTTTCGAAAAAAGTTCCATGTAAAGGGTAGTTGGGGGTGGGGATTTTCTTGAAAGTCTTCGTGTCGCATCCTTGGAAGATACCAAACCTAAATACCAAGTTTGGTTTTTAACGGTCTTATCGTTTTGAGATATGCTGCTCAAAGACACAGACACAAACACGGACATGTTTCTAAAAAAAAAATTATTCAGGGGGTCTCAAAACATATATCCGGTGAAATGTCAGTATCTAATTTTGGGTACAATACAATACCTTCTCTAAACACTATGTACCTAGTACGTGTAGAGAAAGTAAAACAGAAACTATCCATGTGTGCTTGTGTGTGTGGCTGTGGGCAGCAGAACTCAAAAACGAAAAGGCGGTGAAGAACCAAATTTGGCATTTAAGTTCAGAATCTTCCAAGGGTGCGACACATAGGTTTTCAAAAAAAATCCCCTCAACTCCATTATCTTTTACATGGATCATTTTTTGCAAATTTTGATTTTATCAAAAATGGCTAACGATTTTAATTAAAATTCTATATTTTTTTTAACTTATTTTCATAACAAACTAAATGTATATCTTAAATAGCCTCTAAAGACCTCTTCGTTCTGGATCACTTTTATATAACTCTTAAACCTCAAGAGATAGACAAAAACATACTACACAAAGATGAAGAACTCATAAGGCACACAATTTATTTCATATACATTTTTCTGTAGAGTTAACAGTTTCCAAGATATTCCTTATTATTGGCTTTAATTTTGAACTACTAAATTTTTCTCATATGCGAAGTCAACTTCGTTTCATCTTTTGTTTCGCTCCCGGCAATGCAAAATAGAACCGAATTTTAATTGTTTCATATAACGATAGTTTTAAAGCATTTGACTATTGCTTTAGCCTATTGTATTCCATTATTTCCTTTCTCCTTACTAGGAAACAAGTAGTAAGACCATTTGTGCTAATATTTTTCTTTTTTTGTTAAATTATTTATCTTAAAACTTCTGCTGTTAGGATAATTGTGTCCCGTTTTAATATTGCAATAGATACATTCTGAGTATTTTAGATATACTCAAACAAAAACTGGACAAATGAAACATACAGTGAAAATGTAGTTTTGAGAAAAACGCTTTTTAATGGAATAGTATACTAGGAAACAGAAGCGTTGTGATAAATTACGATTCTCTATAAAGGCCCAAAGGTTCCTACAACAATGAAATACAGTTTTCGATTTTTTGACATTTTGCGCATATTTAGTGTTATGACGTGTAAACCTAGCTGTACACTCACGCACGCACCTGTTTGCACTGATAAAATTTCACCTCATCCTCTGCATAAACTTCCTATTCTTACTATAATTCTAGGCACTGGATTGACAGGGTACTATTCCCCTAAAATATAACCAAACGGTATAACGGTAACGTTTACAAATTAAACCTTGCATTTTCATATTACACTGCCGTTTTGTTAATATCGGTTTGGTTATTCCCGTTTAATGGCGGTAATAACTTAAACTTTCTTTTACATGTCATTGATGAAAGCTGTCAGTACATACAAATAATCCTGCAGCCTTTCCTCTGGGACGTCGAACTCCATTGCAATTTGTTTAGACTATCATTGTATAAAATCATAGTGAAAGTCTTTCACCGAAAGGTGTGCGACACACGCCTACATTTATCAATTATAACATCGTTCATTGGATGTCGCTGATTGTCTTTCAGAGAATGAAACCGATGGGTGTAGTCAAAGTGGTTATCTGAATATAAAAGTCACACGGAGAATAAATAATAAACAAACAAAATACTAAATGAAGTTGATAAAAATCTGCAATATATTCCGGTACATTTCTTAAAGCGATGCATGTATTTCAATTTTTTTAATAATAATTTCATAATGCAACCAATATTTCATTATTTTACACAATTTAAATATATTTAATTACTAATATTAAACTATAATTTCCAAAATTATATAATACTAAGCATTTTAATAAGGTTAAAAAAACGTTTTACTTAATCTCTTTAAGCCAACTTAAAAATTTGGATATTTTTGTCTATTTTTTGTTGTTGTACACTTATTTTAATTACCATAATCTCACTTATAAAGATTTGCTATAGTAGAGCCCTGGTAATTTGAGCATATCGGGACTGAAGCTACCTCGAATTACAAGAAATTTGGATTATAAAGAAATATCACTAAATAAATGGGTAAATCATGAATAAATGTTTAATGAGCACTATAATGATTAAGAATAATATAGTACATAACTGTGTTAAATGATACGCTCAGTACAGTATGTATAGGCACATACCATCAACAACAGTCAGTCTGTTAATGCTGTAAATGTGTGTTTTTACTTAAATAACCACTGTTTTAATGACCACTGTCACTGAGTGGCAATTGCTGTACCAACACAATATTTATTCGTAAGGATGAAATACACTATACAATTGATTGCCACGCGCTCCCAATTAGTGAAGGGTCGACAAAGAAAGAACAAGCGCATTCCTCCAAATATAATTGTGCCTGTCAATCTGTAATTAAATGTATTAGCAGTCTGAGGCCAAGGCTGTTGATGTGACTATGAACGAAACCCCTAATTGGAACAGTTTTACTTGTATTGTACGAGAAAATTTGAAGAAAACACTCAGAAGTGCGTAAAATATAGATGTGGATAACGTTTAAAACCAGGATTGTACTCTAGTTTTATTTAAAATTTTAATTTTCTTAAGATCAGCTTGAAGTACACGAAACCTCGAAATATCGGACTCGAATTATATATAATTCCTTTTATATTTATTTCTTCCAATATATTAATTTTATACCTATGCGTTATATTTATCTTTTTTATTTACTATTAATATTATCTATATTTTATTACTATTATACATTATTAGTGTTTATATTATCATTATTTTAATTAGTTATTAATATTACTATACATTCTTTTCTTAACATTTATCCTTAGCATAATTGTTGCTATACATTTTATTTTAATTCATCCTATATATTCATAAATAAAACCGTATGCAGAGAAAAACACTAGTATAATCTAGGACGATGGGCAATTGTTTTTATGCAGGTGAGAGTACGTTGCCTCTCCTCACCGAGTTTGCAGCTCGCCACTTCCTTATTTACGTATAACGTAAAACCTAATAATCAATGCGTGGACTGTTTCCGGAGAATTTGTACCTTCCTCTCCCTTCCAGCCCCTCTCTGCACTCCTGTAATGGGTTACTAGAAGTTCTCAAGCAGATCGAGCAAACACGGTTAACTACGAGGCAACGCTGGTTTTTCAAATAAACGACAAAGGTTTGGAGAAATTGTCTTAAGCAGTGAGTATCTAACTACGCCGAAAGTGTTTGATTAAATTCCAGGGGGACTCTGCTGGCAAGGGACCAAAGGATCTGAAAGGTTAAAAGAAAAAGGTTCTATAAAACCTTAACGTCAAGTTGATTTCCTTTCACCTCCACGCTTTCTTATTTTCCGACATTCTGCTGCTGTTCACGATGTGAAATATTCTCACTTAAGATTGCTATTTAATAAGAAAAAGAAAACGCTTAAACAACTTTTCCATATCTTCATTGTTTCCTCTTATAACAGTAGTTTATATCTTGCTATATAAAAGAACATATTACAAAACATGTCGTAAACCTAGTCAATCTCGATAGTTAATTGTTTTCTCTCAGAAACCGTGTGTACGACAGGAGTTGGATAGGTTAGATCACACTCAAAAATTCAGTGCCATAGCCGGGATTTGAGGCACAGATCTCCCGGTGGTTCAAATCCTGGCTATGGCATTGAATTGTTCAGTCTGACCGTACCTATTCAACTCCTAGGCAATCTCGTTTATCTCGGTTTTATTTTATCTTTATATGATACAAACACCAATTAGAATACACGTAACACAGCTCAACTGTTACTAGAATGTATATTTATAATAGTTTAAAACAGAATTTTTGTTTACGTCAGGTGGTCCCCGTATTTGACGTTTTAAGCTTTCCCTTTGTGCGTTGAGAGGTTATCTCGAGTTATAACCGACCAGTGGAGAACTGGCGAGAGGAACCTTCGTTTTACTCCTCTCACCGTCTATTCTGATAAACAAGTCGGGTAAAGCGAAGTATGCTCAGCCGGTTCTCCACTGATTGATTTAAGGGGACACTGAAGTGATAAAAGTAATTTTCTGAAGTACAAAAACTAGGGATCGGTTTTATGTACTGATATCAAGGCATTACTGATATCAAAAGAAACATTTATATCGAATTTCTTTCAAATATGTTTACTTATTTTGTTAATTTACTCGATTTAACAAGCTAAAATTAAACTATGTTCATTTATAGATACTGAACTGCATGTACCATTTTGAATTACATTTACATTTCCTAATACCTTTGTAACAAATTATATGACAGTGATAGATGGTGAATAGTATTTTTTAAAAATATATTTTATATCAAAAATGGAAAATGGACAGAAACAAGTCATTTCTAAAATTAATCTTTGACCAATATCGAAACTCCTTTCTGCACTGCCTTGGGAATTTTCAGACCTTTGGCTACATTTTTGAGGAGAAGAGAGATTTTGAATATGGGAATGTAACAATTCGATTGAACCTGGGGAAAAAATGGATTTAAAGTTTCACATAGCATTTAACCAACGCAACAGTTTAAAATGACGTCCAAAAATGTTTTATTCACGCTTCAAGAGAATCAAATGTTGCAAAGATGTACTTCAACTATATTTTTTACTCGAAATTTCTAAAAATCTATATTTTTCTGCCGAAATCACTAAAAAATTAAAAAGCTTAACTTGAAATATTCTCGTTGAGCGCACGAAGGGATATCTTTACTCGTCAAATACAATCTGTTGGGTCACCTGGTATAGAAGAACTAGAATTGAAACTTTTGACGGTACAAATAAGTTATAGGATTACAATATGTGTAAGCAATAATCAAAACTTTTAAGAGCGACTCGCATTGAAATGCATCGGGTGTGTGTGTGTGTGTGTGTGTGTGTGTGTGTGTGTGTGTGTGTGTGTGTGTGTTCTATTTGATTAAAAAAAAAGCAATAGCAATTTTCCATCTGGAAAAAGTTTTAAGCATTTTAAATATAATTCAATAATGACGAACTTAATATCTAGGAAATAGTTACCTTCGTTAAAAAGACAAAATGTGTGCTCTTCTGGAGATTTTCATTTTTCGTGTGGTATGAGTTTGTTTAACCCTTATGGTTTAACAACTATTCAAACGTCATTCAGATTAATAAGACTTCAGAGCAGAGTGGGCGAGTATAATTCTTGTCACTTGCGAAAGAAAGCGGCACTTTATACATACGTTAAAATCGTTAGTCAATTTTCGAAACAGTAATAATTTACAAAAAAAAATGTTCCGTGTTAAGGGTAATTTTGAATAAAGCATTATCTTAAAAATTTCGTGTCGTATACTTGGAACGTGAGCTTAAATAGCACCTTTAGTATTTAATAGAATTTTTATTTTTGAATTATGCTGTTTGCATACACACATACTCGTCATAGGGACCTTTTTATATAATGCGTTTTTATTCAGGAAACTAAAAATCATTATTTTCTGTAATATCTCCGAGTTTTTGGGTGTTACATATTTATTCTCTTGTCTACATTAGATAAGAGGCAGAGTTAAAAAAAAAAAAATCCGATGCGCAACTCTCATTTCTATACCATTACTATAATTAATATTTATGTATAAAATGATTTTTCCATTCCGTTATATAAGCTATTATAGAGATTAGATTTGAAATGGGCTGGAATAAGTCAATAATACCTAGTCCTAAAGGTTGAAAAAATTTCAGGAGTTTTATATTAAGCATAGGCTGTAAAATGAGAAATCATCTGCAAGCTGTTCATTAGGAGAAGCAATATTTTCGTAATTGTATAGGAAAAGTGAGTTTCTTTCAGTACAGCTAAGATGTTTATCGAAATTTCGAGACAATTTCTGAAACGAATTTCACTTTCTTGCAGTTTAGTGCAATATTTTGCTTTATATAGGTATTGGTTAAATATCGTACTGCATATTATGTTAGATATGGATTCACGTGTGATTCACATGCTCATTGTTGGGTCAATAATCATGTTATTGATTAGACAGCTGAAGATAATATTAAAATTATCATGGAGAGTGCTTCAAACTTTGTGAGCTTTCAAAGCTTATTAACGTAGAAACTTGAAACAATTCAATAGCAAGAAAATGATTAAATTAAAACTATTCTCGTAAGATTTAGAGTATTATTAGTTGCATGTTTCTAGTAAATATGCAAACTAGCTAAATGCAAATGTTCAATTTGACGCACTGATTTTGAGAGGGGAAATTGTATGAAATTCCACACGAATCAATAATTATTTCTCCAGGTTTGTGATATTAGCATACAAGTATTTCTATATGCAGTGCTTAGTTACAAACCATTTATACTTAAATATATATTTAATAGTAATTTTTATAGAATACTTTAATAAGTAAGGATGTTTTTGACTTGTATAATGATCCCTGAAAGCACTAGCTTCACTTAAGAAGATTGTAGCATCGAAATTAATGGAGAGAATAGAACAGCAATATTAGGGCTTGTATGTTTTTTGGTGTTCTTTTCAAGACTTTATTTTAATATATTTATACTTTTTTTTTAAATTGAATTGATTTTTCAACTCTTTCGAATGGTTTTCATTGGGTTTGTTATTGTACCTAAAAGTGTCCTTCATACTACAAGAAACTCACCTTTGAAGTTAAACTGAGGCGTTACTGATGAAGAAAGTTGGTTAAAAGATTTGATGCCTGCTGACTTTGACGAAGTTTTTCTTGTACAACAATACCAATTTTGACAAATATTTATTATTTCCAAGCTATTCATTAAGTATATATTGCAAACCCATAATTTAATCAAAATGTTAATGAAATGTATTTAAAAATAAAACAATTTTTTGGTGTAAATAAATTCAAGCAAACTTGTCATTATTTTCCAAAGGATGACACGAATTCTAGGTTTGTTTGTAAGTAAATTCTGAACTTTCAGAATAACATAAACATTCTTAAAAAATAAAACTTGCGTAATGAAAACAGTGAGCTAGTTTTTTTAACGTAAAATTTTACAGGTTGCCACAAGAGAAATCTGAATGATATCTTAAATTCTAAGACAGGAACTTCGGTAACACAAAGAATTAAGATGTCAACATATCACAGTATGTAAATTCCGCAATTATGCCAAAGAGTGGGCTTTTGTTAATGAAACAATACCCGTATCGCTCTAGATCTGAACATGCATCTTTGCTAGATAGGGCAAATAGTATACACTATTCATGCTCACTAAATTCAGGAAGGAATAAATACATCATGATTTGTAGAAGAGAGAATTTTGTGGAAAATGGGAGAAAGATAGCTTTTATTCAACATTGTGTCTGCGGGTAGCATACTTATAATTTTGAATTGATATATGAGCAGGTAAAGGTTAGTTAAACTATATGAAAGGCAAGCATTAGATTCTGTACATTGTTTTCACTTTCTCTAATTTTTACTTTCTCTATAGACACGATGTACATTGTGTGTAGAGAAGGTATTGCACTCCACCACAAAATTCGATACCGAGATTTCACCGGAAATATATGTTTTAGGGACCCCTGTATCCAAAAAAAGTATTTTGAGAAACAGGTCTGTGTGTGTGTGTGTGTGTGTGTGTCCGTGTGTGTCCGTGTGTCAGTGTGTCTGTGAACACAATAACTCAAAAACAATAAATCGGTAAAATACCAAACTTGGTATTTAAGTTTAGTATCTTCCAGGGATACGACACGAAGGTTTTGAGAAAAATCTCCCCACCCCAAACTACCCTTTACATGGAACTTTTTTCGAAAATTTTGAGTTTCTCAGAAATGGCTCTAACGATTTTGATTAAAAGACATTTACCTGGCAAATAAAATGTATATCTTGAATTTTCTGGGAATAGCCTCTGAAGAGTAGTTTATTCTGGAGGAATTTTACGGAATTTTGAATAACTGCTAAACCATAAGAAATGGACAAAAGCTTACTACACACAAAATGTAGAGCACGTTAAAACACACAATTTATGTTATATACATTTTTTTCGTGGATGTGGTCGTTTTTGAGACATTCCCTGTTTTTGGTTTCTGATATGAAAAACTTACAATTTTCTTATACAGGAATTTGTCAACTGCTGTCCATACAAATAAAGAAACTTTGGTGACATAGGAACCAGCTTTTGATTTTCAGTTTAACCTATGGTACTCCCTTATTTCGCTTCTACTTACAAGGAAGTAAGTAATAAGACTATTTCTGCAATTTTTTTTTCTGATTAGAATGATGTAAATAGAAGTATAAGCTTTTTAATAATAATTTCTTGTAGAGATATAGGAAAGTCATGTGAATGGTACACATCAGATTTTTACCTTATAGTAATAAGAAAAAATATTACATCATTATTAAAATGCTTTAGTATATTCATTCTTATCCTGCAACGAAATGTGGTATGAATGTTTAATTTCTACTAATTCTACTAATTATAGGAATTATCTTTTTATGAAAGTATTCGGCTGGTAGCAGAGGAAGTTAAGCTTGAATAGGTAGAGTCAGACTGAAAAATTCAATGCTACAGCCTCTAGCCGGTTGCTCTGCCACTAAACTACCATGGCAACATGCCGGCTTAGCATTGAATTTCTTAACTGGCGCGTATGTTTTCCCGGTAAACCACAAGGTGATCTTAAATTCATTTTGAGGTGACAATCCCAATGGCGACTTACAATGCTGCAAGTAAAGAATTCATAGTATGGTCAACTATTGTAGTCAATTTGTATGAAATAATTGTGTGAAAAACAATTATACATACATATTAAGCGTTGCAAAAAAGTGAAAGTTAAGTTCTCTAAAAGGCTGTCGACTATATCAAAACTGGCCTACTGCGAGATGACTGGTCTAGTTTGGCCGGACAGAACCCTGCAGCTGACAAACAAATGCAAGAGCTGGTGAAATGTGAAACAAGCATGACGGTTGATTTACTGTCACGTGAAACGGTCCCTGGGGGGCAATACTCCGACTTCTCACAAAGCAATGGGCCTTCTCATTTCTCTTCATTTTCCCATTCGTCGTGTTGTTTAGAAAGCTGACATTGCACTCGCTTCCACCACTCCTCGTGGTAAACAGACAATGGAAGGGGTGACAACGTGCAGCCCCATGCACTTAGCGCGGAATTTGCTGTGGCGCAGCAGTGACAGTTGCATGAGTGTAACAACTTGACGTGCAACACTTACATGACTTTCTCTATGTATAGCACATTCTTAATATTTATTTAAGAATCATACCCAAAACGGGCTTGTCATGCGGACAAAAAATAACATTAACATTGAATAGGTAGAGTTACACTGAAAAATTCAACGCCAACATGCTCACTGACCTTTTTCAACTGACTGAAATTTATTGCCGTACCAGCATATTACCCTGGTATTTCAGTGGTAGAGCAACCGGCTAGACACCGGGAGATCCGTGGTTCAAATCTCGGCTATGGCGTTGAATTTTTCAGTCTTACTCTACCTATCCAACTCCTGTCCTACACATGGTTTCTGTGAGAAAACAATTAAATTACAACATTAAAACTTTTAACAAAAAGTATCTGGCGTGTTTCATTCACATAACTTTCTATACTGTTCTGCAAACAAAATGGAATAGTGCTTTTAATTTCTCTATACGCACTATGTACATAGTGTATAGAGAATGTATTGCACTCCACCAAAAAATTCGATACCGAGATTTCACCATAAATATATGTTTTAGGGTCCCCTGCATCCAAAAACAGTACTTTCAGAAAAAGGTCCGTGTGTGTGTCCGTGTGTCAGTATGTCCGTGTGTCTGTGAACACGATAACTCCAAAACGAAGAATCGGTAAAATACCAAACTTGGTATTTAAGTTTAGTATCTTCCAGGGATGCGACACGAAGATTTTGAGAAAAATCCCCCCACCCCAAACTACCCTTTACATGAAAATTTTATCGAAAATTTTGATTTTCTAAAAAATGGCTAACGATTTTCATTAAAATATTACATATTGATGATATTTACCTGACAAATAAAATGTATATTTTGAATTTTCTGGGAATAGCCTCTAAAGACTACTTTATTCAGGATTATTTTTGCATAACTACTGAACCGTAAGAGATGAAAAAAAAACTAAACACATAAAACATGTAGACCACGTTAAAACACACAATTTATGTTATATACATTTTTTTCGTGGAGTTGGTTGTTTTTGAGATATTCCTTTTTCTTGGTTTCAGCTTTGAAAAACATACTTTTCTCATACAGGAATTTGCCAACTCCTATCCATACATACAAACAAAAGAACATCAGTCACAGAGCAACCAGCTTTTGGCTTTCCCTTTAACCTATGGTACTCCCTTATTTCGCTTCTACTTACAATAAAGCAAGAAATAAGACTATATCTGCTAATCTTTCTCGATTAGCATGAAATAAATAAAAGATAAGCTTATTAACAATAATTTGTTACAGAGATATAGAGAAAGTCATGTGAATGGAACACATAAGATTTTTTTATTTATGGACGCTCTTTAATTGCTGTGGTATATTTGGTGTGAAAGGCCGCTTAATTTTGCTCAGAGGCCTCTCTGTCAGGCTTGAGGTTCTTTTACCTGGATAAATCTACGATACGGGACCAACGGCTTTATTTGCTCTCCGAAGGAAGCCATGCTAAGGATTTTTACACTAAAAAAAAAAAAAAGCCTCGTCCTCCGCCGGGTTTGAACTTGCGACCTTGGGATAAGAAGTCAGCATGGTAATGTTCTGCAAACAAACCATTCTTAAAAAGATTCTTTTATCTATATCACACTAATATATAAATTAGTATAAATCATCTTATTTCTTGCTTCCTTCTAAGCAGAAGAGATATAAGGGAATATGCTAGGCTGAAGTGATTGTCAAGTGTTTTAAAACCTGGTCGATATGTGAACAATTGAAGTTCGGTTTCTTTGCACTGCCAGTAAAAAAGAAGCAGCCCGCATGAATAGTGTGTGGTAGCGTGTCTGCCTTACACTCAACAGGTCGCGAGTTCGAATCTCGCAGAGGGGAGTTACCCGGATAAGTTTTTTTCGAGGCTCTCCCATATGCTGGGAAGACTGATGTCGAGTAGCTTTAAGCTCCATGGACCCCGAGGTCTTTTGAGCCTCATTTCACAAATTTCATTATTCGTCCGATATGACCAATCAGTTTAAAGGATGGTAAGCTACACAAAATATATAAATAAATAAATAAAACAAAAAATAATGAAAACAAAAGAGAGATGAAAAGAACCCCGTTTGGGAAAATTAAGTAGTTTATAATTCATAACAATAACAAGAAAACGGTTAACTCTACAACAAAAATGTATATCATGTACACGCGTGTTTTATCAAGATCTGCATTTCTGTGCAGTAAGTTTTTGTCTATTTCTAACGGTTGATCAGTTATCAGAATTCAGCAAAATGTGTCCAAAATAAACAGGTCTCCAGAAGCGATACTCAGAAAATTCAATATGTACTATTTATTTGTGATATAAATATCTTTAATATACGGCATTTTAATTAAAATAGTATGAGCATTTTTTTTTAAAAAAAGTTTCAATTCTTTTCCCATGTAAAGGTAGTTTGGGATGGGGGGATTTTCTAGAACATCTATTTAATGAATCAATTTCTCCTAATAAATTTAAAATATACTTTATTAATAAAGTACAGGAAAGCTATAGTTTTAGTTTGTATTGCTTTACCTTCTATTCGACTTTTTTGTTTAATTGAGAAAGTTCTAAACCCATATTAACATTAAAAACTATTGGACATAAATCGAATTTTGGGTAAAGTTTGATTTTTTAAGTAGGGCAGACCTTTGTTTGATTTTGTACTGTTACAATCCTCCAATCTTAGTATAGCTTCCTCAGAAGATACTAAACGGAAATACCAATTTTGGTATTTAACGGTATTTTAGTTTTTGAGCTGTACTGTCCAGAGACACACATAAATCTTTTTCTATTTTTTTTTTTTTTTTTTTTTTTTTTTTAATTCAGGAGATTTCAAAACGTATATTTCCGGCGTAATCTCGACATCGAACTTTTTAGTGGAATACAGTTCCTTCCCTACACACTATGTACATAGTATGCGTAGAGCAAGCAATAAATTAAACTCTGTATAGTAATAATAATAACTATTATTATAATTGTGTGTTTATATTTGTAGGGTATCTCAAAATCCTAGTCAACGAATTTTGACAAGTTCTTCATTGTTACATTTTCCAAAGTTTTTGTAACGGTCATGGGACTATTTAGTACCTTATAATTTTATTTTTTTAATTAATATATTGAAAAACATATACTCAACCCTTATTCTTGAATACTAACACATTGTACTTATAAAAGAATACGCTTATAAATATAGGTGGCCTAATTACACGTGTGGAGATAACCCTTCGTGCGCTAAGAGAGTTGAACAACTCAGTAGGGAAATTCCAAGTAAAAACCGGTCAGTAGGGGTGTTAGCAAATACCAATCTGTGTTCTACATCTCTTGTATATCAGCGGAAGCGGTGAGGGGAATCGTGCTCACTGAAAGATAGTTCGCAGGCTTATATCAAGTTCGTGAATACAAGAACAGTGTCAACACTTTAGTTACAGAGCTTTTATTTCTTAGAGAATAAAGTTATGTTTTAGACTACCAAAGAATTATAAATTATTTATTTCACCTATCAGTATCCCTCAATTGTAGTTATTTATACAGTATTTTTATTTAACATTAGAAGTTAGATCAACTATAAGCTTACTAAAAAACATTGTATTAGAGCACATATTTCACTATTATTATTATTATTATTATTATTATTATTATTACCAGCCGATAGCAGAGTAGCTCAAAACTTTTAAGCGATGACAGGCAAACGCGAATATTATTATTATTTATTCTTATTCTTATTATTTATTATTTATGATCATTATTATTATCATCATTATCATTATTATAGAGCAGGAGGTACTATTTCGCACTATGAGCTGAGCAGAATAAGTCAAAACAAGAAAATATGGAAACAAAAAACTTAAAAAATCAACGTTTCATAGTGACCCATATTATTATTATTATTATTATTATTATTATTATTATTATTGCACCAGAAGAATTAATGAAAACATGAGTAAGTCGTAATGAAAAGCATGCAAACAAAGCATGTAAAATTCACTCTACTACGTGGTCTCGTGTTTGCATATCTTTCATTACGTTGTTTTCATGAGTTTATTTGCTTAACGTATACTTCGTAATAATATCGATGATAAAGTGAAACAAGCTACTCGCTCTCGTATTTGCATAGCTTTTCGTTGCAACACATTCATGTTTTATTTTTACGTGCGTCGCATTTTGTCATTATAGAATAATAATAATAATAATAATAATAATAATAATAATAATAATATATTTATATTTATATTATATAGTAATTCATACATATCAGTACGCGATCTATTTTTATGACCCGCTTTATTGTTTTGATTTTACCTTACCTAGCCTCCAATGTTAAATAAGAACAGCGAATACACAATAGCCAACTTAAGCAAAACTTTTCTTTTATATCTGTCGTATACTCATTATTTCCACTAATGCAAGATTCGATAGTAAAAATGCTGCAATTGAAAACCTGTTATGATGTATTAAACGCTGGAGTAGTATGTTATTAAAATTCTTCCATTATATTCGCATCACTATCATAAGTTCTGTTAATAACTTATTTGTCAAGAGCGAAAAGTCAAAATTATAATGTAGTTTAATTTTAGTACGAATTTAAACATAATTTTGTTGCAAAAATAGCTAAAATACCATTCTGTGGCAATTATTATTCTTAATTAAAATAGCAAAGGTAGTTTAATGTGTCTAGAATTTATTAAAAATCACCAAACACACCCCTCAAATTCCCTGTCAGATAAAAATCACATTATTCTTTCTCGACACAGTCGTCAACCGGCCGTGGCGGTTTCCTCTCTTTTCCGTTGGGCGCGTCCGATTCTCCCCTAAATAAATGACATATGACCCGTTAGAAACTCATTAGGTTAGAACCTCTATGCTGCTAAGTTTTACTTTCTCTACGCGTACTATGAAGAGAGAAGGTATTGCATTCCACCTATTTCATCGGAAATACATTTTTTGGGACCCCCTGAATCTAAAAAAAAAGTATTTTTAGAAAAAGTCCCGTGTGTATGGGGTGTGGACAGCATTACTCTTTAGCGAAAGGACTACCAAACTTGGTCTTTGAATTTGGTATCTCCCAGGGATGAGACAGGAAGATTTTCAAGAAAATCCCCTCACTCCCAACTACCCATTACATGGAACTTTTTTCGAAAAGTTTGATTTTCTCAAAAATAGCTCTAAAGATTTTGCTTAAAATATCGTATATTAAAGATGTTTACCTGACAAATAAAATGTATATCTTGAATTTTCTGGGAATAGCATTTATTCTGGGTGATATTTTGCATAACTGGTAAACCGGAAGAGATGGACAAAAACTTACCACACCAAAAATATAGAGCATGTTAAAACACCCAATTTATGTTGTATGTTTTTTTTTCGAGGAGTCAGTAGTTTTTGCGATGTTCCTTGTTTTTGGTTTCATCTTTGAAGACTTATACTTTTCTCATAAAGGAATTTGTCAACTTCTGTCCATACAAACAAAGGAACTTCAGTCGCAAACCAACTTTTGACTATCGCTGTAATCTATGGTACTCCCATATTTCGCTTCCACTTACAGGAAAGAAAGTAATAAGATTATTTCAGCTAATTTTTTCTCGATTAGCATGAAGTATATGGAAACATAAGCTTTTTACAATACGTTGTTGCAGAGGTGTAAACGTCATGTGAATGGAACACACCAGGTTTTTTGCATTTTCGGCTCACCCTCCCCTTAAATTATGGGACTGACACCCCTCCCTAGGTCTTACATGCAGATACCTAGGGGTCAGAAGCAGGGAGTTAACTGCACTCAGAAGCAGGGAGTTAACTGCACTCAACCACTGAATGAATAGTTGGTCCGTAGCCAGACATAAGCGTGAGGAAGTATATGATAAGCATAAAATGCAACGAAATGGATGATGATGGGAAAGTTGATGATGGAGCAATTGGTGTAATGACGGGGGAAACCGGATAACCCGGACGCCCAGACGTCGTTTCGTCCACCACAAATCTTGCATGTGGGAGCTAGGGATCGAACACGCGTTGTCCAAGTGGGAGGCGAAAAGTAACCATTTGGCCACGGCGCCGCAACTAAATAAACGGTCGTGGCTGGAGAAACTGTTGTGATTTCGATGGATAATATTTATATAAATAGAGGTCTTATAATGTGTGGTTCCAGTAATCTGCCTGTGTCCTATTCACTAGTACATTCGGTTCATTGGAGTTCAATTTTAATCCTTTGTCAAATTTTCTCAAATGGTACTTCTGGAGATTATGTTCAGACTCTTGAGCATGGCAAAAATTTTGTAAGCTCATTGCAGCGTGTTGATATCTTTAGTAAACCAACAATGCTGACATTTATGATAAAACTCAAGAGGAACAGTACATATTTACAATTGCTGACAACACCACTTCCTCATCCACTCATGTGAGTGGTAACCTTATGTGTACGGTTGTTAACAACCAGTCCCGCATGTGAACAATCCTGATAATGAAGCATGAAATATACAAAGATCAGCGATGAATGCAATGTGGGTACAGTAAGAGAAATTGAAAAGGGCGGTAATCTACACAATGGAATGCCCCTGGAATAGGATTCTCATGCATAAAAAATGCCACAAACACATTTTTTCTCGGATTTTTCAAAGTCATGTTTCAAAGTTGAGAGGACACCGAAGTGATACGTTATTTTCTAAAGTATTAAAACTACAGATTTAATTTTTGTATAGTTATACTGGCATCAAAACAAGTATTTATACACATTTTCAATCAAATATGTTTTTATTCGGATAATTAATTTATTAGATTACATTAGCTAAAATCAAAATCATTCTTAGCATCCTACAAATATTAAGCTACATATCATTAGTTTCTCTAAAGAAGGTATTGTATTCCACCCGAAAATTCGATTTTGAGATTTCACGAAATGTATGTTTTTAGGTTCCCTGCGCCCAAAAATCATTTTTAGAAAAAGGTCCACGCCTGCCTGTGTGACAGCCTAACTCAATAACGCAAGATACCAAATTGGGTATTTAATGTTAGTGTCTTCCAATGATGTACCACGAAGATTTTCAAGAACATCGTATAACCCGAACTACCCTTTTCATAGAAATGCTTTGGAGAATTTTGTTTTACTCACAAATGGCTAACGATTTTGATTAAAATGGCGAGTATTAAAGATGCCTATATGGCAAAATATATATCTTGAATTTTGGAAAAGTTAATAGTTAATGTGTGTTAATGAAATTTCCAATTTATGCGAACAGTCTCTGTAGATGCCTTCATTCTGAACGATTTCTTAATAACTAGTAAACCATCAGAGATAGACTAACACTAGCTATACAATAAACGCATCTTTCGTTTTAACATGAAACTTATGTCATATACGGTTTTATGCAGCATTAACCATTTCCGTGATATTCCTTGTTACTTGTTTCAATTTTAAGCTATTGAACTACAGTTCATCTTTCGTTTTATCCCTCATTTATTGTTTTCCTGGCTGTCCAATGCGAAAAAGAATTTCAATGGTTTCACTAAGCGACTGGCTCTTTAAAAGATTTGACATTCGCCTTAGCCAGGTCTATTACCTAATTTTATTTCTACTGAGAAGGAATTTAACACAACCATTTGTACTAATGTTTGTTTCGATTACTACTATGAAGATAAAGGGATTATGTTTTGTAGCAGTAGTTTCTAGAGAAAGACATGCGAATGGAATATATCAGATTTCTTTAAGGATTGCATTTCTTGGAATCTTTGTAGCAAATTCGTTGAAATGTTCCTACAGTGGATAGTCTTTTTTTTAATGTATGTCACAAGTGGAAAAAACTACGAAAATAGCGCAATATATATTTTATTACACACATTCTGCACTGTTTGAGAAACATTTTAACATATCTAGCTGAATATTTTGGGAGTAGAAGAATATGAGAAAATGACAAATAATTTTCATTTGAGCTATACTGTTTTAAGGTTTGATATCGAGAGTCATTTAACCAGTGCAACGCTTTAAAATGGCCTCCAAAACGTATGTTAGATCCGCCCTAGGAGATTCAAATATTGCAAACATATACTTTAAAGTATGATGCATAATAAGAAAGCGATTTCTTTTATCAATATCACCAAAAAGGTCACTTCTGTGACCTCTTAAACTGTTTTTTGTTGCTGGAATGACATTTACAAACAAAATTAGCATAAAATAGCAGAACAAAGTTATAAGTTTGCGAGGACATTAACATTGTGCACATGAATTGGTAACACGGAAGATGTCTAAATGAAATTTCAGTTTCTACAAGACATGCACAAACACATTTTTTATTATCTGACCCCTCAACCGGAGTCAGTTGTGACATTTGGCGTTCACTACTAACATGGGTTGTAGATGTTTTGGCTTTTTTGAAATGCTGTTTGGGTTCTATCCGCTGTTTTCCTGGAGTTTGGGCCGAGTAGTAAGTACTTTTCCCGAGGTATATCAGACATGTTAAAGTTATAAATAAAAGTAATTATTATAAAATTTATAACGAACAACAGAATAACTTGTCAAAACACAAATTCAAAATATAAAAACAGTTGCTTCTCATCTAGCAACCGCTGTTATATATTCACCAACATCCAAACTTTCAAAACTGTTGCTATTTAAGAATGTGTCGTTACAGGGTGGAGGTGGTGGGTTATACATGGTCCAGACAAACATCAGCTTGGTTCCGCAGAGGATAATAAAGTTAATTTAAAACTTTAAATGCTTTACGTTAGAGATGGGACCATTATATATCCCTACCACAGGTTTTTGACTACCTATCCTCACCTATTTTTAATTTCTCTACATGTTCTATGGACATAGTGTTTAGAGAAGGTATTGCATTCCGCCCAAAAATTCGATACCGAGATTTCACCGGAAATAGACGTTTTAGTCTCCCCTGTATCCAGAAAATTATTTTCCGAAAATGTGTGTGTCTGTGAACACGATAACTCAAAAATGAAAGGTTGTGAAATACTAGACTTGGTATTTAAGTTTAATATCTTTCAGGGATGCGACACAAAGATTGAGAAAAATCCCCCACCCCAACCTCCATCACATGGATACAATTTCACAAATTTTGAATTTTTCAAAAATGGCTCTAACGATTTTGATTAAAATACCATAAATTAAAGATGTTGATATGACGAATAAAATGTGTATTTTGAATTTTCTGGGAATGGCCTCTAAAGACCTCTTTATTTTGAATAAATTATGCTGAATTTTGCGTAACTGGCAAACCGTACAGGAGAGACAAAAACTCACTACTCAAAAAATGTAGATCACTTTAAAACACACAATTTATGTCATATACGTTTTTTTTTCGTGGAATTGACCATTTCTGAGATATTCCTTGCTATTCATTTCAGATTCAAAATACTTAGCTTTTATCACATGGAAAGTTGTAAACTCCTGGCCGTGCATAGAAACAGATTTCAACCACATGGCAACCAGCTTTTAAAGGATTTGACTATCGCCTTAGATTAGTATATTCCATTATTTTCGTTCTACTTACAAGGAAGCAAGTGATTAGGACAACTTCTGCTAATATTTACCTCTGTAATCATTAAGCAGATAGAAGAACATTCTTTTTAACAATAATATGTTACAGCGTGGTCGAGAAATTCATGTGAATGAAACACATCAGATTCTTCTAACATGACCATGGCACTGGAGATCTCGTCTTTCGATTATTTCCACCATTCTCTTCCATGCTTCCTTGCCCAAAATTAAATGAAGTTCTATGCAAAGAGTACTTGTTCCATTATGTCAGTGATAATGATGTGTTAATGTCAATATATAAAATCAACATTTAGTTGCTTATAGACTTGACCTGTCGTAGCAGCAACAACAATTATAATTGCATGGAAGCATTTCTACTGCAGCTGTTTGTGCAAATCCCATCATAAAAAGCACACACTCTTGCTTAGACGTTGACATTTTCATAGTTAATACATACACATAAAGTAGCGCCTCCAGCGGTCTTTTCGCACATTACGCAGACATGCCAAATTCAGTGTATTCTATTTTTCATCCCACTTTTGTTTGTGTGTGAGTCATTCCAGTGACATATGAATAATTTTACTTTTGCACCGTGACTTTATAATAACCCTGTTTTCTAATTCATTTTGTAGCAATTTCTATAGAAATAGGTTACCAAGCGTAGCCTGAAAAGACAGCCATATTTAAACATTTAGATCTTGCAACATAACCTCGAGAAACAAACATTTCGATTGCTTTTAAAACATACAAGCCTTCAAAAAGCAGTAAATATGGCGCAAATTCAATTCAAGATTCTATACCGAGATTACAATGTATGTGAATTTGAACAGCATAACTCTTAAACGAAAAATTAAGTTTAGCATCTTTCAAGGATGCGACACGAAGATTTTAAAGAAAATCCCTCCTCATACGAAGAAAAAAATTGTCTTCCAGGACACGATGCAGAAAATGTTTCAATGAAATCCTCCCATTTCAATCTAGCGTTTACATGGAAAAATTTAGTTTTTTTTGTTTCAAAAATAACTCCAACAATTTGAATTAAAACTCTCTAGCTTTAGATGCTTACATAATAAATAAAATATTGTGTCTAAAATATTCTGGGAATAAGTTTTTCTTTTACATAATTATTAAGCCGTAAGGGAGAGAAAAATTTATAGCCAACAAAAAATAGAGATCGCGTTACAGCAAACAGTTCATGTTAAATTTATTTTATTACATAGCTGTTTTTGAGGTAATTTTTGTTAATGCTATGAATGTTCAAATATTTGTGCTATTTTCCAAGTGCATACGTTCTCTTTTTCTTGTGACTATTTTAAGAGAATGGAATTTCAAAGCCGTCAGATAGTAAGTAATAAGGGTTTAAAATATCTGATAATCGTTTTCATTATTTTCACCTTTTGGATGACGAATTGAAACCATTTCTGCAAATACTTAAATCTATCAGATAAATTAAAAGTTTGCCCGAAAAGTCTGTAGCAGAGTTAGTAGACAGAGCCAAGTAAATGTAACACATATTTAGGCAGAGAAGGTATTACATTCCACCCAAAATTTGATACCAGCATGTCACTAAAATACGCGTTTTGAGGTTCCTGAACAGCAAAGCTCTGTGTGTGTCCGTGAACAGACATAATTAAAAAATGAAAAGTAGCTTAAATTCCAAACTTGGAATAGAGTTCAGTACCTTCAACTGACACAAAAAGTGTTTCAGTAAAATACACCCGTCCAAACTGCCATTTACCTCCTAGACGGCCCAATGTTCGGTCCCAAACGACCACATGTGAGATTTGTGGTGGACCAAGCGGTGCAGGGGCGGGTTTTCTCCGGGTTCTCTGGTTTCCCCCGCCATCGCATTCCACCAGTGCCCCATCCTCATTCCATGTACCACCAGTGTCATCGCCTGCGGAGCCACAAGTAGTAAAAGTGGGCGTTAAACACTATCAAATCAAAAAATGCCATTTACATGGAAGATTTTTAGAAATTTTAGATTTTTTCAAAAATAGCTATAATGATATTCAAACTAAGCTTCTTCTAATTGCTACATGACAATTATACAAATCCCCTCCACACCAGATTACCCTTCATATGGAAGATTTTTCGAAATTTTAGATCTTCTCAACGATTTTGATTAAAATACCTATATTAAAGATATTACCTGACAAATAATATATATGCATATATACATATATGTTGAATTTCCTAAGAATAACTTCTAAAGTTCTCTTCATGAGAATGACTTTTGCATAAATGGTAATCCGTAAACGATAGGTAAAGCCTGCTGAAACTTACTTTATTCTGGATGAATTTTACGGAATTTTGCATAACTGCTGCTAAATCGTAAGAGATGGATAAAAATTTACCACAAAAAAAAATGTAGAGCACATTAAAGCACACAATTTATATAATATACATTTTTCATAGAGTTGATCGTTTTTAGATATTCCTTGTTATTAGTTTCAGCTTTGAAAAACATACTTTTCTCATATAGGAATTTTTCAACTCCTGTCCACACAGACAAAGGAACTTCTGTCACATAGCAACCAGCTTTTTACCATCACTTTAACTTAAGGTACTCTCTTATTTCACTTCTACTTACAAGGAAGTAAGCAATAAGACTACTTTTGCTAATTTTTTCTCGATTAGCATGAAGTAAATAGAAGCATAAGCTTTCTAACAATAATTTGTTGCAGAAATGTAGACAGTCATGTGAATGAAATACAGATTTTTTTATTTTATGCTATCACGGATTTGGGTTTAAGTATCTATATGGGACATCTACTCAGTTACGTTTGTGCAATTTGCTGCACGATAACAAATCTATTGTTACTTACTGTAATGTGTTCCGAAATCCATTGGTCTAACTTTGGTTAGAGTTTATGTGGGAACCTAGGTATTATTCTATAAGAAATGCACGACTTCATATTGGAATTTTAATGCATCTGTCGCTTTAAATGAAGAAGCCGCCTCAAGCGATGTCATTAATGAAATAGCAATTCAAGCATATAATGAGCATGATGGCATTTTACGAGATCAAATTACAAGCAAAACAAATAATGTCAATTCAGCTCAGCAACCAGGCAGCATGTGAACAATATTGATTGGTTTGTTTTTCAACTGAATAGGTGAAGTTCAAGCATTGTTTACTTCTACAAGAGATGAATATAAACATGAAGTTTTTGAAGCAATGCTTCATGTTCAAACCAGCATTTGATTATTGGCTATATTGGCGCTGTAGGGAATGTCATCTTCTGTTGATGAAAATCAATGCTGTATATAAGCGGCAAATTTCACTAGCCTAGGGCTGATTCATATCGAATGAACTGGAAAATGGAGTCCAGATTTCCTGTGTGTATTCTGATAGACGACAATGGGAGATATGGGGTCTAAATATACCGAACACAGAGCTTAGCGCATCTCCACATTGATCAAGTTTAAATTTAGAATCAAGTTCTCCAAACACTCTCGTACCCGTTAACATAAATTCATGTTGAATTACCATTTTATAATTAGCACCAGCTAAACTCATTTGCATACTCGTTAATCGTTGACGAAATAGTGGCTCTCCAGCATATGTACATAATGTATGCTCATTACACTTGGCGCAAACTTCTGTAATACGAGAACTTTAAACACATATTAACAATATAGGCAATCAAACTGGCGAACATAGCGATCAAATTTGTTAACACGAAGAAGGCATAAAAGCTGATCTTGATGTAAATAGAACGAGCCGGGTTTTTATTCTAGGGCATTATAATAAGACAGAACAGATGAGGATAAAATATCTGTCGATCTTTTGTTAGCTCAAGGTGAACGACTTAAGCTAGTTGGATCCTGCTCTTTTCGAGGTAAGAGGAAGCGGTTAGTACATTTCCCTACTTCGTACATAGGTAGAGAAGATATTATATTCCACCCAAAAATTCGATACCCAAATTTCACCAGAAATACAAGATTTGATGACCCCATAGATCAAAAAAATTAAAATGTATGTGTGTGTGTGTGTGTGTGTGTGTTTGTGGGCAGCAGAATTCCAAAACTAAAATCCCGTTAAACACCAAACTTGATATTTAACTGCAGCTTTAATAAGGATGCGCCACGAAAATTGTCATAAATCTCCACTGCAAGTTACCCTTTATATTGACAAAATTTCGAAAAGTTTAGTTTTCTATAAATTACTGATTTGGATTAAAATACTGTATATTAAAGATGTTGGCCTGAAAAATATTTATGTATTGAATTTTCTGGGAATGTCCTTTGAAGTCCTCTTCAGTCGGAATGAGTTTGTATAACTGGTAAACTGTAAGAAATACAGTAAAAGCCTTAAAATCGAATTAAAACAAACTCCTGCTGTAATCAAGATTGAAATATATAATTCTCGTTAAAGACATAACTTATGTCTTCTACACTTTTGTAGAATTAATGATTTCTGAGATATTCCTTGTTACTGGAATCAGTTTTAAAATGCCTTTTCTTTGAAGTTATCATCCGTTTTCTTTTCTTTTACTTCTGGCCTTGTGAAGAGAACCTAATTTTAAAGTCAATCACACAGTGACAACTTCTACAATATTTGACTCGTATTTCCCACATAATTATAACGAAATAAATAATAAAAGCGTTTTTATCAATTTTGATTTCGATTAAGTAAGAGATTTTTACGAAAG
The DNA here is from genome assembly GCA_030762935.1 of Hymenopus coronatus. Classification (NCBI taxonomy): domain Eukaryota; kingdom Metazoa; phylum Arthropoda; class Insecta; order Mantodea; family Hymenopodidae; genus Hymenopus; species Hymenopus coronatus. The sequence goes on from CM060896.1 coordinate 97,500,570, forward strand.
ATGATGTGGCTCATATCGTAGTGTAAAGAAGTGGGGAGAGATGAAGGAGGCGGGTGGTGTCTTGGGGAGTTTTGTTTATAAACAATAACTGTGCGATTGCGCAAGTTCTTTTTTCCTTTTTGTCTTTTAGGTTTGTGTGCTTTTTAAGCTGGTTTCTCAGGGTCCTTTTTCTTTAAACTTCTATGACGAGTATAGATTGAAACATCCAGACTGTAATGCATTATACAAGCTCATGAGATCTATTTGAGCGTGCGCTGTGATTCGCAATAAAATCTTAAACACCTATAAATACACTACTCTACAATAAACCATACAAGTCAAGGTTATATTACTTGACTTTTCATAAGGCAGGAGTCGAGTTATTTATCCTTAGCACTGAAATCTATATGTTTGTTGTTTATTTCCTTTCTTTATAGTTTACTTAAATAGCTTTGTATCTATAATGAAAGAGTTAGTTATTAACTAATTCTTTAGGAAGATCATCTGCAAATATATAGTAAAATAAAAATAACTTACAGTGCAAATTTCATCCATTTTGCTTCAATGGTTTGGAAGTTGTGGTCAAATTTATGTTTTTGTCACGTCACAAAAGAGGTCCCTTGCGACAAAAAATTAAAATTTTGGTATAATATTTCAACCCTAGATTCACAGGACTACTATTTTCAGTTGCTCTAAGTTTCTCAGCGTCTTCTTTGGATAGGCTGCAAAGATGCTTAGTCATGAATCTGCTTTTTTTGTCATAAAATCTAATTTTTGTGTTTGAAAATAGAAAACATATGATTAAATACATCCATCAGTAAAATCTAGAGCAATTCTTATTCGTTGTACCTTTGTGAATATTTACAGTAAAGTTTGTGTTACTGAAAAGTTTATTTGTGTAACAGAAAAACTGCTCCGCAAGGACAATTTTACAGGAAGGAAAACGATAAAAATGTAAACAGCGAGAAAACGAGGAAAGATTTAAATGCCTGGGTTACATTAAAATCCACCATGTTGATAGATTGGACTCTTAGCTGTCCTTTACTCTCCTCTGCGGCTGCCTTTTCTGTCCATTTCTTCTTGTATTGCTGCTTTTCTTCTCAGAGTTTCGTTTTTTAATTTGCATGATGCGAATGAGATCTCGTCGAACTGAAGTTTTTCTTGCCGAGTCCAGTACAGATGCACCTCAAATGTTTTGCTGTAGCTCCAGTTAATACACTTAAATTGGCACCTAGTTGTCAATTATACTTTTTATATTCAGGAATGTTTAATTTATTTTATGGAATTAAAATAAAAATTAGACTTTTTGTGATTTGTCATGAAATTTCAATCATAGATACTCTTAAGCCCAATAATTCATACTTGCTCTTACCCAGAGATACGCATTTGCAGATTACATTAGAGGCTGTTTCTTCCTCTGCACTGAACAATACTGTTGTTATTTGAAGATTACCACTGTTTTTAAGTGCTTAACGCCCGCTTTTACTACTATGGTACTCGCTGGTGTCACATGGAACGAAAATGGAGCACCGGTGGAATGCAATGGCGAGGGAAACCGAAGAACTCGGAGAAAACCCGCCCCTGCACCGCTTTGTCCTCCACAAATCCCACATGCAGTCGTTTGGGATCGAATCTGGGTCGCCGATTCCCATGGTATGTAGATGTTTCTTTAATCTACAATGTCCCATCAATAACCTGTTATGAAATTTACTTAGGAACTGTTGAGTTTAATTACGTCGTATGTTAATAAGAAAGACGTTCTACTCAACATTCTCTTACATCCTTCTGTTTGTACCATTTCTGATGATCACTAATATTTAATCCATTCATCGATGGTTTTTATGGTTTTTCTAGCAGAGTACAGTGATTAAGGACCAGTGAATAATTGTGCAGCTCCTTTTGCGTTTTCCTGTTCGTGCGCTTTTTATTGTTGGTTTCTCTGAGTTCTTTGTCTTTGCAATTTTTATAATCTAATTAACTTTTGATCCGGGATTTTTGGATCGTGGGTATAAAATATGACTAACCCCAACCCGCGGAAGTAAAGGAATTTTACCAACTAACCCTATAGGATTTTCGGTAGAAGCATGTATTTCCTGGAATTTGGGTCTCAGGTTTTGTGTGTGGAAACAAAATGAAAACCACTTATTTTCGCTCTTCATCCAACTTTAGCACACAAATTAAAATACTTTTGCCCCTTCGACTTCCTTTCGACCTAATTTATACACCTTGCCCTAGTTAATTCTGGATCAAACAAAATTATCTCATTCTATTTCGGAATAAATCGTTAATTAAAACCACAAGTTGTTGAGGCAGTTTCCTTACACAAATATTTTCGTATCTGTCTTCCCTAAGAATGCTGATAAAATAATCATTATTGGAACACTGCGATTTTACAAATTTTTGAACACTACGATGTTTAACAAGTTGCTACGTCTTTACGTATTGCATATTATTCCACGACAAGTTTTCGTCTATGCACATAGCGAATTATTTTAGGAGTAATTTCACATGTCTCACTACTAAACTCCGTCTATTTTCTAAGCCATGAACCGATTTTACACGAGTTTTACAACTTTCACAAATATTATTGGTCCTCATTTTCTACTCGTTTGGTTTTCCCATAGCCCATTATATTTGTACATAAACTTGGCAACATATCAGAAGGATCTCATACTCTGACTTTACAAATGTGAGCAAAGTTCAGCTTTCATTTGGACTGCAATTATCATAAGGGTTCCGAATTTCCAGTTCTTTTGTTAAGAAACCCAGCTAATGGCTTTCCTCCTTTGCACGAAGTGAATCTTACTTAAAACCTGCAGCTACAAAATCATCCTTCTGACAATAATTCTGTATATACACTTGACTATAATATTACATTTATTCGCTATTTCTTTCTATAGCTTTGTGTTGTATTTTCCGCCTTATATGAATTTCACACATACTACAACTTTAGATTGCATTATTGATATATTAGCTTCTCTCATTATGGATCACAGAGTTACGTTTCACTTCATTATGACTAATATAACCTGAAACATTTGGACCTAAGAGCATTATATAGGCACGCAAAATGTATCTGATCCGTGCTATATGTGATTTTCAATATGTAAAATCTTGAACGCGATTAATACACCACTCTATAGTATTCTACATTAAAATAACCGGTATCTATTCTTTCCATGTTATCTCTCGAGCGAATACGGGGGTCATCCAGAAAGTGACAGGCGATTGGCGTAGCTAAATAATAACAAAAGATTATCAACATAAAACTAGATTTACAAAGTTACAGTACCTTACTCTATTTATCTCCATTCTCTCAAGATATTTATTGACACTGGTATCAGTTTTTCAATGCTGATGCTACACTTTTCTACCACCTAAGAATTTATTCGTTTTTTGAATGCACAAAATGTTCGGCCAATCCAATTTTATAGGCAAATGACCAAGTGTATAATGCCAATGCAATGAACGAGTCTGAAGAAGTGTGAAGATGAAATGGAAATTTACGAGAACTCAAGGAAGAACCAGTGTGCCCGGCAAAGACCAGAGTGGAAGTTGATCAATCGCTGAGCCGGAATTGAAAGCAAATGTTGATGAAGGATTTCACAAAATCCGGTATTTCACTTTGGTCACCATACGTGACTTTTTGGGTGGAAAATATATTGCAACCGATGGAATCCCCGACATCTCTAGTGCTGGAAGAGTTTAACACAGGCATTGAAACGGCTGTAGCACGTGACAATAAATGCCTTGATAGTAATAGTGGTTACGTTTAGAAATGCAGTGAGGTACTCTTTGTAAATAAAGTTTTGTGTTCATATCTTTCGTTATTATTTAGTTATGCCAAAACGTTTATTACTTTCTGGATCGCCCTCGTAATATGTGAAATGCAAGCTACAAGGATAATAATAACCTACACACAAATTTGAAAATATATCGTGTTAATGTTATTTATAGATATTTTTATATGTAAATATCTGAACACACAAATCCCAGATAATAAAATACAAAATGCAGGCAGAACTTTAACAGTTTACTTTGTTTTAAAAGTTGTCTTATTTTAAAAACATTTTTGAGCATCACGTTTCGGATGTAATTTAATGCTTGTTCTAAGAACAATAACTACTTCTTTAAAATATTTAAATTATTTAACTTGTATTCGTAGTTTGTGTTTGTCTTTATCCTTTCAGCCATTTCCATTTCACCACAAAACAATACAATGCTAGGCTGCCTCTCTGATCTGGGGGTTAGCATGCTAATTTACTAGTCCAGATGTCTGGGATTCCAGACTAGCTAGGGAATGGAAATTTTCCTTTTCCCCGCCCTCCCTACGGACGGGAAGTTTAGTAAGTGTAATGTGTGTGAGGAATTCAAATATAAAAACCAAAGTAAACAAACGCATAGATTAACACGATAATAAATAAGTGAACGTCACTGTCAATAAGTATCGTTCTAACTATACATTTGGAACCATGACCTTAGACATTCGATCATTTCTAACGCTCCCATCTGATCTCGGATCTTCGAAATGATATCTATCTGATTCCAACAGGCGATGACGGGTCCATTTTCACGTTGAAGGCATTTTGCGGGAAGTGTCCATGTGTGTGATAAGAATGACAGTCGAATGAGACAACGGACTCCGTTCCACGTTGGTCCTTGCGGATACCCTGCACGAGCTAGTAAAAGGTGAGGGCTTGGATAGGGCTCACGAAAAATCGCCACTCCAGAGGTGAGACTCAAACCATGGACCCTCAGCACGAGAGCCTGAACTAAAATGCTGTGACCGCCCCCGAATATATGTGCGAACCTCGTCTCTACTTTGCCCAGCTGGTTTTTTGCAGGTGTGCACGAATAGCTGTCAGACACATTCAAAAGCGTCGCTTTCCATAGCCTACTGAATTTTTGAAGTTGTCTACCACCTTAGCAAATAAACACGTGTAATAATGCCTAAAAATACTCGTGTGCGTCTACCGATCATCTCTGGAGATTTCTTTTCTGATTATGGAGGCTCTATAATGATAAGCTACACAGAGACTTCGTGGAGTGCAGTTGGATTAGAGACAGCCAAAGCAGTCGACAGCCAGTTGTAGATGAGTCGAAACGAAAAATAAAAATGTTTGAAGCAATTAAAAATACATTTTGTTACAATACTAAGAAACTTGGGGTTCCGGTCTCAGATGTGATAAAGTCGATATATAAATGAAAAACATTTCTAAATACTAAAATAATTACGGACTAAATACCGGCTGGACGGGGGGGGGGGAGGTAAATTTTTCTACAATCAAAATAATTATTTGCCATCCACAGTTAGGGAATGCAGCAAAAGATGATCACATGCAGCGAAAAATAATAAAACCAATGCTAAACCTCTGGTTCTAAGAACTGTCAATATAGTCAGTTCTTTCTCAACTTACAAAGGCTTAAGGGAGTTACACAAATGAATCAATTAAAACAATTCCTATGTCATTCTTTACTCATTCCTCTACAAACTGTTTACTCAAGGGTTTATTATTCTGTAGATCTAAATCTTTACTACATACTTACGGTTTTTGTGGCTAAAAATGTAGCACACTAAACCAGCTGTCAAAATTTTAAAATAATTTCCGACATATTTGCATAGGTCACAAATAGAAGCATGTCAGATTTGCAGTGAAAAAAATTGTTACATTCACATAAATTGTGTACGCACTGCCTTTTATTGCTTTCTCTATTCTTTATAGTAAGCAGGAAAGTAGTGTACTCCAATTAAAATTTCAATATACAGATTTCGCCGGCAATGCGCTTATCTGAATAAGAAAATATTAGAAAAAAAGTAGTATGTGTGTATGCGTATGGTGTTTCCGTCTGTCTGTGACCAGCGCAACATAAAATAAGAAAGTCTTTGAAATACCAAACTTGCTATTTAAGTTTGGTATCTTCCGAGAATGCGACACCAAGATTTTTAAAAAAATCATCACACCGCAAATTCCTTTTTGATTAATTTGTTTTGGAAACTTGATATTTTTAAAATGGCAAACGGTTTTGATTTAAATAATATATTCATAAAATCTATTTACATACAATAAAATTGATTCTCTTAAATTTTCTGTAAATGGCACGTGAAATCCTCTTTATTATTGGTATTTTACCGATTGTTTTATTTTTGGAGTATTATCTTCACACATGTGGACCTTTATGTAAAATTTCTATTTTGGAAGGGTTCTCGTAACACTTATTTCCGGTGAAATTTCTGTATTGAATTCCTTGCTGGAATAGCTTACCTTTTCTACCTACTATGTACGTATATGCATACATTCATTATGGAGTACTTTATAGAGAAAGTAATAACAAAGCATTCAACAAATGAAAACAATAATCCATATCGTGGAAATGAGTAATGAGAAAGTATTGCTCAAAATAAATGTATTTTAGACCGATAATTTATACAACAATGTTTTGTCTCTTTTGGGATACCATTTACATAAAATTACAAAAAAATCCAAATGGAGACAAGTTAACTGCTATTCCTAAAAACTGATATGTTCCATTCACATGACTTTCTCTATATCTCTGAACAAATTATGGTTAAAAAGCTTATGCTTCTATATACGTCATACTAATGGAGAGAAAATCAGCAGAAATAGTCCTATTACTTGCCTCCTTGTAAGTAGAAGTGAAATAAGGGAGTTCTAGTGGTTAAAGTGATAGTCAAAGCTTGGTTGCTATGTGACTGAAGGTCCTTTGTTTGTATGGACTAGAATTTTTAAAGTCCTGTATTAGAAAATTGTTTTTTAAAGCTGAAACCCCCCAAAAAACAAAAAACAAAGATACAAAAACAAGAAGTATCTCAAAAATGATCAACTACACAAAAAATGTATATAAGATAAATTGTGTGTTTTAAGGTGCTCTAATTTTTAATGTTGTAAGTTTTCGTCCATCTCTTACGGTTTAGCAGTGATGCAGAATTCCGTAAAATTCATCCAGAATATAGTAGTCTCCAGAGGCTATTCCCAGAAAATTCAAGATATGCATTTTATTTGTCCGCTAAATATCTTTAATATACGACATTTTAATCAAAATCGTTAGAACCATTTTTGAGAAAATCAAAATTTTCGAAACAATTTCCATGTAAAGGGTAGTTTGGGGTGGGGGGATTTTTCTCAGAAACTTAAATAATAACTTTGGTATTTTACCGACCTTTCGTTTTTGAGCTATCTTGTTCACGCACACACACACATACACACACGGACCTTTTTCTGAATAAGCTTTTTTTTTGATTACAGAGACCCTAAAACTTATATTTCCGGTGAAATCTCGGTATTGAATTTTTGGGTGGAGTGCAATACCTTCTCTATACACTATGTACATAGCACGTATAGAGAAAGTAAAAATGCTATATAATATTAGTTTTGAAATGAATGTCTAAATGTGGTATTTTGATCTAAACATACTGATTATATTTTTCAAAAATTAAATTTTGAGCAGATATAGATACACGATTGAATTTTACAAGGGCTATTTTAATTATATCCGTTCCAACTGGAATTAGCAAGTTTGACATTTTTGGCAGAGTATGCCTTTGTTATTTTTTATTTAACACAACCCTTACAAACAAATTCAACGCATTACTTTTTGCAGATGATGTAGGTTTAATTTCATCTTCATATGATTACTTGTAATATTGAATGCATAATTCAATTTGACATGGAAATCGATTTTTCGGAGGAGTACAATGTCTTCTCTATCCACGGTTTAAACTGTATATACGGACTTCAGAAGGTAAAAATTGAATTCAGGGGAATTGGATTCCAATAATTCCAATTTTGACTGGAATATAATACTTCACGTACCTAATAGATAATAAATACATGTATACGAGCAGAGAATGTAAAATAATAACAGCAGTTTTTTTTTTCAAAAATGTTTTAAGGAAATTTTTCGGTAGTTCTCATTGTGCATCTGCGGAAGTTCCTTGGAATTTAACTTCGACTTATTATTAAGATAAAATATTTTAACACGGGGTATTCACACAAACTATTTTAGAGTGGCTCCGTGGTCGAGTAGTTAGCAAGTTGACTTTTCATCCGGAGTTCTCTGGTTTGATTCCCGGCCTGGACGGGAAATTTTTCTTTAACCAGAATTATTTTATATCCCCACAGAGTCTAGAATTATGAATGTGAGAGTGAATGTGCGTGTGTTTAGTAATAAAAATGATTAACCTAATGTTCTTAACCTACAGTGATACGAGTTGTTTCAAAGTTAAAGCCCCCAGATATGATCATTGAAATTAAAGGGTCTATACAAATGAAACAATTAAAAAAGGTATTTTAGAGTTACAGATATTGTATTTCTTTTTAAATGTGTTATTGCATTTGCTTGAGTGTAGCACTTTCTACGGAGTAGAGAGAATAACAAACCTTAAATAGGATGTGTTATATCAGTTAAATATGCTTTCTCTACATCTATGTATATTTGAACCAGCTCTGCGGAAAAGAACTCTTAATAAATTTTCCTTTTATTAGTTCGTTAAGGCTTGCGTTTTTAGCAACCCATGCATGCACTTTCTCACTGCTGAGCAAGCGTCACCTAGGGAGGAAAAACGCACATGAGGGAAGGATTTTGCAAGGTCTACTGTTTTCTCTTTGTTAAAGGAATTACGGAGACTGCAAGGGGGGGGGGAGTTTTGGCGCTTTCTGACCATCTCTTCCAAGTGCCGAAGCGTGTAATCCTAGGTGATATGCCTAGAGATCCAACGTTAAAACCCTTTTCCTCGGATAAATGTTTGCAACTTAGAATAATGGGATTTTGTTTAGAGTTAAGATGTCCCGACACACCAACATATGTGCAATAATTTATAAAATGCATCTTAAAACGTCATATAAATAGTATATCAATCCAACACATCACGTTTCGCTCCTTCTTCGAACCAGATATATGAAGTTTATCGTGAAGAACAATCCAGAGAAATAAGCTTTTCTCCCTCTTCTAAATGTTCTTATTTCACATATATTTTTAATAACTGATTTTGAAAGAATGACGTGAAAACAGGATGGTGAAATATTGACAAGTTTTCCGTTTCAATAAAAGAAAGAGTTCCTCCTTTGCCGTACTCTTCCTGTCTTTCATCGTTGCTCTTTAAACTTGTTCTCTGACAACATATGTCATATATTTTGAAAATCGGTAGTACAAAGACTACAATTTTGGACTATTAATTAAAATAAAGCAATTGAAATAAATGCTTCACAAATTTATGATACTACTTTTTATGTTGTTTGCTTCATACAGGGTTTAAGCCGATATTTATTTAGCAGACATTTGCCTTTAGAGTATACTATCCCGCTGCTCATCCCAGACAGAAGTAACCAATATAAACGGTAATCTTCTACTGTAGATGTTAACCATAGAATTTGCTGATTTATAGTAGCTCCTCACGTTTAATAATCCGTTGCACCTGCATACCACAGAGATTTCGGATAAATCAGGAGTTCCTTACATTTAAGGCATACTAATCTGTTGAACACCTGAACCAGAGAAGTTGCCGATATGTCAGGAGCATCTGAAGTTGCCGATATGTCAGGAGCTGCCGATATGTCAGGAGCTTCTGAAGTTGCCGATATGTCACGACACCCCGCATTTGAAGGGCACTGCGTTTTACACATGCACCAGAAAAGTTGCATATATAGGATGTTAATGAACTACACCGAAATAATTTGCGAGATTGTGCACGTGACTGATATAAGTAATTTGAGATCGGCGATGCTTTGTCCCCGGATAAACATAACGCAACTACATAGCGTTAAACGTATGGGTATCAGGTGCTGATAAGTGGTGTTAAAGCAAAGCAGGTTGAAAAAATGGCTTAGAATGTCTTTAAAGCTGCTGCCCGAGGATAGAAATATCGATGTTTAGCAGCTCGTTACTAGCGTTCTCAAGCTTAATGCCAAACTCGAACTAATCACTTGACAGTACGACACTGAACATTCATTAACAACGTTCTAGAGGTTGCCTACTCTGCAGGCGTTTTTTCTACTGCTCTAGTGGCTTAATGCCTAACGCGAGAAGCTCCTAACCCAGAGGTCATGAGTTCGATTCTTACCATAGAGTAATTTTTTTTTATTATTATTATTTTCATTTCAGACGATGTGCCTCGAGACCCGATGTGCCTCGGAAACTATCTTTCACTTGAAAGCCAGTAATATCTCTTCGTTTTTCGTGTTATGCTCTCGAATGGTTGATAAATTAGCCATTGGCGTACTGGCACTTCAGAAACTAATAGACGTTACTTCGACATTTCAATAAACAGCCATAAGTCTCCTATCTCAAACTGCTTATTTAAGTAATCTACATATTCTGTGCAAATATTTCGGTATAGTTCATTAACACCCTGTATATCCACGTTTCTAGCATACCTATATGGAAAGTTTCAAAAATAGTTTTACAACGTTTGGATATGGATTCCTGACATTAAAATAAGAAAATGGGCTCATAAGGTATGTGCTTTAAACCGCTTCGTTTTAGTGTTATCAAAATTTTATTGAAAGTCACCTTCAACGGCAACAACCTATAACTTCATCTATTTATGAACTCATTCATAGAAGGCTTTGACCCATTTTACCCTACGGAGTTGGACTTGTGTTGCCATGGCTACCTGTTAACATTTGTCATTTGTCAGATACATTTCCCCAGCACGCCCTACAAGTGCTGCCTACAGGGACTTATTCAGAATACTCTCCCAGACTTGTTAGAAAATCGCCTCTGTATATAATATAAAGTATGTGATTTATGCATGATGCCTAGCACATTTTAGTCTCCTTGCTCGAGATGCACTTCAAGGAGGTTGCAAATTAAGTATGCCATTAAATAAAATAAACAAATACATCGACATAATATTCTCTAGGCAGCAAGAAGTTTTAACGGTGGCAATAGCTTCAGAATTTTTTCAAGTCCAATTCAAGAGAAATTTACCGTGCCTTGCTGGTAATCTAACGTCCATTTACCGTTTAAGTCATCTCGGGTAGTAAATGAACTGTTTTATATGATCAAATGATTTTCGGGGCCATAGAAATACGTACTCTAGGGATAAGAGTAACCGTAAAAAAATCTTATTTAGATGGTTCATCGTAACCGAGATTCAAACTCTTGATCCCTTTTATGAGAGGCACACATGCTACTCCTAGAGGTGAGAAATAGTTTTAATGACCTAGTCCCTGGGAATATTCTGAGGAAAATTAAATAATTCTTCCTTGAATTGTATCAACAATACTATAGAGTTGACACTTGCATCTGCTGCGGATTAGTTGCATTTCGAGTTTCTCACATATACACATCAATTCAATGTTGCCTCTGCATATATCAGGATAATATATATAATAAAAGAATGATTTTTATTTAAAGAATACTATTCCGTTGTACCCTTAAGCAGGAGTTCCTAGCACATTAAGGGTACTATTCCGCTATACATTTAAAATAGATAAGCTGCCTATATATCAGAAATTTGCAGTATGTAAATATAACACCCAAGTTATAGAAGTGGTTTCCAAGTTACTCAAGCTGGAGGTTTAATTTTTATTTAAGCGTTACTGGTAACAAAAGAAATATTATAGAAAGGTTCATTGATTTAGGGCTTTTCATTCTGGATATATTAATTTATGCTATTTAATTAGCTTAAATTATACAATCTTCTCCACAGACATTGAGTTACATGCACAATTGTTTAAAATTACATTCCTTAGTATATTTGTAAGAAATTGTCTATTTAAAATTTCCCTATAATGGATAATTTTTCTACAATATTTGACAAAGTGAAAAAGTATAATAAAAAGCACGTGATTATTCCAATTTTAAAGCTAATCTATGAGCAATATCGAAAATTCAACCATAAATTGTATTACACACATTCTGCCGTGCTTTGTAAAACGTTTTCATACCACTAGTTGTGCTTTTGTGGGACAAGATAGACTTTGAACACGGGAAAAATAACAAAAAGTGAACAAGAGAAACATTCCTTTAAATGTTGACACAAAAAAATCATTAACCAGCGAAAATCTTTAAATTTCGTCCAAAACATGTAACATCCACCCTACGAAGTGAAACATTGAAAAACGTTGGTGCATTTTTTTCTATAAAAACAAAGAACAAACATCCATAAATCTGCATTTTTTAAAAGAGGGCGCTAAAAAGAATTTCTCAATGAGTTTATATTCTTTATTGGTTTACACTAGAGATATTGTCAATTTATCAGAGTTCCTAGCATTTAAGGATACTGCTTCGTTGCACATTTAACGTAGAGAAGATGCCTATATATCAGACGTTCCTGACATATTAAGGTTATTATTGCGCTATACACAGCTAGGTTCCTGTTTTATAAAAAGCCTAAATGCAACATTTCCGCTGTACACTTAAACTAGAGAAATGTTATATTTATACACACACACACACACTTCAGAGACAGCTTATAAAACTGATTTCTCGCATTTAAATTACACTAAACGCTTCTACGTTTAAACAAAAGAAGTCAGATATCGTGGATTTCCATGTAAATCGTATTATTAATTAATCTATAAAATATGCCTATATATGAAGAGTTCCTCGATTTAAATCAATCGAACAAGAGAATTTGTCAGTACATCAGGGGTACTTCGCATTCAATCGATACTAATAAGCTGTCCTAGGTAGCTCGGATACTAGAGGCACTATTTATATTTTAAGCCCAATAATAAAAACAGAGATTTGTCATTGAAAAAGTCTTTATTGTTTCTCGTAATTTTCTCCTTACGATGAATACACTTCATCCAGAATGAAGAGGTCCTCATAGGCTATTACCGGAAAATTGAGGACATACATTTTATTTTTGTAACACATATCTTTTGTATAAATTAAATTTAATCAAAATTGTTAGCCATTTTGAGAAAAACAACAATTTAAAAAAATCCATGTAACGGTTAGTTTGCAGTCGGTGGATTTTCTTGAAATCTTCATGTCACATCCTTGGAAAGTATTAAAGTTAAATACCAAGTTTGGAATTTAACGCGTTTGAGCTTTTCATGTTTCAGCTACCTGCCCCCCCCCCACACACACACACACGGACACACGAACCTTTGTTTCTAAAAATGCTTAATTTTTGGAATCACGGGACCTAAAAATATATATTTCCGATGAAATTTCGGTATCGAATGTTTCGATGGAATGCAATACCTTCTCCATACACCATGTGCATAATACATATAAAGAAAGTAAAAATATGTTACTACGAAAATCCTAAGTGCCTCAACAAACAATGCCATTTTGTGAAAGTAATTCATTGAACTTTGAAGGTATTTAACTACATCCTGCTATTATGTATAATTGTCACTCTGATTTGTTCAATATTTGCTGAGATAATGATTCACGAATTTAACTCATTTAACATTACTGGAATAGAGCTTTCTATTGAAAGTAAGATCACATTTCCGAGTTTTAAGATAAAATATGAACTGAACTAAACTTAACTAAATCAAAACAGTATTGCTCAATATTGTAATTGATATAATGTTGATCCATGGAAAAAAACACGTGTTATGATCACTCCCGTTCGTTTTGTAAACCATGGTATAATTTCAGATATTAAGAATTTTAGGATTTGTTAAGTCACAAGTTAAGCCGAAGAAAGTTTCTAGGTTCCACTTCTTTTTTCTAGCAAATGAACAACGTAAGAAGCATTGGAGTTGATATGTTGTGACGTTAATACTAATTCGATTTTTAGTCCAATCACTCATATCTGTTCACCGGTCTACTTTCGCTTGACACCTACAATTAGATTTTCAATACCAGTGACAAAATGGCTATCTATACTGTTACACTATGTTATGAACTTAGTCACCATTTGGAACGGAGAATTAATTAGTATAGCCATAATTCATGAGCTGTAGTGTCCGAAATCGTCCACTCTTTAACACCTTATAGCTTGATGTACCCGTGTTTGATACAAAGGCGTACGAGTATTAGATTTTAATGTAATTTTTTCTTATTTCATATGCTACCATTTAGCAAACAATACGATTACAGCTGCTTTATATTGTAAAAAATCTTATATTTTCCATTCCACTTTCTCTACACCTGTGCAACAAATTATTGTTAAAAAGATCATAGTTCTATTTACCTCATGCTAATCGAGAAAACATTAGCAGAAATAGTCTTATTACTTGCTTCCTTGTAAGTTTAAGGGAAATAAGGGAGTGTCATAGATTAAAGTGATAGTCAAAATCTGGTTGCTACGTAACTGAAGTTCCTTAGTTTGTATGAACAGGAGTTGCCAAATTACTGTATGAGAAAAGTATACGTTTTTTAAAGCTGAAACAAAAAACAAGGAATATCTAAAAAAAAAAAAACAATCAACTCCAGGAATAAAATATATATGACATAGGTTGTGTGCTTTAATATGTTCTACATTTTTAAGTGGCAAGTTTTTGTCTATCTCTTGCTGTTTTCAAGTTATGCAAAATTCCTTAAAATCCATTCAGAATAAAGCAGTCTTTAGGGGATATTCCCAGAAAATTCAAGAAATACATTTCGTTTGTCATAAAAATATCTTTAATATGCGAATATTTTAATCCAAATAGTTGGAGCCATTTTGGGGAAAATTAATATTTTGAAAATGTTACCCATGTAAAGCGTAGTTGAGTTTGGAGATATTTTCTTGAAAATCTTCGTGTCGCATCATTTGTAGATACCAGCCTTAAATACCAAATTTTGGTATTTAACGGTCTTTTCGTTCTTGAGCTATGCTGCCCCAACGCATGACATTTTTTTTAAATATGTTTTTTTTTTTTGTTTTTTTTTATTCAGGAAGTCTCAAAACATGTATTTCCGGTGAAATCTCGGTGAATGTTTGGGTGCAATGCAATACCTTCTCTATACACTGTGTACATATTGTACATGTGCCTTTTTTAATTTACATAGCCCCCTTTAACATCTAAGGTCATATCGGGGGCCTTGCATTAGAAACAACTCGTTGTCTGTAGGTTATTTACGTTGGGTTTAAATCATTTTATTTTCTTCAAACGCGCGCTTTTATATAGGCTAACTATAATTGTGGTATTTTATATCGTTCTTGTACCTTAACGAATGAAACTTTTTGAAAACCTTTATATTGACTTGCATATCTACTTAAAAATATCTTGTATATCCATATTACTGTTTCTACCACTCTATCGTTTATAGAGGGCCTACAAACCATTTTTATTAAAATGTATACCTCTACTTCACTTTGAAATAAACATTTGTAGAGGTAGCAGCAGTACACTTTTAATTATATAGACAGAAATGACAAAACGATGGTCATGTTTAACTGCTGAACACCATTTACACTAGCCTTAAAATTCCATACCCTTTCCACGAGAAACAACTGAATATCGAAAGTTTTTGAACAGTCTTGGCACTTTGAAAAACAACCAAATATTGAGCAATTCGATCCATTAGTAACAGATATCTCAGACATGATTTACCGCACAAAACGTATTTTAAAATAAAGTGTGTGTTTTATAGAGAGATAGCTTTTTATATAATACGTTTCCATCTACTATCTAACTTTTACTAGTTAAATAAGATAATATAAAATGTCTTCCAAATGAAGAACACATTACAGGATGTTTCCAGAAAATCCAAAATATACATTTTATTTGCGGTATGTTAATCATAACTGTTAGAAGCATTTTTGAGATAATGGAAAATTTCGAAATATCTTCCATATAAAGTATAGCTTGGCGTGGAGGGATCTTATTGAAAATCTTTTACGTTGCACTTTAGAAGCTTCTGAACTAAGATACCAGGTTTGGTATTTAACCGACTCTCCATTTTAGAGGTATGCTGCTCACAAACACGCACACGGAATTTTCTAGGTGTTTTTCTTTTTTAATTCAGGAAGTCTCAAACGATGAAATTTGCTATCGATTTGGTAGAGACAATCAGTGGCATGCAACGCGTCATATTCTTTCATATCAGCTGAAAAAGTTAGAAAACTGTTCTTATGCTATGTTTCGTTCAGTGTAACTCAACTCGTAAATTTCCACATAAATAGCGATATCGAATTTCTCGGAAGAAACATGTCGCATTCTCTGGCTAACCTAACTGTTAGAATATGTAACAACATAGATAATCAACTTTAATTACTCTTAAGTTTAATACATTTCCGAGAACGATTCGGAGGTCCCGGATTCAAACTAGTGGAGCTGACCAACCTGGCACAAGCGTTTTGGGCGTTTTTCTTCAGTTGCCAGACGTTAGTTTGTATATTTTGATCCCTGAATGTTATTATCCCTTTAATCATTCCATTTTTTTTTCACCGCGATATCAAGCATTGGGCTGATTATTCATTCTGGATATGCAATAATCCAAAGTTTGCTTGATTTTGACGAACTATTGGCCCAAATAGTAGTAAGTCCTTGGGAGGGTAAGTCCAATAAAGAGAGAGAGAATAAGCTGTTAAAGAAGAAGAAAAGAAACGTTTAATAATTTGGAGTAGTGGTAATTGTCCAAGTTTATATGAGCCCTCAGTTTTATGTTTTGAGACAGACGCCAACAACAAAGAAAATAAACTCAATTGTTGTGATTGCGCAACACAGAATGATAACGCAGCAGAACGTATATATTTTATAACTTTTTCAATTAAACCAGACTTCGTCTTTCTTTTAGGCTGCATAAAACTGCGGTACATTGAACACGAATTGTTACATTCACTCGCGAAACAAAAACTACTACGGCGCTTTTTTTCTTTCGAGAGGCAAGCTACCCGATATATCGAAACTCTTACACAATTTGCAGTTCGTATTTAGCCGATGTTAAAATGTTTTTCTGTTCTACAGGAAGAGAAAACTCTGGGAAGGGGTGGAATTTGAGAGCTTCATTAGCAAACCGCAGGGGATGTCGCTTTTGAGGGGGGGAAGTGAAAGAGGGGGTAGTCGGTAAATCTGGTTTTACGATTCTCTAAAAGTGCGAGCTGCCATTCATCCCCTTAAACCAGCGACCCACGGGAGGTTTTATATTCCATATGAAGATCTGCACATCCCCTTCCCGGTAAAGTCTATTAATGATAGTGCTCAGGGATTTTACGAAACAAAAATAGACAGAACGGATACTGGTTTGGAAGTAACATAGATCCTATAGGCTGTCCATGAATGCATGCACTTACTACCAAAATCACTTATTTCAAGAAGAGTGAACTAAAACCAGCGGTACCCAACCTGAAACCTCCTCATATTGTTCGCGGTGCTATAACGCATTTATATTCTCATGGCAGACACAAACAAATTGTTTAATATTTGGTCAGCTTGGAAAACACCAGTGCGATCAGTCGTTAAGAGTGAGTAAAGGAGTGACTGCGTGAGTGAAAGAGAAATACTCATATAACACGAAATGAAGGAAGTGAGATGAAACGAAAACGGTCTACCTTAGCACGCAAGAAAAGAGGTTCGGCTTCTCTGACACTGCTGCCAATGATGAAAATTGATTTACTCCCAGTATAAGCAAACTTTTAGAGGTCAAGTGTTCTACTATTGAACATCTACTGGTTATGTGAAGTAGTATCACCTTAGCTTCCCCACCCCAATCGCCCTCCGTAGTCTAGGGGTAACATGGTAGTTTCCGGCTCCCTAGGTCGCGGGTTCAAACCCAGCAGAGAGTCAAGGACTTTCTTTTCGGGAATGTAAATTCTTCAATTATAATAAAGAGGTCTCTGAACAAAATTAACAAATATACAATGAGACACTGAGAACCACAGCTATTAAAGCGCACACATAAATAATATTCAGTTTATCTACCTCCCCCTATCTCTTTCTGTAACTGAGAGGGCATGAATATGATGCACACAGGAACTTAACAATATTTTTAAATTTATTGATCAACGCTCCTTTTTTCTCTTTTTTCATATCTCTCTCTCTCTAATTCCCTCCACCTGCCTCACTTTTTCTCTCTTTTTATGTAATGTGTTACTTTACCTACCCTGTACTAATAATAATAAGAAGAAATGTATGTCATATAATAGAAATATATCAAGATTTCACCGGAAATGTTTGAAATCCACTGAATCTAAGGGGAGGTTTTGTTTCTTTTTCTTTGTTTCGCTTTGCGCTGATGACCTTGCAGTTGAGCGTCCTTAAACTCCAACATTAATGGGATTGTTTAAAGAAGGTGTGGATATGTCTGTAATAGCAATAAGGAAGACGTAGTATTTAAGTTCACAGTACAATAAATTTATGACATGAAGGTTTAAATACAAGCAAACTAATAAATGCCCCACTGCAAACTAGACATAGAAAATATTTCGATATCTTATTTTCTTAAAAATAGCCATTAACGATATGGATTACCTTGATATATATTTAAGATATTCTCTAATATACAAAACGTATATCTTAAATGTTATGGGAATAATCGGTGAAGTCCTCTTCATTCCGGATAAATTTTATACAATTTCCATTAGGTATAGACAAAATCTTACACAAAAAATTAAAAATCTTTAAAACATATGGTTTATCTGTAAATGTAACCGTTATGTGTATCAACTATATTCAAGATATCCGTCACAATTCTTTTGAATTTTTCAAGATTTGTCTTCTTTTTCACCAATCTTCCTTATACTTGCACTATAGGTTACGATAACAAACCCGTATTTTAATGTTAACGCTACCGTTATAAGCTTAAGTTTCCGTCAACGGATTTTGCATTTAAATTTAAGTGTGTTTTTTTAACGTGGCTCAGTTAACTTTCCATCTTGACTACTACATTTTTCATAGCCCCGAGACTTGCTTTCCTTTTTTTTTTTTTCCTTCATTTTTTGTTAGTGTAATGTCCTTTAACTGGTTACTCATATCGGACGATGAATGAAATTTGTGAAATGATGCTCAAATAATCTCGGGGTCCTTGGAGTTTAAAGTTACTCGGCATTCGTTTTCACAGGTTAAGGGAAAACCCCGAAAAAACCCCTATCCGGGTAACCAGCCTAAGTGAGATTCGAACTCACGACCTGTTGAATGTGAAGCAGACACGCTACAACCACACTATCCAGGCGATCCAAAATTTTGCTATTATTACATTCATCCAGCTTGTAGGCGTTGTGTTATTTCACATAATTATGATAGAGTAATGTTGTACTTCATATCGCTGCTATTTAGCTGCTGCTGTAAGTGCAAAATTAAATTGTAAATAGTTAATAAATATGACTGTTTTATTTTATTAATAATTTATGTAAACCTACACAACATAAACAGAAAGCTTCACATACAGCTAGTGGAAATAAATTTGATTGATAAATATTAATAAACGAAAAATATACTATACAACGTGTTTATTCTTGTCTTGACTATAATACCATCATCAGGAAATAGAACATTACACGAGTCCAATCCATGAATTGTACTGATAACAAGGGAATATGTGAAATATTATAGAAACTTTGAATTACACTTTGGATTTCGTCACAAGTCCGAAATTCACAAACTGTGGTTTTAAGCAACATTGGAGAGTGAAATTTCATTGTACTGTCTTTGTACTAAACTTCATTCAAACTGACCATATAGTTTCAAATATAAACGTTCTTTATAGATTTTATAATTTAAATACATTGCATAATCAAAATGACCTACGCCCCTCAAAATTTGTGAAAACTTGTTGGAATTTTATGAATTGAAACATACACAAAAGCTTTAAATGGTGATATTTCAACAGCTTTTATTACTGAATTCTTATTATTTTTAAAAGAGAAATTTTAATCTCCAAAATTAATCACTTTTCATAAAAATAAACATTTTTAAAAAATGCTTTTACTATTTTTATAATTGTGTCATTTTAATATTACAGTATATATTTCTGCACATTTGGGAAAAGTTAGTGTATTTAAATCAAATATGAGCTACATGGAACATTTGAAGCTTGAAAACATAATTTTGAGAAAAGCGCTTATTATAAAATAGTATGCAATGAAACGGATGTGTATTTACGATATTTAAATGGCTGTAGATATCGAAGCAAAAGGAAATCAGCTAACTTTTTATTCTCTTCAGATGCTCAAAGGCTCCATATTTCTCAGACAAGAATTGCCCTGTTTCTTTTACTTTTTACTAATGGTTAAGAATATAAGCGAATTTCAATAACAATCGCATAGCGACAGCTTTTAAATCACTTTAACATAGTGCATTCGTTAATTTCCTTTCTACTTATAAGGAACAAAGCAATAAGAACATTTTGCTAATGATTATCTCTATTAGCATGGTGTAGAGAGAACAACAATATTTTGTAAGAAGTTTGTTTGTAAAATAGGCAAAGTCTTTGAGAATAAGACGTAAGAGAATGTTTTAGATATATTAGTAATATGGAGGATAGATAGTACACTAACACAGAGAAACACAACACTAAATATTGATGCCTCTAGCGGGATTCGAACCGGCGACTCTTTCGCGACAAAACAGCAAGAACAAACGCAACAAAGACCACGGCTGCCGGCGCAGGCTAATCTATTATAATATCAGTTTGCTCCAATAACAAACCAATTATCCAGTGTGTTAAATGATCTCTCAAGAACTTTTTTTTTCGTACGTCTTCAAACTTTCGATGTGGTGGCCTGTAATTACTTAATATGCACCCACTATGTTTGAGATACTCTAAATATATAAGTTCAGTATCGAATGATTTTGCCATTTTGAATGTAAATAACCTGCAGTTTTCGATTTAAAGACGCAATTTTTAGAATTTAAAATAAGGGAAATTATAAACGACGGCGTTTTCCTAATGATATTTAATGTGATGCAATACCAGAGTAAATGAATCATTAATTAAACTAATGGCGCGTTAATATAATAAGGAAGGTCGTTAAAACCGACCATTAATTATTTAAATTTGCTATGTTGATGCTTCTAGAAACAAAATGAAATTTTAAGGGTAGCGTCTGCACACATCTGTTGATTCTGACTTGTCTAACCACCTTGTACACAGTGGATGTGTATTGTAACTATATCTGGAAAGGCCTATATCAAGCAGCATTTACAGAATGTTTCAAAAATACGGGGCATAATTTCAGGTATGTATTTCCCACATGAAGACAATCATAATTGTTCAGTATAACATGTGTCCGGAAATGCTTCATTTCCGAGTTATGGCCTTTACAACATTGAAAGTCCCACCTGTAGACAATCAAAATAGTTCATGTCCGGAAATGCTTCATTTCCGAGTTATGGCCTTCACAACATTGGAATTCACTGGAACGTTTTTCTTTCCGCAGGTCTTTGCCGTCAAAGGAGACATTAGGAGGGCGCTCTGATAGTTCATTCTGAGGAAGGTTACATTCAAAGTTCTTTAGGCGTTAAGACTGTGCGACATGTATTCAAATCAAGAGCTGGCAGAGATGCACTTCATGTACGGTAAGGCGGACGGCAATGCTGCGCTGGCTCGTCGTTTGTACCAGCGACAATGTCCAGATCGGAAGACATTTGTACGTCTCCATTCCCGTCTGTGCGAGTATGGAACATTCACCTCTCCTGGTTTGGGAAGGGGACGACCAAGATCTACAACTCCAGAAGTGCAGGAGGAGATTCTGGAGGCTGTGGACAGGACTGCTTCTATCAGCACACGACGGTTAGCGTTGCAAGTCAATGTTCCTCATACGACTGTCTGGAGACTGTTGAACGAGTATCAATTGTATCCTTATCATTTGCAATGTGTACAGACCCTGTCACCAGCAGATTACCCTGCTCGAGTTAGGTTCTGTCAGGGGTTCTTGCAGCACTGTAGTGTAACTTTTCTGCCGTCGTATTATTTACAGATGAAGCACAGTTCACAAGAGATGGCATAACAAATTTCCGGAATCAGCATGTATGGTCGCATGAAAACCCACGTGCAACTGTTGTATCTCATCACCAGGTGCGGTTCTCCCTCAACATGTGGGCCGGTATCATTGGTGATCGATTAGTTGGATCCCATGTACTTTTAAACAGACTCACGGAGCAGGCGTACACAAACTTCCTGGAAAACACCATACTTGACGTTTTCGAAGACACTCCACTGATCAACCATCAACTCATTCACTTCTTGCATGATGGCGCTCCTGCACACTTCAGTCTTACGGCTCGCCGGTACTTGGATCGAAGGTTTCCTGATCGGCGGATAGGTAGAGGTGGCCCAATTGCTTGGCCTCCACGCTCACCTTATCTGAACCCTCTCGATTTCTACTTATGGGGTCATTTAAAATCATTGGTTTATTCGTCTCCGGTGCCGGATTTGGAATCCCTTCGGAATCGAATTGTGGCAAGTTGTGAGGACATACTCAATACTCCTGGAGTTTGGGATCGTGTTCGCAGGTCAATGAGACATCGATGTGAGGTCTGTATTCAAGCAGGAGGTGGACATTTTGAACATCTTCTGTAATGACAACAACCTGCGGAAAGAAAAACGTTCCAGTGAATTTCAATGTTGTGAAGGCCATAACTCGGAAATGAAGCATTTCCGGACACATGTTATGATGAACTAATTTGATTGTCTACATGTGGGAAATACGTACTTGAAATTATGCCCCGTATTTTTGAAACCACCTGTATTAGATAGAAACGTAACCTTTATATTAATCGTCTGTAATAGATAGTAAACTTTGGTCGATAAAGGATATATTACATATTTCTTAAGAAAATTGAAATCAATGACATGATAAAATTTTAATAACGTATATTCAATAACGCTGGAATATTGGCTACTTTATCAAATCAAGTAAGATATGTTGCTTTATTAAGACATTTTTAATTTTATATTTAGGATTAAAACTTTATTTTAAAAGCTTAGTTAAGTAAATAAAGCTTACAAACTTCAGTTTACACAATGTCCTTTGGAAATATACTGATAAACGTCTACGTACACGAAAATTAACAATCAGTTCTTAGATGCTCATATTAGCGATATTTTTGCTTTCTCTACAGTACTATGTACCTACATAGTGTATAAAGAAAGTATTGTAATGCACCCAAAAAGTCCATACCGAGATTTCACCGAAAATGCATGTTCTTGGCCCCCCTGCATCCAAAATAAGCATTTCTGGAAAAAGGTCCGTGAGTGTGGGTGTGTATGTCTGTGGACAGCATAGCTCAAAACCGGAAAGGCCGTTACATATCGAACTTGGTATTTATATTTGGTATCTTGCAAGGATGCGACACGAAGATGTTCAAGAAAATCCCCCCAACCCCCAACTGTCCTTTATATGGAACTTTTTTCGAAAATTTTGATTTTCTCAAAAATGAATCTATCGATTCTGATTAAAATATCGTATAGTAAAGATGTTTACCTGGCAAATAAAATGTGTATCTTGAATTTTCTGGGAATAGCCTCTTAAGACTGCTTTATTCTGGGTGAATTTTACGAAATTTTGTATAACTGTTAAACCCTAAGAGATGGACAAAAAGTTACTACACAAAAAAACGTGGATCACCATAAAATCACAATTTATGTTAAATACATTTTTTTTTCGTGAAGTTGACCGTTTTTGAGATATTCCTTATTATTGGTTTCAGCTTTAAAAATTACTTTTCTCATACAGTAATTTGTCAACTCATGTCCATACAAACAAAGGAATTTCAGCCACATAGCAACCAACTTTTGACTACCGTTTTAACCTATGGTACTCCCTTATTTCCCTTCTGTTTGCAAGGAAGCAAGTAATAACACTATTTCTGCTAATTTTTTTTCTCGATTAGCATGAAGTAAATAGAAGCATAAGCTTTTAAATAATAATTTGTTGCAAGATGTAGAGAAAGTCATGTGAATGAAACACATCAGATTTTTGGTAGAGAAAATGTAACGCGTTATTTTTAACACACTTTTGTTAGGTGATATATAACTTTCCAAAAACGAGGTATTTAAGTTTATATTCTACATGCATAAACTATAACTTTGTCCTTATTGGAAAAGTAGATGACCTATAGATTGTTTACAATTATGCTAAAATGAGTAACAATCGGTTCGTTCATTCTTGAAGACTTCCCTTTCTATCTCGGATAATTAGATATATATATTCAGTTCTTATAAGTTTATTGCTATACTGAATGCACTCACATTTTTACTTTCTCTACTGCTTACTAGGTGAAAAGGGTTATTGCATTCCATCCTAAAATTCGATGCTGGCATTACGCTGGAAAAACGGATAAACGTTCGTGTGTGTATGAGAACAGCAAAACTTATAAGATAGGGTTAGATAGATATCAAACCTGGTATACAAGTTTAGTATTCTCCATGGTTGTGACACTCTGTAAATAAATGCCCCAAACTCCAAAGTACACTTCACACGAAAAGTGATTTCTTATTCTTATTTTCTTAAAAATACTGTTCTGATTAAAATACCACATGAATTCTGTGTATGAAAAATAAGAATTCTGGAAACATCCCCTGATTAATTCTAGACGAGGTTTGCATGACTCTAAAGTAAGGACAAAATCTTCCTACACGAAAGGTTTAGATTTCGCTAAGCATGATGTTTAAACCAAATGGCGTTTTGGGGGGTATACATTTTAGATATTCTTTGTTATTGGTTTCAACTTACAAATACCAAAATTTCTGATTTGAAGATCACAATCTATTCCCATATTCATGAAAAGCGAACCAAATTTAAAGCAGCTGATTTTAAAAATATTATTGATTTAGCGTAATAAATTCTTATATGTACAACAAAATATGTATGTAGTTTATTTTTATTATCAAAATGCGCAGATAAATAATCTTTTTATGTTCTCTGCTACGTATAATAAGTGGTAAAAGTTTTGTATTCATCCAGAAAAGGCATTTGGAGGAACAACTAAGTTCCCTATATATGAAATATTTTGTAGGTTTTTATTTTGTTAAATATTGCTCTAAAAGAATTTTATTAAAATACCATAATTTTTAAAAGAAGTTTCTGGAGATAGCTTGTGAAGTCTTCTTCAATCTTCAACATTTATTTAAATAAGTTTTTGTGTCTGTTACCTATAATTGTTTTTAACGGTTCGAGCTGTTTATCTTTTCCAATATTTTAAAACGTTGTCAATACTGAGATGCTTTTCGTGATTCATGAAAGAGTGTGGCATTTTAAGAACAGCATATCGTTTAAACATTTGTTATCGCATTTTGCTAATATCCATAAACTTGTAAAGTAGCCGGAAAAATTGACTTTCGTAGGAGTTGTCCGCTCTTAAAATTTGTCTTATCACTATAGAATTATCTTATTTCTCTTGTATCTATAAGAAAGTGTGTGGTAAAACCATCTCTGTAATGTCGATTTCAATTAGAATAATTTAAAAAAATAAGCTTTTGTAGAGTACAAGTAGTTTGTTGTTACAGAATGGACAGAAAAACATATGGATGTAACATATGATTTTAATTCTTGTTTTGGCT
The DNA here is from genome assembly GCA_030762935.1 of Hymenopus coronatus. Taxonomy (NCBI): domain Eukaryota; kingdom Metazoa; phylum Arthropoda; class Insecta; order Mantodea; family Hymenopodidae; genus Hymenopus; species Hymenopus coronatus. Next base: position 97,525,902 of record CM060896.1, read on the forward strand.
TCAGGTTACAATTTATGACATAATACCCGTTAGTTCCCTATTATTGAAAACTAATAAAGAATTCTATATATTATAATTAGATAAATAGCGTTAGAGATCATCAATGGATCATCTCTGCACGTATCTGAATATGCACTACAGACGAAGTTGCTCTTTTCCAGAAACTCCATGCTAAGATGGAAAATATTCTTTAGACAACCTTCCTCTTCAAAGCATTGGCTTAGCTTATGAATTTATGAGTGTTTGGACATGAAATTTGGATTATTCTTCCGTATCTTAAAATACGCTCAAGAGCATAAATTTGAAATTATTTTTTCAGGGAACCCCAGCTCAGGAAAGTTTGCACTTCGGATTTTGATATTATGGACAGTTCAGCTTCTTTTAGTATGCATGACCCGCGAGACTGAGTAAACTTGCTTTATATGAAAATCTGGGTCGAGATTGTGAGAAGTATATGGGCTATATAACTTGCGGTAAGTAAACGGGGAAAATAAAATATAACAGCAGACACACGATATAAAACACGAAGAAAATGAGAAATATGCAAATTCATGAATAAAAAAGGAAACGGCACAAACCAAATGAATTTTTTAGATTCCTAATTCAAATAATTTTTTTTTCTACTAGCCTTCCTTAAATTAACGTTGAGCTGCAAGCATTCTCTTCTACAAATCCTTATTACTTTCTCTACAGGTACTATATAGAGGTGTACAGAAGAGGTATTGTATTACACCCAAAAATTCAATACCAAGATTTCGTGTCGCATCCTTGGGAGATACCAAACTTAAGTATCAAGTTTGGTTTTTAATGGTATTTTTGTTTTTGAGCTATGCTGCCCACAGACACGCGCGCGCGCACACACGTAAATTTTTCTAAAAATGCTTTTTTTATTCAGGGGGTCTCAAAACATATATTTGAGTGAAATCTCGGTATCGAATTTTTGTGTGCAATACAATACTTTCTCTATACACTATATACATAGTACGTATAGAGAAAGTAATATAAGTACGCACAATTTATTCTAAATAAGTGGTTTTTATTGTTTCATTTATACCCCCTTTGACATCTAAGGTCATATCGGGGGCTTTGCACTAGAAACAACTCCGTGAATAGGTTCTTCACGTTGTGTTTCAATCGTTTTTATTTTACACACACACACACACACACACACACACACACACACACACACACACACACACACACAGACTATGTTGGGGATAAGGAATAATTCTGGTTAAAGAAAAACTCCCCCGTTTCAGCTGGGAATTGAACCCGGGACCACTGAGTGAGAAGTCAGCTCGCTGATTATTCGGATGACAAATAAATGTGTTGTTTCCTAAGACTTTCGGTTTTTGATATTCAATTATTTCTCGCCATTGCATGGAAACAACATGGAATGTTTAGGCAAGTATGTAACGCCCATTCTTAATCAGTTGACTGTCACTTAACTTTTTATATATAACGACGTGTGTAATGAATAAGGAATGGGTAAATCTTACCTGAAATTAACACTTTTGGATGTAAACACATTTTTTGAAATATATGTATTTGATTTCTGAAATTCATAAATGTAAATAAGAAAGAAGATATAGTATTACTTGGAAAAGAAATAATCTTATTTATAAACAACCACCAGCTTATGGGAATAATATTACAATTCAAATCTGCATATAAATTTACCGTCAGTATGCATTACTAATATAAGTTAGTATAAAGTAATCTTATTGTTATGGAAGGTTAAAAGTAATTTAAATAGTAAACTGTATTAAATATTATAAATCCCAAGAAGAACTGAAGCTTTCCTGTCCACGTAATATCTCTAAATTTTCTCTGGCTTCTAATCACATAAATACTTGGATTGACTCAACAAGTAATGAAAGTCCAAATTCACGTATTTATAGTGCCAAAATTATCATACGAACCTAACAGATACTAGCTTCATTCAAGCACTATAAATAGGCGTTTCGGGACTTCTATTTCATCGGTGTACCCTTAGGATGAACATGATACACATTTTCGAAACGTTGGAGTCAATCTACATATATCTGGCTAGAAGCCCGAGAAAATTTAGAATTATAAATCTATTCAAGAATTAAAACAAAAGATATTTAACACAAAAAAGTTAAACATGTGCCATAATAATTAAATTAAGAAATGAACAAGCGAGCAACAATGAAGATAAGAATACAATAAATAAAGTGAAGAAGAAAAGAATATACAGTTTTAAATAAAGATTGATCCATGACGCTATGAGGAAATACATCAATAACACTAAAGCATAATTAAGATGAAAACTAATAAATGAGGTTAAGCAAAGATTTGTGGACCCTATAAGTCACTCAAAAAGAGGCCAGGTGTTCATAAAATAAAAAAAAATGTGTAATGTATATATTTTTGCAAAGTACTATGTCACAGTGCAATAGGTGAAAAACTTAAGCCTTAATAAGAATTTTTATATATCCACTTATAAATTAGAGGGTAGAGAAAGTGTGGTGAATGTAACGCATGCAAGCATACATAATAGAGGGATATGGAATACTAAAGCGGAAAAGAGTTTCTGAACGTTAAAAATAAACCACTTAAGAGTTTTACAGTATGCCATTTAGATCTGAATTTAAACTGTTTAAACAAACCAGCAGATCAAACTGTCCGAATGTTTGCAGGGTACATACAGTCCACACAGCAAAGCAAACATAGATTCGTTTTCAGCAGTTTTCATCTTTAAGCTTGGAATGGTAACCTCATTGAATGGTAATATTTCATCTAGAAAGCGCTGATGATATTGGAAAGCAGCGCTGAGCGCTTCAGAGAAAACAGTAATGGAGAATTCACATTGTAACAGAACAAGATGGACGGGCTCCCTTATCTCCTATTTCCTGTACAAAGAAGGCAAAAAGAGAAAGTGTTAGCAGCATCGGAGGAGTTTATCCCTTTTGGACATAAGCTTAATCAATAACTGTTGTTGATACCATCAATCAAATAGGAAAAATTCTTTTCTCTCGAATTACCTCACTGTTTTCGTTCTGCTATCGTTTTACGTAACCTAATGAAGAGGTGGATTCTTATGGCTATTTTGTGTTTGTGACCTATAATGACTCTGGTTTATTAAGCAAGCATTGAAGAAAGCTCAAATTCATGTTTAAAAGTCAAAGAATTTCTAACTCCCTAAACTTCCCCTGAATTCTAATGTTAATAGACTTTCCAACCTTATGAAGAAAGAACCACGAAAGAACAGAACAATTAAATTCCTAAACTAACTAGATGTCAAACAAGGTACAAGGTTGGATTTATGACCAGCAGTGAATATTTCTGAGAAAATCTACACAAATTAAGGTATTACCAAAAAAAAAAAAAAAAAGAAACCAGATATATTCCACTCACGTGACTTTCTGTAGCTGTTACACATATAAACTATCCTTACTAAAGAGTATTCTTTTCTCTATATAATATTAATCTAGATAAACATTAGCAGAATTGGCCTCCTTGTGTGCTTCTTTCTAAACAGAGAGGAAATAGGTGGATATACTAGATTGAACGGATAGTAAAATACTTTAAAAGCTAGTCGCTATGTGAAACAATTGAGGTTAGATTCTGTTTGCATTCTCTCGTTTGGTAAAAGTTAATTGATTTAAAATTGAAACCAGTAACAATGAATATCTCGAAAACGTTCCAATCTACAAGAAAAACGATTGATATAAATTTTGTGTTTTAGCGACATCTATATTTTTTGTCTAGTAAGCTTTTGACAAAATTCAGCAAAATTCATCCAGAATAAAGATGTCTTATGAGGCTATACCAGAGAATTCAAGATATACATTTTATTTATGATTTGTATTCTAATATACGGTACTATAATCAATGTCATTAGAGCCATTTTTTCAGAAAAACAACATTTTCAAAGAAAAAGCTAGTTTGGAATGGTAAATTCCTTGAAAATCTTCCAGTCACATCCCTGGAAAACACTTAATACAAATATCAAGTTTGGTTTTTAACGGTATTTTCGTTTTTGAGCAATGCTATCCACACATACACACATGGGTATTTTTGTAAAAAAACAAATTGGAGTCAGGATACCTCAAAACACATATTTCCGGTGAAATCTCGACATTGAAAAATTGGACGGAATACAAATCATTTTTCAGCTTCTATGTACATTGTATGTGCATAGCTGCTAGAGAAGGTAATAAACCTAGTATTTAGTGACTGCCATCTTTTAGTGCTAGTGGTCAAGTCAGCTTTCAATCTCGCTCGTTTCTCACTGCCAATAGTTGCGCCTCTCGCAGCCAGTAGATGCAGCTGAATGCATAGCTGGCATGAGAGAGCTTGTTCAACGAGCGTACGGGAGTCTCGATTACTCGCAGGGCTCGTAAGTCTGGTTAATAGTATTATGTATATACTTTATTATTCTTAAGACGTTTTTGTTGCAAGAAGTAATTCTATTTTTGGTTGTAATCTGAATATGTTTATACATAGCAACACAAAGTATAGGATGCCAATAACGTCTAATATCGCTGATTCAAACCGTTTACTGTGAACGCGCTTGGATATGTACTGCTAAACGACGAGTCATATTTTGTTAATGCTAGAGCCCAGATTTTCAGTTTTTATAAGTGTCGTTTTAGCCCTTTATTATCTTCTATTAGCCTCTATATGTTTTTAAACAATCTTCCTGGCTTTTTAACAATGCTCCGTCTTTTTATTAGGATTTTAAACAATTTCCCTACGACAAACGTCTTTCATAGCATAATACAGATGAAAATATCAAAAACTATTTTACTTTGCGGAAACATGGTATTTATGTGTACTTTATTTAAGGAAATTTGTTACGCAGTATATATACACACAAATTCAGTAAACACAAAACAAAGTTTACATTTCACTACCCTTGCCGTGCACAACCAGCAATATTTGCAAATTTTCTGTTTTTAATATATTCCCACAGGCAGCAAAAGATCTTTCAACATGGCAAGATGTCAGTGGCGTATATCTCTTATACGCAATTTATATAAAAAAATCGTGACAAATTATTTTTCTGGATAACGCTAAAAAAACTAAACAAACTTTTTTGTGTGAATAAGATTAGCACATTAGCACCGAAACAGTTTGAAGCATAAAAGTACTTTGAAGATTTCTAAATTACTTATAAGGGAAAAAAATAGGTTAAAACCTAAAAATCTACGAATAATACGTCATCCTACTTCGCCTGTAGTTGCGAGAATACTCGAGTCGTCTCGCTCGTGAGCACTAGCTCTCGATACACGAGAATCTCGTCGCCACACACACAAGAAATGGCGTGGCTTACGAGTAACGAGCGAGAGTAGCACTGGTTTGGGCCTCCTCTAGGTAGAATGTTTTGCTGAGCGACCGGATGGTTTATTTGGCAAGGAATCGAGACCAGTTAGGTTTTCCAAAGAAGGAAAGAGGGCTGAACGCTGTATACCAGGAGTCAACAACTCGCTTGAATTTGTGCTAGAGCAAGCAGGCTAGTTTCTGCACGCAGTGGGTAATAGTGGAATACAAAACAGCTGTGTTCGGTTCATGTGACTGCTATCGAAGTTCACTTCTTGCTGAAATGGCAAGCTACGTTCGTTCGACTTAGCCGCTTATTTTTGAATGTACACACACGCCCACCCATATTCTGTCACTCTCTCTCGCTCTAATTTACAGCATATTTCAGTTGCAGGTACCAGCTCTGTACGGCTTTCGGAGAAATGCGTAAACAAGCCCATAAACTGCAATGCATATTTATGCCTGACGCTCTTTATTGCTACTATGTATAGAAAATAAATGCAAATTATCGGTATTCAGAGGATATTTCAAAATTTTCAAGATATACATCTTATTTCTCATTTAAGTATGTTTAATATACGGAATTTTAATCAAAATCGTTTCAGCCACTTTTGAGGAAATCAGATTTTTCGAAAATGTTTCCTTATAAAGCCTAGTCTTGAGCGGAGGGATTTTCCTGAATATCTTCGTTTCGCATCTTTCAAGGCTGAACATAAATATCACATTTTGTATTTAGAAATTTCGATTTTTAGTTACCGTGTTCACAGACCCTCACACACATACATTCGGACGTTTTTCTAATTGTGTTTACTCAGAGGACTCGAAAACCGGTGATTTGTTTTCGGGAAAATCTCGGTATCGAATATTGGATGAAATACAATTCCTTCTGTACTTATGCACTATGTACATAGAGGAAAAACATTAATTGTAAATGAGAATGATGCAATAATAATAATAGTAATAATAATATTTAATTCTTTGCATATATCCGTGTTTAGAAAATATAGAGCTACAAAAGTTACAAAATGAGCAATTTTAATCTTTTATCTGCGGCCGAATTCTCTTCGCTAAATGAACAGTGTTTATTCCTGTACTTATAGTAATCTTGGTTGTAAGTAATTTTATGCAAACTTGCACGCAGATAGGCTCTGTGCGGGCAAAGCTCATTATTAGGACCTGGCAGCTCATCGCTGAGTGTAAGACAAACTATTCAATTTTTACTCGCCGATAAGAGGGAGGGAAAGCCTTGGCCACGCGTATTTTTTATTTCGATGTATTTTCATTATAAAAATCTGATGTGTTCCATTCACATGACTTTCTCTCTACGTCTCTGTACCAAATTGTTGATAAAAAGCTTATTCTTCTATCCAAGTCATATTAATCCAGATAAACATTAGCAGAACTTGTCTTATCACTTGCTTTCTTGTAAGCAGAAAGGAAATAAAGCGATAGTTAAATATTTTAAAGCCTGATCCCTATGTGATTGAAATATGTTTCTTTGCATTGCCAGGAGCTCACAAATACCCGTACGGAAAAAGTTTTGGTATTTTAAAACTAAAACCAGAATGAGGAATATTTAAAAAATGGTCAACTCCACGAAAAAAATGTATTGTTTAACGAGATATATGTTTTTGTGTAATAAGCTTTTGTCTATCTCATCCAGTTCACCAATTATGCAAAATTTAGCAAAACTCATCTAGAATAAAGAGGCCTTTAGAGGATATATGTAGAAAATTCAATATGTACATGTTTTGTCATATAAATATCTTTAAATCAAAATCGTTTTGGCCATTTTTGAGAAAAAAAATGTCTACATTTTTCTCTGTTACGGGTAGTTTGCGATGGGGGATTTTTCTCAAAATGTTCGTGTCACATAGCTGGAAGGTACTAAACTTAAATAGCAGGTTTGGTATTTTACAGACTTTTCGTTTTTGAGTCATCGAGTTCACAGACACACACGGGCCTTTTTTTAAACATGCTTTTTTTTTTTAGATACAGGGGATCCTAAAATGTTTATATCCGATGAAATTTCGGTATCGAATTTTTAGGTGGAGTATCGTGTACTATGTAGAGAAAGTAAAACTCTGCTCAATCGGCGACCAATGTGACAATGGCCCCGTATTAAGTTATTTTATAGCTTCTATATTTTGGTGTTTCTATATCTATGTTTCATTGGGAGCTTGCGCTATTGAATTTGTATTTTTATTTTCACAACATAAAACGCATTCAGCTGCCGTCATTACCAGAAAGAACTCGAATGTTATAAGATTTTCCAAGAAAGTCGGCGAACGGACTCGGTAATGAGAGCTCGCCTCGGGTTTCTTTATAATATAAAAGTGGAGTGTATGTAAGAAAAGAACTCGCTCAATAAATTCAAGCAAAGGAAAAGAGGCAAACCTGTGAGCGTTGTTCAGGTGCAGAACTGGAAACTTCCCAATAATCCACTTCACTGTGGTTTTATCGGTCACCTGTTGCACCTTCCATATGTACAGCGCAACGGTAGCATGTCGATAATACAGCAGTACAGCTTGTTATCGACTCAGTGTTATAGTACATTTAATTATATTAATTAGAAGATAACATAATAAAATGCATTAGAAGAATAATTAGCACTGCAAACGTAAACGGATAGGCTAAGGCTATTTTACTTTCTCTAAACGTACTATGTACATAGTGGATAGAAAATTTATTGCATTCTATCCAAAAATTCTATACTGATATTTCACCGGAAACTTGGTATATTAATTTAGTCTCTTCCGAGGATACGACACGAAGACTTTGAGGAAAATGCCCCCAACCCAAGCTACCCTTTACATGAAAAAATTGTCCTCCGTGGTGTAATGGTTACCATGCTAACTTCATATACCCAAGGTTGCGGGTTCAAACCCGGCGGAGGACGATGATTTTTCTCGGGTGTAAAAATCCTTAGCATGGCTTCCTTGAGAAGGGAAGTAAAGCAGTGAAAGTCATGTGAATGTAAAATAAGTTTAAAATGTGTTACCACCATGTATTTTCCTACGTACTTTTTTCGTAGTTGTTCTACAAAATTTGTAAACATACATAGTTTATTTTTCTGTATTTTGCTTAATATTATTTCGAAAATAATTGTAATTCAATTTATTTAGGTATGCAGAAGTGAACAGCAGCTTTCAAAACGCAGGTCCATATATTATTAACAGTGCTATTGTTAATATTCCTTGTATTCTCTTCTTAAAAAACATTTAATATTTCAAAGTGTAGTAAATAAACTATAGTTTTCAAGCGAAATGCGTATATATTTCTTAAATCGTATTTACATGTATTTTTTCCTAAATTGTGTACTTTAATGAGAGCTGCATTTTATCCATAATAAATATTTGTTTATACTTTATGTTATTCTCTGTCTAATAAGACTAAAGGGATTTTCATGGGTTATATAGGGTGACAATTTGCTTTGAACATGTATTTATTTTCTATTATTTAACAGAATTTACACTTCTAAAAACCCATATTAATATAAATATTTTAAAATTTTACTACATAACTGGAACGAAATGAAAAATTTTTGATATGTGTTCCTTTTTACCAACTATTATGGTCATTTTGAATACAAAATATAAAATTGCAGAAGAAAAGTAGTTTTCAACCACTTCAATACATTTTCCATGAAAAAATTTTATAATTCGAAACTCCAAAAATGCATCCATATTGTCAACATTTATAACTGACCTGAAAATTACTAAAGAAAAAAGATGCATTTGCATGTAAAATTTACATTTTTGAGAACTGTGACAGGAGTTGCTAGTCCAGGCATGGCCAAAGTCATTTTCCGAGCAGAAGAAGAAGAAGAAGAAGAAGAAGAAGAAGGTTGTTTTGATACAAGTGAAGTGGTGCAGTAGTTTTGTTTATATTAGATATATTTTGCATACAATAATTACAACAGCCACCTATTGTGGTAGGGCAAATTATATAACCTTCAAGTTTATAACCTCCCGTTATCTTATGCGCGCAATATTCTTACGCTTCCTTATGATTAAAATACTAAATTGTATATCATTCACAATAAATAAAGCGATAAAGTTCCTTAAAATATTTGAAAACTATTTGATCACGTAATAATGAACGTTTGGTTTTAAAATCACTATTCTATAACTTGCGCATAATATATTTTCTCTGGAGGTTTCAATCAGGGGTACCTATGACTTCAATTGAGTTGGTTAAGTTTACGTTCTCTTTCCAACTCTAAGATAAATAATTTAAAATATACTTAAGATACAAAGTTAATAACTATTATATATAATTATGTATTAAATTGCATTAAATAGATCTAATACATAATCAACTTTTTTGATAAGTTAATTTCCGGTACCTAACACATTAGTAAGAAACTAAACGCCTGAAAAGTGGAATCATATCGTTCCTTTTGTGTTTACAAATACACTGTTCAGAAAGAATTTTTTTGAAATTTAACTAAATACATGTAAGATCACAAAGTTATTTTTCTGATAATAGTGACGTTATATTGTAACGCTTTATATTTGCAAATTCAAATCCGCACATCAAGCAGTAAACTTACAAAAATGTTTGCCTGCACTCTTCATGAAACTAGCGACCTGACGAAGCCATGCTTATCACTGAATGAGGTTGTCGGAAGCAAAGATGAACATCAGTGAAGAGGAAGAATGCATGGTGGTGTGGGGCAAGAACGCGTTTCAGTGGAGTAGCCCTATTTTGCCCATACCTGTATTAGCCTGTATCGGACATCCTTGTGGTCATCCGGGCGTTGCAGTCCATTCCGTCTAGCAGTTCAGTTGTTTTCTTGGTGGAGGCTCAAACTCCAATATCTATCTATACCTCCTGTCCCAGGGATGTGTGTGAGCGATAGCTACTTGAAAACCTCAGAATCACGTGATAAAGTTCAATTGAAAGTAACACGTAGTAGCGTAGAAGCGAGAAGTTGCCCCAGTAAAAATATTATAAAGAATCGCTTTCTAGAATTCATCTTCCCTTTTTACATTATCTACAAATTATCTCAATTTCTGCGGCAATATATGTTACAGGCCTACTAATTTCAGATGACCATTGGAGGCTAAGAACGTATGAGAAATAAATCAGCATTTTTAAGCTTGTCGCGCACGTTTTGAATCTATGTAATGTGTTGAATATACAATATCGAAATATACATACCAGCTTCTATAGGAGAGAAACATTTAAGTACGAGCTGCCAAATATAGATTACGGATACGCATAGAGGCAGGAATTCTCGTGGAGATTAGTCCAAATGCAGCTGAAAATTGTGTACAAATCCAATCAGTGACGTTTCAATAATGGATATAAAATACATTAAGCATCCATGGCAGTTCAGGTTCACTAGTAAGCGTGATTAGTAACCCGTGGTCTAGCCAAACACATTTCACAGCGGCACCTTGAATGAAGGCAAGCTGAACAGTCATCTTTGAAAACAATTTTCTCCTAAATTACTCTCGAAACAGTACTTGAAAAGTGTCTAAAATGATGGTGGATATTCTTAGGTGTAACCAAACTAAAGAAAGCAAACCGAAGCAATATTTGAATCTATTTACTGAAAATATGAAGTGCATAAACAATTAAATACTAACAAATTGTTCTTTTAGTTACAATTTAACTGTGGTTAACAACACTATCGCATCTGTGATGTACCATATTGTAGCTTATGGGGCGGGGGCTAATATAAATGGATTTATTATTTAAAAGGGTTAACAGAAAAACATTGTTTATGGTAAAGTTTGTTAATGACGGTTTGGGTAAAGTTCGTTAAGATGTTAATATTTAGTAGACAGGCGAGTTGATACATTGAATGCCAGATTAAGAGTCCAATCATTGGTCTGGTTTAGCAAGGTAGGCGCAGCGATAGGGGAAAGTATTCAAGACAGTCATTGGGAGTGTCTGCTAGGAAACACTTGATGAAGGTCAGGCAAAACGAGTATGTAAGATATTACATGATCAACGGTCATCAGTATAGGATGCCTTGAAAATGTTAATAAATTGTGTACTTGTTTTAATCTATAATGCTGTAGCGCTCATGTACTCGTATATCAGTCCTCTTTTAGCGCAACTATTTCTGGTAACCAGTGAAATCTCGGTTCGCCTCAGAAGACAAGCGAGTCGCCCGCCATTAGTAGACAAATCTTTTCTGCTGTTGTTGACCGGTTGTTGTATAGGGTCGCAACAATACCACACGTCCGCTGGATGCACCAATCCAGTAAATTTTGCAGGGAACAGCTTCATGTGAAGCTCAAAATCTTTTGGAACTGTGTCATTATATATAGGATCTTCTTCATTTGGTGCCCAAGAATCAACCAAAAGAAAGTTCGATCTCGACCATGCAAATCCGGCCATAACATATTTTACAAAAACTCTTTAAAATTACTCTTTGTCAGGTTTGGTGACTTGCTAGTATAGGCTTTCATACTGGGTGATTCGAGTCATGCTTGTTGGAAATTTCCCACTGGGTTCTGAGATAAGAGCATACATGTGTGCTAGAAGGGTGCTATCGATTACAATAAGAGTATGAATGGGTGGTTGCTGCAGGTGAACCCATGTTACCATAAATCTTTGCTCGCTTAACGACAAGAGTTTCTCAGCATGTAGCTCTTTAGCAAAACTTGGCTGATCTACATTATTTCCCATGATGTAAAATTATACTTTTCAATGAAACGCTTTACCTTCCAACAAACTCCTCTGTTCTTTGTTATTATCAGCAACATCAACAACTCTGCCGCCAACTTTGTGACTGATCCTGCGAGAAACAATCTTGTTTTTTCTTCTCTTGTTCGCTGCAGGCATGATTTAGAAGCTTTGAATATTAAAGCTTTCTTTGGATTAACCTGTCATTTCAAAAACACTGTCTAGATTCGAAGCGTTTGATAGTGATAATTCCATGTTCTTGCGTTACAATGAACCTATACTTTTATTATTTTTTGGAGCGCCTTCCTGTTGCTGCCATGTATTTTCAACCTCTTTTCAAGGGGTTGCAAAACTGTCATGTTTGTTATTTGTCTTTCTTGTGCCATTACGAACGCGAATTTGCCTTTAGGGATATGTTTAGGGTTATTCCAGGAGAATCCCATTGTGGAGGATCATTTCCTCTTGGCTGCTTCGTTTTTATCTCTTAGCATCAGCGTATCTTCAAAAACTTTTGTAATATCCTTTTTTGATGGCAATGGTTAATACGAGAAACCACTGCTCTCGACATTGTCAAATAATTTTGGACCACTTTCTAAGGTTAGCCCATTTTCTAGCCGTATCGCTTGATCATGCCAAAAATTACTTTCAGTATGATCCTCAATGGTGACTTCTCTGCCATAAGAGTTATATGCTCTCCGAGACAAGTCTTCATCAAGTAGTTGTTTTCTAATCTTCTCGAAAACTATGAAATCTACCTTAGCTGACTTTCCCTCCGAAACACCAAGAAATCCACCAACAAATTTGGAAAAAAAAATGCATGAAACTGCTCAAGACACTTATGAACAAGAAAAGTTTTAGGGATGAGAGACATACGAAGGTAGACAGAAAAAAATGAACATGGCTTCTGAAGTCCGTGAGAAATAAGATAGGTAGAAGGCATATATAAAAATAAATATGAACTACAAAATAAAATGTCGCTTGTTTATACAATAAAATAAAAAAGAAAGGTTAAGAAAGAGGTATGTAGACTTATATATTGAAAGAAATGACATGCAGCGATTTAGACGTATTTTACGCGGGAAGATAGACAATATGGTTCATTGTTAAACTGACTGTAAACAGGTAAGAAGTTTGGGAACACAAGATACCAGGAGAGATGGAAGCGATTAAAATGATGTAAAGGGAAACAGAAGAATTAAAGAAATAGGGAAATATTTAGGAAAGCAAAAGAAAAGTGGACAAGAAAAAAGAAGGAAGAAGGAAATAGCAGAGAAAAAAACATAGAAAGTAATACCATTCCAAATAATAGGAGAGCTTTGAAGTCCGCACCTCTCTTCAACACGATTATTCAAGCTTCGAACTTTCTCGTCTTCGCTGTTTGTACACTTATACCAATAATTTAACTCATTAGAGATCAATGGGAGGCATATACGCATAGGCTGTTACAGATTGAAACCAGCTGCGGTTGTTAACAACTAAGTCCTTCTCCAAGAACTTCCATGGAAGTTAGAAGTAATCCAGTGTAATATTAAAATTACAAATAATACAAGTAGACCTAAGCCTCAGTCAAGGCTCCGTCGTGGAGTAGTCTTCTCTTCATTCTTGTACAACTTTATTATTACAGAGCAATCAGCCTCTTATAGTAAACAAGAACACTTTTTGCAGCAAGAACTCCACGAAATTTATTTGTATTAAATTACAATACAAATCTGATTACTTTTTTAAGTACTTGAAATACAAATTATCATATGCGCTTACATCAACATTCGCGTATAGCGTCCTCGTTCAAGGAAGGCGACGTTATTTCTGACAGAATGGCTTTCCTTGTTTAAGTCCCCTGATGCCATGGAACATGAACAATATCTGTTGCTTAAGTAAATTAACTTTTACTTTAAAATTCGATTATGTGACAAGATACTTCATCAATGAAAAACTGGAAAAGTAATTTTTAGTAAACGGGGAGTTATAATTAAATTATTTAATTTTTTATTTTTGTAAAATAAAATAATTGCACATTAGTTTTTAAAGTAACTAAAATGGAGAATAGGAGATGTGACAACTTAAAATTTATTTTATGTTTATATCGCTTCTATGAACTATTTTAGAAAGCATTTTTTCTCTCTGCCTGAATGTTAATCGAAATAATAATTTTCACAAATTATTTGATTATTCTTTTGGTTGTAGATCAAGAGGAATACAGGAGGTTGAGACAATAATAACATTTTTATAAAGCAGGTCGCTATATGTCGGCTTTGGAAGTGCATACCTTTCTCGATGGCATAGTGGGGAAAAACTCCCGAAAAATATATTGCAAAGTATTGGAACATTCAAACAAATAGCAACGAATGTGTACAACAAGTTCAATATATATCAGATTATAAATAATATAGTCTCTTTATATAGTTTTGTTAAAGTATGTACGTATTATTTACAATTTAAATTATTTTTCTACTATGTATAGTAAGTACGGAAAGTGTTGTATTCCACCAAATATTCGATATTGAGAATTTCACCAAAATATTTCATTTAATATATGGATTCCAGTGAAATCCAATGACTGAGATCCCCTGAATGGAAAAAAGTTAGAAAAAGGACGATGTGGTGAGCATGCTTTTGCGTCCCGTGCCTGACTCGGAACAATATAACTGAATAGTGAGAAGTCCTTTAAATATCAAACTACATATTAAAACAGCATATTCTTAGACACGAAGATTTTCAACCTACTCTCCACACCTAAACCATCCATTATATGGAAACTTTTTCGAAGCTTGTCTTTTCAAAAAAAAAGGTTCTTAAGGATTTTGATTGAAATAACCGATGTTTAAGATAATTTCATGAGAAATAAAATGTATATTTTCAATTTTCGGGGAATGCGCTCTGAAGTTCTCTTCATTATGAATTTTTGCATAATTTTGCATTAATGCTAAGATATACACAAAATCTTACTACAGTAGGTATCCTTAAAGTACACAGTTTATGCAAATACATCATTGTGGAGTTAACCATTTCAGATATATTCCTTGTTTGGTTATTTTTCGAATACTTATTCTTATATCAAGTGGGAAGACCTCGTAATTCATTTCTTTTTCTATTTTACTTCTAAAATAACCGAATTTTAAAGTCATAATGTAACGATAAACTCTTAAAGGATTTGGTTATCGCTTTAGCCAAATATATTCCGCTATTTGCCACGTACCTACAAGGGAGATAAATACAAGTAATAAGACCATTTCTGTTCATGTCTATTCCGATTAACATGAAGTAGATAGAAGAATAGGTATTTGTAAGAATAGTTGGTTACAGAATAGATGAAATCAGGTGAATGAAACACATTTTGTTTGATTGTTTAATATGCTTCGTATCAAATTGTCTTACTAGTTGATTAATACATTTTCAAATCTGTTTTGGTTGACCAGTTTTACACAATTATTCACTATTAATTATTCACAAGCTTTATGCGAAAAATTTAGTATCTACATTCTGTGTGTGTGTGTGTGTGTGTGTGTGTGTTGTCAGAGCGCATTTCGCACTACGCCTGAGGTCTGACCAAATTCCATAAGTCTACAGAAGACTCCCACTGCCATCCCGCCGCCGAGAGCTGTATTTCTACAGCGCAGTCACCAGTAACTCTTCACTAGAGCCTTCGTCGACATTTACAAACCTGAAAGAGACCGGTTGGATTAAATGGAGATAAAATAGAGAGTTAGGACGTTTGGTAGAATGAAGAAACTTCCCTAGCATATGTTCAGTGACCCGGAAAGCCCGAAAAAACCATAGGTCATAGAGATCGACCCGGGAATCGATCCCACAACAACTCGAATGCCAACCATAGACGAAACGCCTAAGTCACTGGCTCGGTCATTCTAAATATCATGTAAATGTCCTAAATATGACATTTTTATCAAAACCATTAGTCGTTTTCCATATTTACACATGAAGTAAAGTTCGAAATAGGACAATCGTTTTGAAACCTTTCATAGACAAAGAAATATTTTGTACTTGAATTTTTACCGCACATTTTGTTTTTAAATTTATAACACACTCGCGCGTGCTGTTTTACAAAATTATTGCTTTTTATTTTAAGAGAATTTCAAAACATACACTTCCGATGGAATCAAACGCTTTATGCAATGCACTAAATTCTGTATCTATCGTATTATAAGCAGATACTGCAGAAAGTAGTAGCTTTATATCTAGTTATTGAAATATGAATTTCGGTTTAAACTGTCAAGGTAGTCTGAACATAACGAAAATTACACCTTAAGTGAGTTGAATTACTACTGCTCTTAAAGTATTCAACTTTTTCCAGAAATTAAATATGTATGAATTGTTTTATAAATCATGACAATTTTTCAAGTGGTTGTTTGCATTAATGTATTATGTGGTTGAGTATATAAAAACATTTCATTCAGCAGAAACTTAGTCTTAAAACATTAGTTATGTACCTTTTTCTCTAATAGATTTGCAATACATAATCACACATTCTTGTTCTTAGTATAATCAACTATCTTCTGAACCTCAATTATTTAGCTATGATACAATATCAGCAGATATTAAAAAACAAATATATATTAGCAAATTCAAAAAAGTAAAAATGTGACAAATTTGGAATATTGTTTCTTTCTTAATATGATCAATGTATTCTATAACATCACGACAGTGGTTCACAAAATTCATCTATGTGTTGTATATATGTGCTGAAAATTTCAGCTTTCCAGATCTCAAAGTTTCTGAGGAAACTGTACATAAGTAACCAAAAATGCAGTTTTGAGAAAACTGAATTTAAAGATACAAATGTTCTAAAAAGAGGCATTGCATAACAACTATAAAGAAATGCTGACTAGCATTTAAACTATAATTAAATTGATTAAAATCCTCTTAACCCCCAAAAGTATACCTTTTCTGAAACTAGATATAATAGTTTTTATTAGTGTCTAAAACAAAAAATGTAATTTTTTACTATTTCAGATTACCTTGTACTCTTAATTAGGAATGTTTGTCTTCTTCTTTTATTACCCAGTTCACCGACCCTATTGTTGATTGGGCGCTGGTACGTCACAGGTAGCCGCTCTCTAAGGGGCATGTTTATACAACTCCCATGGCAAAGGAAACAACAACAGGTAAGTAAAGCAAGCACAGTAGCCCAGCAAGGGTCAAACGTTCCACCTGTCTTTACAAGCATTTCAACCATAATGTAATGTAAACAACAAACTCTCCACGTTTAACAGCTATGCTAATGTAAATACCTAAATGTTCCATTATTAGCCGGCCAGTTTTGCACCATTAATTTTCAACGTATCGCTACAATAATTGGTGGTATAATGTAGAGAACGAGCAAACAAGAGTCATTAGATAGAAAATATTTATCATCAAATTTACGTTATGATTAGTGGATATTGAAACTGCTAAATTCTTCAAATTCATCCTAATATATCAGAAATTAAATTATATAGTTCCGTGAACCACACATGCAAAGAAAATACTTTTCAAAGATGAAAATGGAGTCCCGCATGATGAAATATAATTCTGTACAGCCAAAGATTAGGAATAATCAAATCCGATGTGTATAAACAAGACTTTCTCTACATTCTCGAAAACCTTTTCTTCTATCGACTTCATGATAATCTAGATCAGGCTTTTTCAACTGAAAAAGTATGGCGTCAGAGATTGGTTTCGCCTGCAAGGAAGCCTTACGGAGCGATGTGTGCCTGTTATATGCGTGTATCGCAGTGAGTTGTCATGGCTTCAACGAGTGGTATACCTCAAAGACCCTCCACTCCAACAAATTGTCTTTCTATGGATACTGGAAGAGTCGCAAAATGTTCAGCGTGTTCCAGAGAAATGCAGAATGACAAGATATTACTTTACAGAGACACTGCTCGTGTCGAGTTGCTGAATAAGATACATACCAAGTAGAACAACGTGCTATCATAATCGTGAAACTTAAACTTTAGTACATAATACTGAAACGGAATCACTATTGCAAAGATTATAGCATAAATATAATATATATAACATATACCTTTGTATATATACAATTCTCATCAGATTTGGAGTGCATAATGCATTTAAGTAATGCTTTTATTTTCTTTTTATTTATTTACGAGTTTACACGTCACGATAGAAATACAATTACAGCAGCATTTATCCCAATATTAATTCTCTATGGTACCATGGCTACCAAATACCTAAAATCACTGTGAAAATGAATCCTTGAGCGCCTTGATTATAATTTATCCATGAAGCTAAAGCCACTGCTCCTACAAAGTCAAGCGGCTGTATTTTGCTTTGCATTCTCTGCCAGCCAGCTTCAGAGCAGAGAGAAGCTCTGAGTGATGTCACAGAGCATTCAGATCTTTTATATATGTAGTGTTTAACTCCCGTTTGTATTATTAGGGCACCACAGGCGATGACACTGGTGAAAAATGGAATGAAGATGGAGCATCAGTGAAATGCTATGCCGGAAGAAAACGGAAACCCCGGAGAGAACCCGCTCCTGGGCAATTTTAAGCACCACAAATTCCACATACGATTGCCTGGGATCGAAACCGAGCCGCCTTGTTGAGAGCCTAGTAGTCTAACCACTCAGCAACGGCGAGGCCGTTGGACATGTCTAATCTAGATAAGCATTAGCAGAAATGGTCTTATTACATAATTCCTTTGAGTGGAAGGGAAATAAGGGATTACACTTGGCTAAAGCGACAGTCAAATCTTTTAAAAGTTGTTGCTATGTGACTGAAATCCGTTTCTTTGCATGGCCAGGAGTTGAAATTTCATATGAGAAAAGTTGAAGTATTTTAAAACTGAAACCAACAACAAGAATACCTAAAAATGATCAACTCCACGAAAAAAATATATATGACATAAATCGCGTGTTTTAACGAGGTCTACATTTTTAAGTAGTAAGATTTTGTCCATCTCTTATGGTGTACTATTTATGTAAAATTCAACAAAATTCAAAATATATATTTTATTTGGCATGTAAATGTCTTTAATATAGGGAATTTTAATTGAAATCGTTAGAGCCATTTTTGAGAATATTTTCGAAATTTTTTGCACATAAACGGTAGTTTGGGGGGGGGGCAATTTCCTGAAAGACACTAATCTTAAATATCAAGTTATGTATTTTACCGACTTTTCGTTTTTGAGTTATCGTGTTTATAAACACACATATATACACCCACGTACCTTTTTATAAACATGTTTTTTTCTGGATGCACATAACGTGTATTTCTGCGTATCGAATTTTTGGGTGGAGAGCAATACTTTTTCTACCTATGTATATATTTTAAGTAGAGAAAGTAAAAACCAACATTTTCCATATAGATGGTAATTTAGTTTAAGATGGTTTTCTTGAAAATCTTAGCGTCGTATCCTTGGAAGGTATTAAACTTCAATAGTAATTTTGGTATTGAGGTGCTGTTCACACATACATGCATACATCTTTTTCTAAAATAGAGATGTTTATTTCTGGTGAAAGGGTGACATCGCATTTTTGGTGGATTATAATAATTCCCCTATTTGCTATGCGTCGTAGGGAAGCAAGATCTTTTATAAAACATGTTTTTCTGTGTTTTAAATATAAACAACTATTTTATTATGCTGTTAAGAGACTGTTTTACAGTCACTCCTCGTCAACCACCACGAATTTAAGTCGTGGTCCTCTTCTGTTGGGTAAAAAAGACCGGAGAATACAAATAGAGAAGACTATGGGAAGAGTGTCCTGCATTAGCACAGGTTTCTCTACAGATTCACATTTCCACAGGGAGAAGCGCAGCGTAATGTTGATATAGCAATGGCTAAACCTGGTGTTTATCTACTTCTTACTTAACAAAAAGTTCTACCTCTCGGCTTTAGCTTTTGTCCTGCAGATGGGAATGGAAGTACGCGTTGAAGCCTTTTTGTCACATTATCGCTCTATAGTAGCTCGCATTTCAGTGATGTTACGGAATTATGGAAAGCAATACAATAGCTGCATGACCCCTCAACTCAGTAAATAGAGCATCTGCCTGCTGTGTGAGGGTCCCTGATTTGAATCCCGGCCGGAAAATTTTCTTCAGCCCAGATTACCACCCATCTTCTCCAGAGTCTCGAAGTATGAATGAGAGAGCGAATGTGTGCGTGTGTAGCGCGTTTTCTATATGTTGTGTAATAACTACTAATAAAAGTCTGATGTGTTCCTTAAACGTTACTTTCTCTACATCTCTGTAACAAATTATTGTTAAAACACTTATTCTGCTATATACCTCGTGCTAATCGAGATACCATCAACAGAAATGGTCTTAATACTTTTAAGTAGAAGGTAAATAAAAAGAAGACTAAAGCGATAATCAAATCTTTTAAAAGCTGATTATAATGTGGTTGAAATTCAATTCTTTGCATTATAAGGCGTTTATAAAACTAAAACTAATAATAATGAATATGTCAAAAAATGATTAACTCAATGGAAAAATGTATGTGACCTAAATTGTGTATTTTAACAGATCCACATTTTTAAAGTTTCTGTCTATTACGGTTTACCAGTTATGCAAAATTAATCCAGAATGAAGAGCTCTTCCACAGGCTATTCCATGAAAATTTAAAGTATTCGTTTTATGTGTCACATAAATATCTTTAGTATATTGTATTTTAATTATATTCATTAAGCATTTTTGAGAAATCAAACATTTTTTAAACATTCTGCATGTAAAGCGTAGTTTCATGTGGCAGATTTTCCTCAAAATGTTCGGGTGCCGCAACTTTGGTAGTTACTAAATCTAAATACCTAGTTTGGTATTTTACAGACCTTTCGTTTTTGATTTTTTGGATACAAGAGATACCAAAACGTTTACTTCCAGTGAAATAGTAGCATCGAATTTTTGGGTGGGGTTCAATACGTACTATGTACTAAGAAGTGAAATTTAGTCATGATTTAATTTATATTCTTTTTACCAAATCTGGTGCTCCGTTTAGCACAGTTAGCTCTAATCTTAGATCCATTGAAGATTCTCTTTTGACGTCGCCCTGCATCATAATTCTATTGATAGCTCAGTCAATTAGTCTCACAGAAGTAATATAATACGATGTATGAATTAAAAAAAAATTACATGACAAAAATAAACTTTATGAACTTTGTTTATTTTTGTCATATACATATATTACTTTAAGGGGTTGAATTACGCATATAAAGCGCTGTTTTAACCAATACTAAACTGGTAAGGTGGCACCGTGGTTGACTGGTTAGACCGTTCGCCTCCCGTCTAGGCGGCCCGGGTTCGATCCCAAGCGACCACATGTGGGATTTGTGGTGGACGAAGCGGCGTCTGGGCGGGTTTCTCTGCCACTCATTCCACAAATTGCTCCACCATCACCTTTCCGATCATCAATTTAGCTTACATTTCATATCATCCACCTCCTCATGTTCATATGTGGCTACGGGACAACCCCTCGCAACAGGTTCTCCATTCTGTGGTTTCGTGCCGTTGTTTCTCCGACAGGCTTCTGACCCTTAGGCGTCATATTGTAAGTCCTAGGGGGACTTACAAGCGTACACATGCTATATCCTAATTACGCAACATTTATAGTTTCACATCGCATCATAAAATGTGTTCGTTTACATTAATTTATAAGCTATTTACATTACATTTGAAATATATGAAGTGACATAACAACGTGCTCTGAATTTAATATTTTCACAATAACTTTCTGCTTTATACGTTACTATAACACAAATCTAGATGTATCTAGCCGCTATGGTCGCGTCACTTCAATATCCTCCTACATTACACATCACTCATTATTGACGAGTGGCCTTGAACATTTGACGTGTGTAAAAATAATCCGATGTGTTCCATTCACATGATTTTCTCTACATCGCTGTAGCAAATTATTGTTAAAAAACATATTCTTCTATCTATTTTATGATAATCGAGATAAACATTAGCAAAAATTGCCTTAATTACTTGCTTCCTTGAAAGTTGAAGGAAAATAAGGGAATACACTAGACTAAAACCACAGTCAAATCTTTTAAAAGTTGGTTGCCATGAGGTTGAAATCCGGTTAGATGCAGGGAAAGGAGTTAACAACTTTTTGTGTGAGAAAAGTTTAAATACTTTGAAGCTGAAACAAATAGTAAGGAATATCTCAGAAATGATCAATTACACGAAAAAAGTATATGACTTAAATTGTGTGTTTTAACGTGACCTACATTTTTGGTGCAGTAAATTTGTGTCTATCCCTTACGGTTTACCAGTTACGCAAAATTCAGGAAAATTCATTCAGAATAAAGAAGTCTTTAGAGGCTACTCCCAGAAAATTCAGAACATATAATTTATTTGCCATGTAAATATCTTTAATATACGGTAGTTTAATCAAAATCGTTAGAGCCACTTTTGAAAATGTCAAAATTTTCTGAATTTTTTCATGTAAATGGTAGTTTAGCATGCTTGAATTTATCCATAATCTTTGTGTCGCATCCCTGGAAGATACTGAACTTAAATATCAAGTTTGGTATTTTATAGACTTATTGTATTTGAGTTATCGTGTTCATAGATACACGGACACAACCCGGACGTCTTTCAAAAAAGTCTTTTTTGGATACAAAGGAACCTAAAACGTGTATATCCGGTGAAATCTCTGTATAAAAGTGGAATGCAATACCTTCTCTATACATTATGTATATAGTACGTGTAGAGAAAGTAATTAGATAGTAGCATTTGCCTTATTAATAGCATCTGACGTGTAAAGTTAAGGATAACTTACCAAAGCAATTGAATGAGCAATTATTCCAAAGGAAAACTCGGCCACATGGTCTAGATGTTAAGGGGCGAGATATAAATGGAACAGACAAAGTTGTAAAAGCAACGGGGACAGCACTTATGTTTACAGCGAATGCATAGAGCTAATCAGAACCACTTGTTCTCGCTTGAACACACTAATTAAAATACGAGTATCATTTAGGATTGAACTGTTCCCCAAAATAGCATAGTATGCCCTTGGTATACAACCTTCTGCCTCACATAAAATAAATATTTAGACGCACCTTCTGCCTCCCTTGGAGACCATACGAATAGTTTGTTGCCAAATTACTTAATCATGAGAGCCGCATACATATGGAGTTATTTAGCAGATGTACACAAGGGGTTCCATCTGGCCCATCGTGTGCAGATATACCTCGTGCGTTATAAGAGCTCAACGGGTTTAAAGTTAAAATCC
The DNA here is from genome assembly GCA_030762935.1 of Hymenopus coronatus. Taxonomy (NCBI): domain Eukaryota; kingdom Metazoa; phylum Arthropoda; class Insecta; order Mantodea; family Hymenopodidae; genus Hymenopus; species Hymenopus coronatus. The sequence continues at coordinate 97,549,029 of CM060896.1, forward strand.
GTCAGTGGAGAACTAGCGAGAGTGATCTTCGCTTTGCCCTTTTGCTTATCAACGATACGGCGAGCGAATCAGCTTATTCCGAGGGGGAAAACAAAAGTAGGGCTCGCTATTCCTCCATTGGCGAGTTTTAACTTGAAATCGCTCCGTTGAGTTCTACAAACCTTTAACGTATCACGGGATAAATACATACGAGATACGTTAAACATTTGCGTTGCGTTAAAACATTTTTAGAAAACCTTTACTGACATTGCCTTGTAGATATCTGAAGCGAGAACGGGAATACGGCTAAAGTGAAAGTCAAATCATTTAAAACCTTATAATACAGTGCTGGGCTGGGACAAAGAAAAACTTATAACGGTTTTCCATTTAAGTATTAAACATTAAAATCAATAACAAAGAATACCTCGGAAATAGCTAACCGCGCCAAAAATGTATTTCACATAAATTGCGTGTTTCAGCGAGACTACGTTTTATGTATATGATTTGCTCATATAATCGTTTTTCGTTACATTTCAGTCACAAAGAACGCCTGGGAATACACCTAACGCGCAGCACAGTTACGACAGAGTAGTTGCCGAACTTCCTGTTTAGAAAGTTTAAACACAAGGTCGTTCAAAATACAAGTAAATAAGGCAGGTAGATTTCGTAAACAGATTATTTCCTGCAGTATACATCATTATTATAAATTCAACTTCTCCAAAACGTGGAAGTTTACTTGTTGATGAGCTCTTCGAGGTTCAGTATCCAGTCTTCCAAGGAAGTGAGGCGTTTGCCATTCAGGAAATTCTGCAATAGATGAAGGTCGGATGGGGCAATGTCTGGAGAATCGGCAGTTGGAGCAACACATCCCATTCAAATCTCACAACCTTTGACGGGTCACCATAATGTATGTGGTCTGGTGTTGTGGTGAAAGATGATATCTTTTCCCAATTCCTGTCTTTTTTCTTTAATGTCTTTCTTGAGACGATCTCACTGAAAACAGCATTTCTCGGAACTGAAAATATCATTATTCGGAAGAAGTTTTTAGCACAGAATTCCTTTACAATCCCACAAAATACGCAGCATAGCCTTTCTCCGATGCAGTCATGGTTTAGTTACCCATAGTGGTGGCTCCCTTTTTTTTAGCCATTATTTACTTTTTCGCTCGTTGTACCCAATCCACTTCTCATCTCCAGTTATCAGCCGTTCCAGAAAAGGATCACTCTGATTGCGTCTCAATAAGGAGTCGGAGATGAAACGCGCTGAATCAAATTCGCTTCACTCAGTTAGTGAGGAACCCATACATTGGGAATATTTACGTAACCCAGTTCCTGGATACAGAAGCACGAGCTAAATTGAGTTCCAATGCTAACACCCGAGTTGCCATCCGTGAATTGTTGACTATCATTTCATCAATTCTTTCCACGTCCGTAACCATTGGCCGTCCAGATCAAGGTTTGTCTTTTAGGGAGAAATTGCAAGTTCGAAATCGACTAAACCATTTTTGAATGCTCGATTCGTTACTACATCTTACCTGTAGACAGCACAAATTTTCTGCCGGCATTGTGAGACGGTTTTACCTTTACGATAGGAAAGCAGCATAATATGTTGGAAATTGTCCTTTATGCTTTACATAGTTTGTAAACACAAGTTCGCGCTGTTTCATCCGTCAGTCCCAAACACGCACTGCCATCCAATAGCGAGTCTGGCTGTTGACCTCTGTAGGCAACTATGATAACTTGAGTGTACAGAGGGTTCAGGATTTCCATGCACTATAGATGGAACTTGCGAGCAAAACGAACCACTTTATGAAATAATCTTATAGTAATTTTATCTATCTCCTACGGTTTATCAGTCATGCAAAAGGCATCCAGAGTGATAATGACTTAAAGGTCCCAGAAAATTAGACAGCCATTTCATTTGTCATTTAAATGTCTCAAACATGCGCCATTTTTATCAAAATCTTTATATATATTTTTTAGAAAATGAATATTTTCGAACAATTTTCAGTGGTCCGTTTTGTATCCTTATAAGATGCTGATTTAAAATATAAAGTTTGGTGCTTAGCTTAATTTCGTTTTAGAGTTAAATTGTTCACATATACGAACACATACGGAAATTTTCAGGGATTCTCAAAGAATGTATTTCCGTAAAATTGGAATCGAATTTTTGTATTTCAATAATATCTCTCTCTCTCTCTCTCTCTCGTAAGTGGTAGAAAAAGATATAAGTGTGACGGTGTAGATAGGAACGAACTTAAAATTGTCTTTGTATACAAACCAACATTATTGGTAGCTATGACATTTTACGAACATAAATGTTTCGCACTCCTACACGAAATGCAACGTAATTTGACTTAAGATACTCCTAAAATATTCCAAAAGAATTAATTATTCGCTTATGAATGGGAAAATATTTATAATAGCTTCTCTGTAAATTCTACCTTTTCACGAAAAGAAGTAAAGGTGCAGTCTTCATTCTTTCTATCAAACTCTTCATTATGTTGATACTAGTATTAAAAATTCTGCTTTATATTGCACGAATGCACCTCAGTAAAAGGGAATGTTTTTGTCGCTGTATGAAATTTCCTTTTCAGCGCAATGTTCATTCCTTCATTTCCGGCATACAGATTTCCTGCAACATTAAATTGTTGCATTTATAAATATTTCAAAATATAACTACAAATAGCATAATATAACACTATCTTCTCTAGCTCTGTCTCTGTGTGTTTGCCACAGATGCTACACGAAGATTTTCAGAAAAATATTTCTCCCTAAATTACGTTTTGATTTGAAGATGTTTCGAAATTTTCGATTTTCTAAAAACATGGCTCTTAACAATTTAGATTAAAATACAATATATTAAAGTCATTTATATTGTCAATAAAATGTATATCTTGAATATTTTAAAATAGACTGCAAAATACTCTTCATTCTGAAGAACCTTAACAGTTGGTTAACTGCTAAAGATAGACCAAATCTTAAAACAGAAAAACTTAAATCTGGTAAAAACAAAATTTATGCTGAAGTACGCTTTTTTATCTATTTAGTATTTTTTCCCGGCTTTAAATGTTTTCAGAATTATTTCAAACATTAAAAAGCTAGTGCCTGTTTTTCTTCGGTTCATCCAAAGAGCATGAAGCACCTCGCTTTTTAAAAATGATATCACTTTATCTGATGCATCTTTCTTATGCTTAAAACGAATTGTGAAAATGTGTGATGAAAGCTTACTTGCATTACCACAGAAGAATTAGACAGATGAGAAAGCTTTATTAAGAATAGTTTTCAGAAAAGTGGACATAGAAAGATAGTGAATAATGTAACACATACCTATATTAGCAGAGCAGGTTTCCTTTCGAAAAAACCTCTGATGTGTCGCATTCATATGAGTTTCCCACTCTTTAGTTTACTAGTGGATGACATAAATATTCTTTCGAAAGTTTATATTTCTATCCAGTTCACTTTCAGATAAACATTTGCAGAAATAGCTACAGTAAATATTCGTTATGCATACAAAGAGAATAGCGAGTCAAACGCTTAAGAATTGGACATTATATGTTGTCTTAATTCTCCATACTTTTGAATGCAATTTGTAAATCAACTGAATACTGACTTTGAAAAGAAGGACCAATATTAAAGTATTGGAAACACTGATAACAGATATCTTGGAAAAAAATAATGCAGAAAGAAAAGGTATTGGGCATATGTTGTGTGTTTAAACATCTACTTTTTGTGCAGTGCGGCTTTGCCCATTTCCTTACGAATACTATTTGTACAATATTATACAAATGTCTTTTCGGATGAATTGGACTTCAGAGGATATTCACAGAAAATACAAGATAAATTAAAAGGAATAATTGGGATGGAACATTTTAAAAATATTTTTGTGTTGCATCTCTGAAAGATACTAAACATAAATACCAAGGTTGATGTTTATCAAACTTTTCATTTTTACTTTCTCTATATTTACTATGTACATAGTGTATAGAGAAGATTTGCGCTCCACCAAAAAATTTGATACCGAGATTTCACTGGAAATATATGTTTTAGGGTCCCCTGTACCCAAAAATATATTTTCAGAAAAAGGTCCGTGTGTGTCCCTGTCCGTGTGAACACGATAACTCGAAAACGAAAAGTCGGTAAAATACCAAACTTGGTATTTAGGTTTAGTATCTCCCAGGGATGCGACATGAAGATTATAACTACCCTTTATATGTAAATGTTTTCGAAAATTTTGATTTTGTAAAAAATGGCTCAAACGATTTTGATTAAAATATCGTATATTAAAGATATTTACCTGACTAAATGTATAATTTGAATTTTCCGCGAATAGCCTCTGAAGACTACTTTATTCTGCGTCAATTTTACAGAATTTTACAAAACTGCTAAACTGTAATAAAGAGACAAAAACTTACCACAGAAAAAATGTAGAACACATTAAAACACACAATTTATGCTGTATACATTTTTTTCGTGGAGGTGACTGTTTTTGAGATATTCCCTGTTTTTGGTTTGAGCTATAAAAAACTTACACCTTTCTCATACAGGAATTTGTGAACTCGTGTCCATACATACAAACAAAGCAACTTCAGTCACATAGCAACCAGCCTTTTACTATCACTTTAACTTATGGTACTTCCTTATTTCGCTTCTAATTACAAGGAAGCAGGTAATACGTTTATTTCTGCTAATTTTTCCTCGAAAGTCATGTGAATGTAACACATGTTTTTTGTAATGGTGTCACACAGGGATCTTTTTCTATAAAAACAATGTTTCTAGGAACCTCAAAACACCTATTTCCGGTGAAATCTTGGTTCAGAAATTGTGCATAAAATGCAGCGTTTTCTCTAGCTTTTGTATTTGAGATAGAAAAAGTAATAACTCAAACTGCCATGCTTCTATGTCGTGCCCAATTTTTTTCACTTAACTTATAAAAGCGTCAGCATTTTCTGACACTTGTTACTCTGTCAAGAAAATGAATATAATTTTCCTCCATTTTTATAGGAACCAAGCAATGGGTGAATGATCCCATGAAGAGAACCAGGAAAATATTCAGTAATTCAGCGCTTTCTCTCGCAATGCGTGCTTCTCTATTACCAATGTGTCAATACCAGACGTTCCTACCCAGTAGCAAACACATTAAATGAACAGAGCACCATTCTCCATCACCGAGCAATTTTTTATCCTTTACTTCAATGTATACCCTCGTGCAGAAAACAAATGTGCCACACAATGGAACAGAGCTGCTTATTTAGTACTAATCAAATTTCGATTCCTCTTCTACATACGTGACATCCTTTTTATCCGAGTATAATTCTAGCACTGGATTGGTAGGATTCTTTATCACTCCCAAAAATTTACGAATTGCCGAAGGGTGATATTACAGCTTAAGACTGAAAAATTCAATGCCAAGCCGGGGTTTGAACCAAGATCTCCCAGTCTCTAGCCGGTAGCTCTACCACTGAGTTACCATGGCAACATGCCGGCGCGGCACTAATTTTTCAATTGACTATGTTTCCCGGTAAACCACAAGTTCTCAAATTATTTTGAGATGACATACCCCAAGTCTTTAGTACATTAATTCCCGGGGTTCATAGTTTAGCCAACTATTGGCAAATTAGTGTTAATTTTTTTCCACTAAAGCCGTGTGTAGGACAGCTGTACATAGGTAGAGACAGAATGCATAGCCGGGAATTAAACCATGGATCTTCCGGTCTCTATAAAAGTTACCCTATCTCTGAGCTACCATGGAAACATTCCGGCACGTCATTAAATTTCTCAACTGACTTGCATGTTTCCCGGTAAACCAGAAGGTAATCTCAAATTTATTTCGAGATGACATACCCCAATGGCGACTTACAATGTCGAAAGTGCTTTTAATTCCCGGGTGGCTTCATTGCATAGCCAGCTATTGGTCAATTGGTGTTAATTTAATTTATTTTTTACAAAGCCTTATGTAGAACATGTGTTGGATAGGTAGATGCCATGGCATTGAATTTTTTAGTCTGATTCTACCTATCCAGCTCTTGCCCTACACACATTTGTGTGCAATAACAATTAAACTGCAACTTAACGTTTTGTATTTTCTTAATAAGCTACTGTATTTTTAATAAAGGCGCGGTTATTAATGCTCCATGTCGGCAATAACTTTAATCTGCGTCACGATGTCGTTTATGAAAGTTCTTATATATTTAAAGAAGTAGCTGTTATTCCATTTAACGACACATTGATTTCTTCACTTCTTTCTCTAGAACTTCGTTATGTTGTTATTGGTTTTAGATCAGGCCTGAAAAGCGTGCACTTACGATTCTTTACAATTGTACTGTCTCTTCTGACTGCGTACATGACGAATAACAACAAACAGTGATATTTCATTGAGAATGCTAGTTACAAATTTCGCGTAGAATCGGAAATTATTTCTACATTCAGAATGTTAAAAAATACCGAGTGTTAACTTGTTCTAAACAGTTGTACCACGTGAGCCATTATAACATTTTATTTCTGCATATTATATCAACATGCAAAAGCTAACCTTTCAGGTTTTAATACAAAAATGTGATTTTCTCCATTCATATGACTTTCTCTACCTACTCTTCAAACACACTTCTTGCATTGAAACAAATAACAATGAATATATCGGAAATAGGACAAAATATATAGTATATAAGTGTGTTGACGAGATCTATATATTTGGTGTAATGAGTTTTTGTCTATTTTTTACGATTTACCAGTTATGCAAACTTATTTCAGAATGAAGCAGACATCAGAGGTTATTCCCCGGAAATTCAAGACAAACATTTTATTTGTCATGTAAATATGCTTGATATACGGTATTTTCGTCAAAAGCGTTAGGCATTTTTAAAAAAATCAACATTTTCTTAATTTTCCTCATATAAAGGGTAGTTTGGGGTGAGAAACTTTTTCAAAGTCTTCGTATCGTATCTTAAATCCTCAAATCGTATACTAAACCTAAATACCAAGATTGATATTTAAGAGACTTTTCGTTTTAGAACACACAAACACACACACACACACACACACACACACACACACACATACATACACACACGGCGCGTGCGGTCCTTTTTTTAAAAGTGCTTTCTATCAGGAGACCTAAATACACGTATTTTCGGTGTACTTTTGGTATCGAGCTTTTGGATGAAATGCAATAGCTCCTGTATCTGCTATGTATATTTTACATGTGCTAGAGAAAGTAAAAATTGAACTATATTAAGAGTGACAAAGCTACAGTTTAAATAAAGATATCCTTCTATCAATACTACGCCTATCTGTATCTATCATTAATACTGACACTGGTAAATTTGTGTCGAAAAAAGGTGTCGGCGCCCGAAAAAAAAAAGTTTATAAAGCCTCTTTTGAGACTACCTGGCATTTTGGTACTCGGCGACTTGACTTTCAAACTGCCTAGCACCCCCACTGCTGCACTTTACATGCGGAGCAACAGTCTTTATGACAGCTCCAGGTGGAATTGGGAAAAGTCTGATCGTTTATCAGCTCTCGAGGGGTGATTTAAGCTTTCCTTGTGTATACTAAGACAATAAAAATACGTCTGGTGCTATGATTTTGCTGAAAATGTGAACATTTGATGGAGGCTCGGGCGTAAGATGTTGTTCATTGGTGCCATTCTGGTACTCTAAAAGATATTAAAAATAAGTATGGAAGTACTTATCGTAAGACAAGGTCTTTTCGCTGACTCCGCCTATGTCTTTCACCTGTTTGCTATGCTGTTAAAAGCGTATTGCGCAGCCCACATTAACGAAGGGAAGGGGCTGAATACGAAATGTAACTTGTGAGAATTAAATTCCCCAATTCCCTAAACTTTCTGACGGGTGCTACAATATAAGGTTTATATTTTCTCTGCGCTACACACTGAAGCCAAGGTAATGCCAAGGTAATGCGCGTACGTGGTAGACTAAATTAATACACTGTTGATAGTGAACCTATTTGAGGGAGTATAGAGCGAGGCTGAGGAGTGGATTGCCAGTTGGTTTTGCACCAATGATAATTATGGAAAAAGTCGAGTTCCCGTCAAACGTTCACGTTTTCAGAAAAAATCACAGCACTAGATGTATTTTTCATGTCTTTGATTGTACAACATACCACGCGAGTAAGAAAAGGCAAAACCTATTGGGCAATCCACCTCTTTATCCCTCACCTGCTCGACGCTCCTTCTGAACAGTATAAGCAGTGTGTTAAATTGACCACCACGTGCGCATATTACCTTAGTATTAAACTTTTAGTATGAAGATGAACCTAATGTTGTATCACCCGGTGAGAGAGGTAGTTTATTGTCCAACCAGAAAGTTTAGAGATCACCAGTTTGCATCTCAGAACGTCATTTGTCGCAAGTTAGGTGTCATGTCCATCCGCTTCCCCTCCGTAACGTGGCCTGTCCAATACGCTTTTAAGAGCTTAGCAAACATGCGAAAGACAAGGATAGGATTAGCGAAAAGACCCCGCCTTACGCTTAAGTATTTCCAGGCGTATTTTTAATGTCTTTTGATGTACCAATTGAAGCGGAACTCTTTCATAGAGACGGTTTCCTGATTTCCTCTTCATTTCAAAACGATTATAACAACGTCACTGGTTACTTATACTCTGTTTGTTTTCAGGCCAGACATATAGTGAATCAACACCGCCTGAGAGGAATCAAAAGTTCAGTTACCTTTCGGAGAGAAAAATACTATTGAAATTTATGGGAATGTGTCATATTTTATGTATGCAAGTGTAACTTTCACGTAGTGTAATTAAAATTAATTTAATTTTCCGCCTCTGAGTGTAAACATTAACTGATTTCTATTTCATCTGCATTATGTTTGTCTCAGAAACCGAACCACAAAACTGTATTCTAGGATTTCGAAGCGATACGGAGATTCAATACCACAAATTGTGCCATAAATGTTATTCTAGGAGTGAAATAATATACTATAACAAAAGTACCAAGCACATATTGATGTGTTTTTAAAATTCTATAAAAAAAATTACACAATTATTTATTATATCATTAATTAGCTTAATTGCTCTGTAAAGAGAATCATTGCCCTCTATCTTTATTCTACTGTTCGTGACTCCACTTGCTTTTATTATATCAATTTAATTTACAGTGCAATTCGTATTCTCTCTCAGCTATTAGCTAGTAATGAGAGTTGTTTTAATATTTAAATATTTTATACTTTTAGTCTTCCTACTACCTGCATGTAGTACAGAACTCTCTTTAAACTATATCAGATATGACATAAACCAAAGTTCGAACATATAAAAAGAATGATTGACCATAGGATTACCAAACAAGCGTTTCAGTACAAAGCAGAGGGTCAACGTGCGATGAAATGAAATGGAACTTTATTTATGGACGCTCTTTACCTGTCGTAGGTAAATCTACGACACGGGACCAACAACTTCACTCCCCTTCCGAAAGAAACCATGCTAAGAATTTTTATGCACGAAAATATCCATCGTTCGAGTATATAGTAACCACTACGCCACGGGGGGTGACTCAATGTGCGATGGGACGACAAAGGCTCACGGAAATATATATTTGTGGTGGAGCAGAAGAACAGACTTTATAGTTACAGTGTAAGAAGCACCAAAGTCTCGAAAAACACATCGAGAAGTCAGAAACATAATAGCACAATTCAGGAACGACATATTCCAGGAGAGGAGGGTATGTGAAACAAATATCTGCAACACGGCTCAGAGCTTCAAGTATAATCGATAACCGCAATTTTATCATGATGATTACAGAAACCATACAAGAACAATGGAAATCCAATACCATCTGTTTATTGTATAAGAGAGATTAAACAATTACAAACCAACAAGACTTGTGATAAGTTAGTAAGACTGAAGAATCCAAGTCATAGCCGAGATTTGAACCACTGATCTCTAGTCACTGAGCTACCATGCAACATGTCAACACGACATTAAGTTGCCCAACTGACTGGATATTTTTCCAGTTAACTACAAGTATATCTCAATTATTTTGAGATGACATATCCCAATGATAAGTGAAAATGCCATGAGTACTTTTAAGTCCAGGGCTTCATAGCTTGTCACTGTATTTTTCAGTCTGACTCTTATAATTCCAAATTCTGTCCTACTCACTGATAGTGTGAAAGAAACAATTGACAACAATAAGGTAAATATACAAGAAGGCGATTAGATCAGAATCAACCATGTCAACAAACAGGCTACCGCTCTGGGTTCAGTACCTCAGACCACATCAAACGACCAACCAAATCATAGAGAGCACAGAATACAGTTTAGTTGTAAAGGGCCTTTGTTGCTTCAGCAAGGTAGTCGACTCTATTGAACATTCAAGCGTTGTTCAGTCAATACACAGCTAGGGAAAGAAGCAAACGGGTTAACTGTCTTAAAAATGCTACACGGATAAAGAGTCGCCCAATTACAAACAGAACAGATGAGTGAAGCTTTTCAGCTAACCCAAGTAGTTATGATAGGCCGCACCTATCTCATCAAGCTCTTCACCAGCGTTTTAGACCACATATCTCGGGAAGCTAAATTGGAACAAAAATTATGGTATAAAAATAAATGAGGAGAAAGTGTCTCACATAAATTCGCCGCCTACATTATATGGTTACCAATTCCTTCAAACCTTTTCTCGAAAAGCTGGCTGAACTAAATACTCAACAAAACAGCCAAGATTCTTAATGAACTACAATAAAGGTAAGCAAATGTGCAACAGGAACTAAGCTGAAAGAAGTAGAAAAATCTTGTGTGTCCCATTCACATGACTTTCTCTGCATATTTGTAACTAATTTTTGTTAAGAAGCTTATTATTCTCTCCACTTCATACTAATCGAGATAAACATTAGCAGAAATGGTATTATTACTTGCTTCTTTGTAAACTTAATGGAAATAAGGGAATACACTAGGCTAAAGCGATAGTCAAATCTGTTAAAAAGTCGTGTGCATGTGGTTGAAATCCACTTTGCATGGCCAGTAGTCCGTGTGAGAAAAGTTTTAAGTATTAAATCAGAAGACATTAATAAGGAATATCTCGAAAATGCTCAACTCAACAAAAAATGATATGGCATACATTTTTAATTTTAACGAGATATACATTTTTTTGTGTAGTAAGTTTCTATCTTCTAAGTTTTACCAATTATGGAAAATTCAGCAAAATTGATCCAGAATAAGAGATATTTAGAGGTTATTACATACATTTTATTTGTCATCTAAATATATTTAATATATGGTAAACAGAAAATATTCGCACATTGGTGAAAGCTATTTTTAGGACCTGATGTTAAAATTTCATCACCTTTTCAAACACTGCAAGTTTTAGCTGCTTGGATGCGCTGCAGAAAAGCCAAATGGTGAATACTAAGAAAGGAAAGCTATAGCAGGAAGGAATGAGAGGAAAAGCCTACAGGAAAACAACGGAGATAAGACAAGGCGGTGTAAAGCTCATCACGAAAGGCGATAGAATCAAGAAAAACAACGAGAGTAACAGCCCCACACCGCAAGTATGGGAATGGGTAAAAACCGCAACAGATCCTCTACGTTGTGTGGTACGAGAAGATAGAAGACATAAGCTGTTTTCATTTAAAACATCTGTCGTACGCATGCGGCTGCTTTTAGTTTTATATCGAAAAAAGAGGTAAAAAAAACAGCTAAGGTAATTCACCTAGGATTAAAAAAAACACTAAAAATGTGTCCGACTTCTTTGTCTTAAGTGTATACGTAAGAAAACGATATCAAAAATTAAACATTTTAAAAATTGTATTTATAATTTATTTATTTCTTAGTCTGACTAATAAATAACTTTACCTAGAGACGTTCGTAGATTACAGTGTTTTCCACCTCTTAATTTCAGATACTTAATTAGTCATTCTTATTTCCTCTACAACTGCTACATTGTGTATAGAGAAGGTATTTTAATGTATCCAAAAATTCGATACCGAGATTTCACTGGAAATACATGTTATAGGACCCCTGGATCTAAAAAGGGAATGTTTAGAAAGATTTCCGTATGTGTGTGTATAGGTAGCACAGCTAAAAACAAAAAGTCCGTTAAATAACAGACGTGGCATTTAAGTTCTGTATCTTTTAAGACTGCGACACAAAGATTTCCAAGAAAATTCCACCATCCTCTTACACGGAAAAATTTTCGAAAATTTTGATTTTCTCAAAAATTTTGATTAAAGTCTCTTATATTTAAAGATATTAAATGACAATGTCCAGCTGGAATTTTCTGGGACTTGCCTCTGAAGACCTTTTTATTCTGGGTGAAGTTTTCTAAATTTTACATATTTTCAGAATATTTAAGAGATACATTTTATTTTTGTGTAAATATCTTTAGTATATAAATATCTTTAATATACGGCACTTTAATCAAAATCGTTAGGGCCATTTTCAAGGAAAGAAAATTTTCACTTTTTCCATGAAAGAGATAGCTTGGGGTAGAGGGATTTTATTGAAAATCTTCATGTCGCATTCGTAAAATATACTAAACTTAAATACCAAATTTGGTATTTAAAAGTATTTTCGTTTTTGAACTATGCTGTACACAGACATGCGCGCGGGATTCATTTTTCTAAAGTTCTTTTTAGCACACAGGAGAACTCAAAATATGTGGTCTTAACATCAAATTTTTGGGTAGAATAACAATATCCTCTATCCATATGAATATGTAGAGAAAGTAACAACAGTTTTGAGCAGCATAATTCAAGAACGAAACGTCGGTTATACAAGGTGTATATAAATGAATATCGGGGTTTTAACTCTTTATAATATTTATTACATTCAACTTAGTTATAAACGATATGTCAAATGAAAAAGCAACTCAAACAGTTTTGTTTGTTGGCACAAGTGCGCATGTGCGTGTATATGTTTTTGCTGCAATCCGCTAGACAGTGGTAGTAGCAAAGATGGCGTCTAGTTAACAGAAAGCGTTTTGTGTTTTGCAGTTTGCAAAGACCGAATCTGTAGTTACTGTGCAACGTGCGTTCCATTCGGTTGTGATCCTACTAGTGATAAAAGCATTCGTAGATGGTATATTCAGTTTGAAGAAACCGGCTGCCTTTGTAAAGGGAAGAGCACGGGACGACCAGGAGTATGTGAAGAGACTGTTGAGCGAGTGATCGAGTCGTTTACTCGTAGCCCAAAGAAATCAGTCCGGAAGGCTAGTCGTGGAATTACAAGTTCCTGTGTCGACTGTTTGGAAAGTTGTAAGAAAATGCTTACAGCTACGTCCTTAACGTTTACAGTTATTACAGGCTCTAAAGCCGACAGACCACGGATTACGTGCCAAATTCGCAAACGACATGTTTCATGACGATTTTATGCATCGTGTTGTCTTCAGTGATGAATTGATCTTTCACCTTAGTGGACATGTTAACACTCATGATGTGCGCATCTGGGGCTCAGAAAATCCTCACGAGATGGTACAAATTTAACGAGATTCCCCTAAAGTGAATGTTTTTTGTGCCGTATTCCGGCGAAAAGTTTATGGGCCTTTCGTTTTTGGTGAACCTACTGTAACTGGCACTTCTTACCTTGATACACTAGAGCAATGGCTCTTCCCTCAGTTGGAAGAAAATGAGCGAGAGAACTTCATTTTCCAGCAGGATGGTGCGCCACCTCACTGGCATAACGAAGTACGAGTTTGGTTTAACGTCACTGTACTCGAGCGCTGGATAGGCAGCAAGCGCCCCAATGACACGGCTTGCTATGCATGGCCTCCACGTTCTCCTGACCAAACGCCATGCGATTTTTACCTTTGGGGGCTTCATCAAGGATCGTGTGTACGTGTCTCCGCTACCAGCTGACCGCCCTGAATTAAGAAACCGGATTGAAGCAGCTGTTGCTACAATTACTGAATACACACTTATCAACGTTTGGGAAGAACTTGGTTATAGACTTGATGTGTGCCGTGTGACAAAAGGTGGTCACATTGAACATTTATAAGATTTTTAGTAAAACTGTTTTGAGTTCTTTTTCATTTGACATATCACTCATAACTGTAAGTGAATTTAATAAATATTATAAAGAGTTAAAACTCCGATATTCATTTATATACATCTGTATATCAAACTGGACATTTAAGTTCAGCATTGTTGCAACGAAGCAACACAAATATGCTCAATAAAATCTAAACACCATTTAGATAGAAAATGTTTTATTTTCTCGAAACTTAGTCATAATGATTTTGATTAACAGACCATATTTTAAAATCTTACTACAAAACAAATTAATCTCATTAACACAGAATTTATATAAAATAACTTATTTGTGAAGTTAAATGTTTCAGAGATATTTATTTTTATTAGTTTTATTTTGAAATATTTAAACATTTCAACTGGAATGAAACTAATTGTTAATACTTTTTCTACCACGAGTAATATGTATGGGAAATATTGTATTCCACCCAAACATTCTGTGTCATATGTTTCGATGTGCCTTGTGTCAAAAATTAGTGTGTAAACATGTCTTGTCTCTTGTCTTTCCGAGTTAGCGACGTGAGTGCAGTGCCTCTGAAGATGTCCCCCACAGACAGGGACGAAACGTTAGGTAGAAATATTTTAACTAAACATATTTTAACCTACAGACCACGGCAAAACAGCCCGAAAATTTTAAATTTTAAAACCATGTCTTGTCTCTCTCTCTCTCTCTCTCTCTCTCTCTCTCTCTCTCTCTCTCTCTCTCTCTAACAGTATTTTCAGAAACAGAAAATTGGTTAAATACCAAACATCATATTTGAGCCAACATCTTTCAAAGAGATTACTCAAAGATCAATGGTTTCAAATAAATAATTTAAAATCTCATTTGATTATTTTTAATTACATTGATTTTAATAATATTTATAATTTATTCAAATATCTTATATTAAAAAGTGTGTTTCTCCACTCTAAGATGCCTTTCAAACGTAAAAATGTTCGTAAATTATTTTCTTAAAATGTGTCTACAGATTCTGATTAAAACACAAATAAAATGTATATGTTCAATATTCCGGGAATGCCCTCTGAAATCCTTTTCATTCTGAATACTTTTCATAAGTGGTAGATACATACTGGTACTACATAAAAATGTAGATATAAAAGTATATAGGTAATTTTGACTTTACCATTTCCGAGAAATTCCTGTTATTGGTTTAAATTTTCCGATATATTTCATCCAAGTCATATAAAGCATTACATAGTGATTCACTCTTAAAATATTTGACTGTCATATTGCTCTAGTATTCCCTTGCTCCCCTTATATCTACAGGGAAATATGAAATAAACCCATTTATGTTAATGTTAATCTCAATTAGCTTGAAGTAGACAACAGAATAGGGTTTGTAAGAAAGTGGTTTTTTTTTTTCTTCAGAATATGTAGAAAGTCATGTGAATGCAATAATATTTACTCTGTAAAGGGCATGGAATTTAAAAGCCATCACAAAATGCTATGCTCTTTAAAAATCTATCAATTTGTTACTGCATGCTATGAAAAAATGAATTGAAAATGTATGTAAATCAATAAGAAACAGATGGTTTAAGGTGATGCATCTGTGGAATTTGGAAAATTCTCAGTATGTAAGATCTCTTATTGAAATTTATACCAGTTTTTATACACAATGATAGTGATACTTTTGCACTGTATCTAAATTCTGGGTTGCATAGCTATTTAAATAATAATCCTTTATTGCCTATATTCATTGTTTTAATAAAAGTGAACCACGTGATTCATTTTAAAAGACATTCACATACAAATATTAAATTTTACAGAAAATAAGTTTACAAATAGATATATCGTAATATATATTTTTAGTATTAGTCCTAATTAATGCGCAAACGTTATTACTTATCGTACTTTCCAAAACTTATGATTTTTCAAAATTTGGTAATTATTTTATAAAAATTGGAGCATTATTTCAAAAAAATAATTTTACTATTTTCTTTAATGTGCTTTTGAGAGACAGTATAAAAAGTTTGAATCATGTTAGTGAAACATTGCAATTTGTGGAATATTTCGAGTATGGATAGGTGTTGGAAAAAAGTTTTGTGAGAAAATAAGGTTTAAAGTTGGGACTGCCTATTAATAAGCATGCGCCTGCCAATTTATAGCTTCATTTAAGTTGTAGTTAAAGTGTGGCAAGCGGGAAAAGCTATATTTTATCTGAAGGGGTTTAGAATTCATATTATTCTATTATCGAACAAAATATTTTTATTTTTTCACAATTTTTGGTCAAATTTGACAGATGCATGACCTTAATGAGGTTTTGTAGAAATATATTAGACGAATGAGTAGTAAAACCATGTTAATCAAACAAAATCTTTATATTTCTAATTCTATATTGTTCGTGTACATTTGAAAAGATATTCAAGATAAAAAGGAGTATTGAGGCAGTAGTAATAAGTACAAGAAGATGTAAATAATTAATTAGCAAGATAATGTAAATAAATACATGTAATAATATAAATAAGATTATATTATTAGAGTATGCTAGCATATGTTTAGTTATAAGAGAGAAGATATAACTGAAACTGTATAAGAGTCGTAAAAGGGAAATCTCTGGTAAAGGTTTTAGGGACAGTAGCCAAGGAGTTAGGGTAAGATGTATAAAATAGCGTGCTTGAGCTAAAAATAAAAAGATCTGATATGTTCCATTCACAAGACTTTCTCTACATCTCTGCAAAAAATTAGTGTTAAGAAGCTTATGCTTCTATTTACCTCATGCTAATCGAGAAAAAAATTAGCAGAAATAGTCTTATTACTTGCTTCCTTGTTAAGTAGAAGTGAAATAAGGGAGTACCATAGATTAAAGTGGTGGATAAAAGCTGATTGCTATCCGTCTGAAGTTTCTTTGTATGGACAAGAGTTGATATATTCCTGTATGAGAAAAGTACGTTTTTTAAAAGCTGGAACAAAAAACAAGCAATATCTAAAACACGATCAACTCCACGATATAAATATATACAAAATAAATTGTGTGTTTTAATGTGTGGTAAGTTTTTGTCCATCTCTTACGGTTTACCAGTTGTGCAAAATTTCGTAAAATTCACCCAGAATAAAATGGTCTTCAGAGGCTATTCCCAGAAAATACAAAAAAAAACAACATTTTATTTGTTAGATAAATATCTTTAATATGCGATATTTTAATCAAAATCGTTAGCCATTTTTGAAAATATTAATTTTCGAAAAAAGTCCCATCTAAAGGGTACCTTGGGGTGGGGAGATTTTCTTCAAAATCTTCCTGTCGCATTCCAGAAATATACTAAACTTAAATACCAAGTTTGGTATTTTACGAACTTTTCGTTTTTGAGTTATCGTGTTCGTGGACACACGGACACACGGACACACTGACACGCGGACACATACACGGACCTTTCTCTGAAAATACTTTTTTGCATACAAGGGACCCTAAAACATATATTTCCGGTACTGAAATCTCGGTATCGAATTTTTTGGTCGAGTGCAATACCTTCTCTATACACTATGTACATAGTACGTGTAGAGAAAGTAAAAAGATAATTTAAGCCGCAGGGGGTGAGATTGTGAAACTTGCTCGAAAATTATTGAGAGTTAGCCCAAGTGCAATAGTGAGACAGTTTCTATTGGCTCATGAAAAGAGACGCTACTGGGAGCAGGAAAGAAAGTCAATTAGAGCACCGTTGTATAGCTTAGGCAGAACAAGAGTGCTCTGCCTAAGCATATTTGTATATGTTCTATATATTTACGCAGACGCAATTCTCAACACAGTTCGTTTTCATTTACTGTACGGTGAAGTTCGTTTAGATAGAACCACATTTAGTTATTCTCCCCCAGTAATTTGGTTTTGCAGTTTACTTGCGTAAGAACCTAATACGCAAAATCGTTTAAGCGAACACGTAGTAGAGTTTCAACGATGATTTTACAGAAACGTAATGTGTACGCAAATTCTAAAAGCTCTTGATAACAGTTTAAATAACTTACTTAAACTAAAAGTTAGAAATGTGTTCTCTCTGAAATAGTTCCTTTTACCGTTCAGACTGCTCGACCGAGGAATCTGAACAGCCAGAGCAAATATGAAGAACATAATTTACAATATAAAAATCTGATGTGTTCCATTCACATGACTTTCACTACATCTCTGCAACAAATAATTGTTAAAAAGCTTATGCTTCTATTTACTTCATGCTAATTGAGAAAAATTAGCAGAAATAGTCTTATTACTCGCTTCCTTGTAAGTAGAAGTGAAATAAGAGTACCATAGGTTAAAATGATGGTCAAAAGCTGGTTGCTATATGACTGAAGTTCCTTTGTTTGTTCGGACAGGAGTTGACAAATTCCTGTATGAGAAAAGTATTAATTTTTCAAAGCTGAAACGAAAAACCAGGAATATCTTA
Source organism: Hymenopus coronatus (assembly GCA_030762935.1). Lineage (NCBI taxonomy): Eukaryota > Metazoa > Arthropoda > Insecta > Mantodea > Hymenopodidae > Hymenopus > Hymenopus coronatus. Next base: position 97,567,360 of record CM060896.1, read on the forward strand.
AAAACGATCAACTCCAGGAAAAAAAAATTATATAATATAAATTGTGAGTTTTATGTGTTCTACAATATTTGTCTAGTACGTTTTTGTCCACCTCTTACGGTTTAGCAGTTATGGAAAATTCCGTAAAATTCATCCAGAATAAAGTAGTCTACAAAGGCTGTTCCCAGAAAACTCAAGATATACATTTTGTCAGGTAAACATCTTTATTATATGATATTTTAATGAAAATCGTTATAGTATTTTTAAAAAAATCAAAATTTTCGAAAAAGTTCCATATAAAGGGTAGTTTGAGGTGGGGGGACTATTCTCAAAATCTTCGTGTCGCAATTCTGGAAGATACTGAACTTAAATGCCAAGTTTAGTATTTTACCGACTTTTCGTTTTTGAGTTATCGTATTCACAGACACACACACACACACATACACACACGCACGGACCGCTTTTTGAAAATGCTTTTTTTGGATACAAGTGACCCTAAAACATATATTTCCGGTGAAATCTCTGTATTGAATTTTTGGGTGGAGTGCAATACCTTCTCTACACAATATGTATATAGTACGTGTAGAGAAAATAAGAATAACCAGTGATAGCGAGGAGCAAGGGGGGTACAATGTGAATACAAAACTAAAGGCGTTGGTGTCTAACGTATTTTTCTGGGGAGAAAGTAGGTGTAGATGTTATTTTTCCCTTCCCACCAGTAAATTTTATCAATTGCAGCTTAATTTTTCAATTTCTTCTCTGTTGGGTACTTGGGAAGTTTTCCGGTGTCTTGGCTTTATTCCCTGTGTTTTAAGTTTTAATCTTCACCCTAATGAAAAGCCAATCTTCGCCACAAGAAAATTACTCAAGTTTCGGTTTGAGGTGGGTTATAAAGCAGTTGAGTACATACTTTAAATCTCTCTTAATCTACATCAGCACCACGTCAATGTCAGACTATATGACCTTCAAGCTCTTATCATTCTTGCATCTTATACAGTTTTCTATATGAATTAATGAGTTTAGTAGTGCGAAACATATAACTATTATAACATAACTGTTATATCATTGATTACATAACATGTTTAAAAGGAAATATACAAATATACGCAATAAAGTTTAGATGAAAGGAATAGCATGGTTCAGAATTGAAGCTATATTCTTAGACGGGATGTGCTATGCCCAAAGAACAAGCGAGTATAGAACATTATTAGAATTTAAAGACACTGGAAAGTAAGAAACTGATGCGTTCCATTCACATTACTCCCTCTACATGGCTAAAACAAATTGTTGTTAAAAATCATATTCTTCTATCTACTTTACGTAATAGAGATTCGCAGAAATTTTCTAAATTATTTGCTTCCTTGTAAGAAAGAAAATAATGGAATGCACTAAGCTAAAAAGATAGTAAACTATTTAAAAGCTAGTTTCTATGTGGTTGAAATCCGTTTCTATGCAGGTTTACAAATTTCCGTGTGAAAAAAGTTTAAGTATTGTCAATCTGAAATAAACAACAAGAAATATCTCGGAAATGATAAATTCCATGAAAAAAACGTATATATGATAGATTGTATGTTTTGACTTGATCTACTTCTTTGTAGTAAGTTTCTGCCTAACTGTTACAGTTTACGCAAAATTCAGCAAAATTCATTCAGAATAAAGAGTCGTTAGAGGCTATTCCCTGAAAATTCAAGATATAAATTTTATTTGCCATATAAATATATTTAATATACGGTATTTTAATCAAAATTGTTTGAGCCATTTTTGAAAATCATAATTTTCAAAAATTTTTCCACAAAATATTAATAGTAGCATCAGCTTTTATCCCAATACTAGGAATTATTCATGAATGGATTACATCTTTAGATGTAATTAGAATTCGTGTTAATACCTTGTTACCCGGAGAAGCTTTTTTCGGAGTTTTCCCTTAGCCTGAGAAAACTAAAGACCAGTAACTTTAAGCTCCATGGACCTCGACATTATTTGAGCTTAATGGGAGTGAAGAAGGAGCACCGGTGGAATGCGATAGTGGGAGAAACCGGACTAGCCGGAGAAAACCCGCCCGTGAGCCGCTTTGTTCACCACAAATCTCGCATGCGGTCGCTTGGTGAGAGGCGAGTAATGGCCGTTAAGCTACAAAATAAAAAAAAATCCTTTTCTCATATACATTAGGAAAAAATATATTTTTCTGGGAACATTTTGTATATTATTATTATTATTATTATTATTATTATTATTATTATTATTATTATTATTATTATTATTAGTGGTGGTGGTAAGCTTACCAGAACAGCGCTTTGCTGGCGCTGGTTGTTCGATAGAATTCATGTCGCTGTCAAAGTGTGAAGCGAAGGTAGCAGACTGCAGCAGAACGAGGCCACCTGTTGCCTTATTGGCACGAATCTTGGTGTGATATCATAGAAAGGAGTTTCCGATCGTTTGCAGAACTCGCATGTGAGAATTGAGGGCAGTCGTGTGCGAAATAGGTGACAATATAATGAGCTACGTGTTAAGTTGGTGAGAAGTTAGTGAAGCAGTTCCTCGCAAATTCATGGCTCCACTGCATTCATTTTCCTGATAGATGATGAGTTGTGGTTGCCTTCGCATGATTTTTATCGGACGGCAGATGTGCAGCAGAGGCTAGGATACAAGACACTTTCGCACATGTTGAGAAGATATGAATTATGAGTATGTTAGTGGCAGGAACATCTCGGCAGCTGCAAACTAACATTGCTCTACTACCCCCGAGGAAAGGGATAAGAGGATGGGAAACCACAGACCAGCAGAGTCACTAACGGTGTCATCAAATGGCAGACCTGGCGCGCCACTGAGATCTAACAGGCGCCGGGAGGTCGTCGGAAGAATGACACTGCAACGGCACCGAGCCACACAACCAGTCAACCTTGGGGAAGAGAATTTTTTACTCGGATCAAGCAACCGTGTCATCTGCCTGCAAACCTTTGCGCCACATCTGCCGCCGACCCGAAAGATGAAGGGAAATTAAATAAAGGAGAAAGAACCCTGGTAGATATACATCATCTCAGAATTCGCCTTGGCAGCCCCAGGAAAACAACGGAAAACCCCAGGACTAGAGTACGCGGTCGACTTGGAGTGAACCTGGATCATTCGAATGTCAGTTACAGACGAAATCATCTGAGCCACCTGAAGATATTATCCATTACGTTTTATTTAGGTGATGCACCTGTCAAGTTTGACCAAAAATTGTGAAAAGTTATCCTTTTTTCATAATAGTGATCTGTAATCTAAAATTTAAGAAAATATATAGTCATCCCAGTACCTTATCTACCAATTAACTAATTAACTAATACTGTATTTTGGTAAGCACATGCTTATTAATAGGCGCTTCCGACTTTAAACTCAAACTTTTTTCCCAACACATCATACTCAAAATGCTCACATTTTGCAATTGTTCACAATTTGTTTAAAAAATGTATACTGCATTTCAAGGATACATTAAAGAAACAATTCATCATTTTTATCGAAATAGTGCTCCAATTTTGAGAAATTATTACATTTTGAAAAATTAAAAGCTTTGGAACAAAAAGTAACTTTTCTAGACTAATTAGAGCTAATATAAAAATCAATTTGTTAACTCATTGTCTGCAAAACTGGATTTTAATATGAATATTCTTAAGATATATCACGTGACTCTCCTTTACAAGAATCAGGATTTAAGCAAATAATTATTTAAATCACCATACAGATAGAAATTGAAACAAGGCAAAATAATTACTATTTTTGTGTATAATAACTAATGTAAATTTCTAGTTGCGTTCAAATTTCCCAGATGCAATATTTTAATTGTTATTGTAGGATGGAAGGCTGCAATCAAAATAGAAAACTATGCAGGTCGAGATTGGTAATATAAGAGACGTTGCTCAAGTCTTGTTTTTAGCAGGACTATTGGAATGAGAGAATATAAGACGTGCTAACATCGCAATCGTAGCTCAGATGGTAGAGCAGCGGAATGGGAGGTCGAAGGTCAGCAGTTTGAGTCCCAACCACACCACTGAATAGTTTATTCTGATTCCAGATTGCCACATTTAATTCGCAACTTATACTCGTAATCTCTTTTGGTACTTTTATTTTCAGAACTTAGCAAATCAATAAATATAAACAAGGTGATGTGAAAATTCTATATTTTGCGGTTTTTTGTGGTACTTCTTTGTGTAGTTAATTCGTGTTTTAACACGCTTTTTACTTATTCCGTAACCACGTTCATGGCATTTCAGCCTCGTAGTTCTAAAATATTCTTTCACAAGGGAAATAATTTTTGTTTTGTTGTCCACGTCCTTTGTTCATCTCAAATGGTATACACATTCCACCCAAAGATTCGATACCGAGACTTTACCGGAAACGAGCGTTTAAGAACTCCTGTATCCAATAATAAACATATTCATAAAAAAGGTTTATGTGTGCATGTGTGCCTGGCCCATGAACAGCATACTTTAAAACTAATATTCGGTTAAATACCAAGCTTAGTATTTAAACTCGGTTTTTTCCAAGTGTGGGATACGAAGATTTTCAAGAGAATTACCCCACCTCAAACTTGCTAATTATTTGGTACATTTTTCGAAATTTTCATATTTTCAAAAGTGACTAACAATTTTGATTAAAATGCCAAATATTAAAGATATTTACTTGGCAAATAAAATGTATACATTGCATTTTCTGAGAACAGCCTCTGTACGCCACTTCGTTTTGGATGACTTTTGCATAACTAGTAAACCGTAAGAGACGGACAAAGCCTTACTGCAGTGAAAATGTAGATTTCGTTAAAAGACACAATTCATATCAAATATATGTTTTGTGGAGCTATTCATTTCCAGATATTCTTATTTTTAGTTTAAATTTTCTTCTACTTATACTTTTGTCAAGTAAAAAATAACAATTTTTATTGTATTGTTTTCTTTTTGTCCTCACCATTCAACCAAGGTGGAATTTTAAGGTCATCACATAGTGGCAAGTGTTAAAGTGTTTGAATATCACTTTATCCTCTTGTGCGTATAAGAAAATGTCTAATAAACATGTTTCTACGAATTTGTATGTTGATGTAATATAAAGTAGATAGATTAATACTGTTTTGTAAGAAAAGTTTGCTGCAGAATAGGTAGAGAAAGCCTGGTGAATGCAACACACTGATTTTTAGAGAAAAGTCCGTGTATCTCATTCAACATTATAACTTAAAGAAGAAAATTGATTTAATAGCAATACTGATATTAAGTTCAATGAGGTTCAAGGATGCGACACGAAGATTATAAATAAATAAATAATGTTTTTAAAAAACCTGAAAAAATATTCGAAAATATAGGCTTTCTGAAAAATAGCTCTAGTGGTTTTAATTAAGGCACGCTAGTTTATGAGAGATTTATGTCAAATGAAATGTGTATATTGAATTTTCTGGGCGAGTCTCTTTTTGAATGATTTTTTCATTATTGGTTAAACCGTTTTTTTTAGTTAACCATTTCCGTTATTGGTTATAGCACAGAAGCAATGTAGCGAGGTGCTACCTTCGCGGCGTCTTCAGACAGAAGCTGAGGTATTGTAACCAAGAACTCTTCTATTACAACTTCCATACAAAATTATGTGACGTGTAATTTGCTTGGTGTTTTACATCAAATGTGAATAATCTTTGCTCCATTAACACAAAATGTACACATGCCAAGTAGATACTTACCTAACTGTAGTCACCAGAAAGAAACACTAAATAATAATAATAATAATAATAATAATAATAATACAATATTAAATAAAATTAAAACTGAAAAACGATGTTAGCAATGTGAAACAAACTTAGTTTAAACCATTATTTATGGATGATTCAATACATTAAATCAGGGGCGTCCAACCCTAGGCCAGTCAAGTAATGGCCCGTCAAGGCATTTTAAATGACTTGCCAATAGCTTAAGTCTGGTATGAACCTATGTCCCACTACAAATTCCACTTCTAAGTGAATTCTTAGCTTAAATTAATTTTGGAATTTGTCTCTGCAGGTCGAGCCTAAAATTCACAAACTTCCTGTAAGGTCCATGCAGTTTTGGGTCTACACGCTTTTGTGAGCAAACTATTTTGTCTCGAATTTTATTAAAAATAAGTAACGCGCAACGGTTATAGATGCACATCTGTATAAGATTGTAGGGCACCTGATGGTAATTTTTAATAAATTATATTTCATTTAGCAGGAAGTAATGTTGCATCAGTTTTTAGCGATCGATGTCGGTGGTAAGATGTAAATAAAGACAGAGTCCTACCTTTATAAAGCAAAGGCTTAAGTATGGTTTAAGCTATAAAAGCTCCGACAGTTAGGTCACCTGTAGCCCTCGCATCAGAGCTACAGCCACTGTCGGATGCACTCTTGACAGAAACGGCAAAGTGATCGTTTAAAAATGCTTTAACTTTCAGAAGTTCAGCATGCACCAGGTGAGTTTTGTGGAATTGGGTAATCTATCGAATTCTTCCCTTAGCTCCCTAACTATGTATTTTCATTAATTCCTCTAAGGGATAATAAAAACACTGACTCCTCGTACCCTTGGTGTATTTATTTAGAGCTCCCTGAACTCCAAAATGTACACCCTTCTGCACCTTAAACCATGAGGCTACTAACTTCACTCTACGCAAGTGCGACATAGTTCTACCCAGAACTTCTAACATGCACAGTGGCAGAGATACCCCACACTAGGTATCTTTCACCATACATGTTCTATTCCAGCAAAAATTACGTTTTATATTGAGAAGTAACTGAAATGCAAGTTTAGAGGTCTTTTAAGCTTCATTGGAATGCTTTTATTAAATAGTATTTCTGTCATCATTCCATATATTTCCTTTTCTGATAATTTAAAAAATACATTTTTTTTTCAAAATAAAAACGAGAATAACAAGAATAATTGTTGCACTTTACTAATACTCCCTTAATACTTAAGCTCATATTCAAAAAAGTATTAATATAAATGTAATTAGACGGCCAAATTAAAATCTTCTATCAATTTACAGGCCCAAGCTAAAAATAGGTTGGTCATTCTTAATCTATGTAGATCAATGAAATCAACTGAATTCTCTATGAGAGTAAGTTTTTTCTTTCTCGGAACCTGATAAAGAAAGAAACTTGTGAGGATTGTAGAGTAGATGATACAAGTGAAAATTTATCTTTTGCCTACGTGTTTTGTCAAACTTTGAATCTCGAAAAGATAACGTCATTACGTCTCTAATTCGTCACAAGTAATTAGATTAGCTGAGAAAATACAGACAATACACGGCATAGGACCAATCAAATACATGTTGCGTTTTAAAAGCTTGAACTAGTGCATATTTACTTCCTAAACACCTGTATAGGAAACAACATCAAGCAAACCAATAGGAGAGTAGCACAAACAGATACGTGTGAAAGATAAGTGACAAGGGAATTAGATAACATTGAATAGGAAATCGAAAGCATCTGCAGGATTTTTGCTTTAGACTGTACAAGATGTAGAACACATTCGTTTTCATTAGCATCCGATCCTCGGGCTAAGATTAATAATCAAATATCGCTCTTAGGTAACCGTTTATTGTTAGAGTTCCAACTTTGAGTTTCCAGTATCAATAATCTAAGCTTAATAGTGCTTTTTCATTAATTTAGGTTCAGTTAAAGTGGATTAGTCAACAGATCAGTTGTTCGCATTAGTCGAATTGAAATCCGTTTGGATAAGAGAAGTACTACTCTCCGCTAACAGAAAGTAAATGTTTGCAAACCGTGCTGTGAACATTGCACTTTGAGAAAGAACAACATTTAAATCTACCGCACCGCATCCTAATGTCAGAACAATCGTCAATTAGTTTCGGAATTCGATCGATCCAGCGCTGCATTGGGTGGCATTTTGTTAAAGCAAGACGGAGCCCCACCCCGATGTAGGGCGTCAATATTTAGATACGGACGGCTTTTACACAGTGCTGCTGCGCGCCTCGTGAGAGCACGCGGACATTTGCCTCATATTTGTACACTGACAAACAAAATACTTTCTGAATTTAAACAGAAACTGTGAAGGAAGAAACAATTACTAACCCATTTTACTTACTCTACCATTACTTGCTAGGTAAAAGTAGTATTTTATTCCCCGACAAACACTATAACGGATTACATGGAATGTAAGTTTTTGAGGCCCGTTTATCCAAAAAAAAAAAAAAAAAATCCGTGTTTTCATTCACATGAATTTCTCTACATTTCTGCAACAAAGTATTGTTAAAAAGCTTATTCTTCTGTTTACTTCATGCTAATCGAGAAAAAAATAGGAGAAATAGTCTTATTACTTGCTTCCATTAAGTAGAAGAGAAATAAGGGAACACTATAGCCTAAAGCAGTAGTCAAGAGCTGGTTGCTTTGTGATTGAAGTTCCTTTGTTTGACAGGAGTTTAAAAATTCCCATATGAGAAAAGTATAAGTATTTTAAAAATGAAACCAATAACTAGGAATATCTCAAAAATGATCAACTCTATGAAAAAATGTATAGAATATAAATTGTGGGTTTTAACGAGATCTAATTTTTCTATTCAATAAACTTTTGTCTATCTCTTACGGTTTAACAGTTACGCAAATTTCTGCAAAATTTATCGAGAATAAAGTAGTCTTCAGAGGCTATTCCGAGAAAATTTAAAATATACATTTTGTAATCTAAATATCTTTTATATACGATATTTTAATTAAAATCGTTAGAGCCATTTTTGAGATAATCAACATTTTCGAAAATTGTTCCATGTAAAGAGTAGTAGGGGTGGGGGGATTTTCTTGAAAATCTTCGTGTCTTATCCTTGGAAAATATTGAACATAAATACGGTTTGGTATCAAACGGATTTTTTGTTTTTGAGCTATGCTACCCACAGACACACACACAGACCTTTTTCTGAAAATGCTTTTTACGGACTCAGGGCGCATCAAAACCATATTTCCTATGAAATCTCGACATCGAATTTTTGGATGGGCCATACCTTCTCTATCCACTATGGACTTTGTACATGCAAGTTAGAGAGAGTAAAAATAGTTCATATAAAAATTTGTGCAAGCGTGCGGGTTTATGTTTGTGTGTGTGATGAACAGCATAATTAAAACATAAGATTGATTCATTCACATGACTCTCTCTACATCTCGGTAACAAATTGTTGTTGAAAAGCTTATTCTTCTATCTACTTCATGCTAATCGAGATAAACATAGCAGAATTGGTCTTATTACTTTCTTCCTTGTAAGTAGAAGGGAAATAAGGATACATCTAAAGCAACAGTCAAATCTTTCAAAAAGTTATTTACTATATGGATAAAATTCGTTTCTTTGCATAGACAGGAGTTGACAAATTTCCGTATTTGAAACGTTTTGTGTTTTAAAACGGAAACCAATAACAGCGATAGCTCAATAGTGCTCAACTCCACTAAAAATATTCATGATATAAGTTTGTGTGTTTTTATAAGTATTTGTGTAGTAAATGGATATTTCTTTCTCTTGCGGTGTATCAGTAACATAAAATTCAGAAAAATGCACCCAGAATAAAGAGGGCTTTAGAGGCTATTCACAGAAAATATAGAACATACATTTTATTTGTTATGTAATATCTTTAATATGTGGTATTTTAATCAAAATCGTTAGAGCCATTTTTGAGAAAATCAACATTTTCGAAATGTTTTTTCAATGTAAGTGTAGTTTGGAGTGAAGGTAGGTTTCTGAAAATCTTTGTATCGAAGCCTTGGAAGATACTAAGCTTAAATACCATATTTGTTATTTTATAGACTTTTCCTTTTTGAATTGTGCGTTCATGGTCTCGCGGACACACAAACACACACACACACACACACACACACACACACACACACATTTTTCTAACTGTTTTTTATACAAGAACCCTAAAACGTTATTTCGGTATCAAATTTCTGTTCTACCTACGACCCATATACTATTTAAAGTAAGTAAAATGTGAAGTCAATTATTATAATTCTTTGTAATTTTGCTCATTTCAGGAATGCGGCTGACGATTTTTAACAGACTTCCCACCATAAACTATTGTTTAAATGGAAAATGCTTTGTTAATTTTGATTTACTGAAAAATAGTTTTAATTTAAGTACTATTAGTTTAAGCCATCTTCATGAAGAAAAATAAACATTGAATTTTATTTGCTATGCAAAAATCTTAATACACATTTTGTGTGTAATTTCTTATAGAACTAAGAATAACAGAATAACAAAATAACAAAATTGTCGAGGTAAATGAGAGTTCTTATGTGAAAAATGTTGTGTCGCGTCCTTGAAAGACGCTAAATTTTTACTTTCTCTACAGTACTATGTATAGAAAAGGTATTGTAATGCACTCAAAAATTCGATACCAGGATTTCACCGGAAATACATGCTTTGAAACTCCCTGAATCCAAAATAAGCATTTTAGAACAATTACCGTGTGTGTGCATGTCTGTGGGCAGCATAGCTCAAAAATGAAAAGTCCATTAAAAACCAAACTTGGTATTTAAGTATGGTATCTTCCAAGAATGCGAAACGAAGATTTTCAATAAAATTGCCCCACTCTAACTATCCTTTACATGGAAGTCTTTTATAAAATTTTAATTTTCTCAAAAATGACTAAATATTTTTATTAAACTATCGTATATTAAAACTATTTACCTGACAAAATGTGTATGTTGAATTTTCTGGGAATAGCCTCTGAAGACTACTTTATCCTGAATGAATTTTACGGAATTTTGCATAGCTGCTATACCATAAGAGATGGAGAAAAACTTCCTGCACGTTAAAACACACAATTTATGTAATTTTTTTGTGGAGTTGGTCGTTTTTGAGATATTCCTTTTTACTGGTTTAAACTTTTAAAAACTTATACTTTTCTCATACAGGAATTTGTCAACTCCTGTCCAAACAAACAAAGGAATTTTAGTCACATAGCAACAAGCTTTTGGCTAACACTTTAGCCTATGGTACTCCCTTATTTCACTTCTACTTATAAGGAAGCAAATAATACCATTATTTCTGCTATTTTTTTCGATTTGTATGAAGTAAATATAAGCATAAGCTTTTTAATAATATTTTTTGCAGATATGTAGAGAAAATCATGTGAATAAAACACATCAGATTTTTTATTTATATTGTACACACAATATTGTCTAAAATGTGTTTATTATATGAATGTACATGTCCATTCTTTATACAATGTGCATTTTATGTGATTCATATAAAATAATATTTCCACTTACTGAAGACGAGGAAGATGCACTTCTTCGAAACGTTGGTGTCAAGCCAAGTTTTTACCTGGCTAGAAGCCCGAGAAGATTTTGAATTAATATAATTCAAGTACAAATTATTACTGGGACAATATATTCTATTTCTATTCTCTCTAAAACTACATATGTATTTAGTAAATTGTGGTATGCCAAACTAGAAAATGAGGTATGCCAAACTAGAAAATGACCTTATAAAGTTCTTATATTTGAATGCAATAAACCCCCAAATTGCTTTATATTACAAATACAGAATTCATAATAAAGTTAGCATACATTTATACACTAGCGTCTAAATGTTAAGCATAATTATGAAAGCAGAGAACTGGAAGGGAAAACGGTGAGCGAGCACCATTAACGTTATCACAATGAGTGTCTGCCCTTGCTGGTGGTCTCTGAGAGGTAATCGGGTTCACGCTTCTAAGGTCAACAAAACCAGAGCAGCAAACCAATACCAGAGTACCAGACCCAGCGTGGCTCATTCGTTATTGTTCTCCCGTTGTAAACAGAGAGTAGCTGCTTCGCAAAGTGTTTACAAGACAGCACCTACTTGCCACAAAAACATCAACTGGACCATGCTTTGAAGGGTAGAAACATCGGACGTCTAGCGCCAGGTCAGATACAAACCACAGCCTCTCAGGCCCTGAATGTGCCCAGGCTTTGGCGACGGTTCCAAGAAACAGGAGGCGTTGTCGGATCCCTGTACAGGGTCGCCCACGGCTCACAACGCCGCAACAGGGCCAGCGTATGTGTATGTGCATGCGCACTTGTGGGCAGCATAGCTTAAATGCCAAACTTGAAATGTAAGTTCAGTATGTTCCAAGCATACGACACGAAGATTTTCAAGAAAATCCCTCCACACCCAAAAGTGGCAAAAATTTTGATAATTTTAGTTTTCTAAAAATTACTCAAACGATTTTGATTAAAATGTCTTATATTTAAACTATTTATATGACAAAAAAAACCCATATTTTTAATTTTGTGGAAATTGCCTCTAAATTCTCTTCATTCTAGATGAATCTGTTAGAATTTTGCATAACTCTTAAACCGTTAGAGATGGACAAAACCTTACTATACAAAATGTTACATTTCGTTAAAATGTACAATGTATGTCATTCATTTTTTCCTTGGAGTTAACCGTTTTGGAGATAATTGAATGTTATTGGTTTCAGTTTAATAATACTTGAAACTTCTGTCATTCAGGAATTTTCCAACGCCTGGCCACGCAAAGAAACGGGTTTCAATCCCATAACAACCACATTTTAAAACATTTGACTCTCGATAGTCTACTGTATTCCCTTATTTCCCTTTTACTTATAAGGAACTAAGTGATAATACCATTTCTAATGCTTATTTTCTAATGCTTATCTCGATTAGCTGGAAGTAGATAGAAGAATAAGCTTAATAACAATAATTTTTATAACGATGTAGAGAAAGTCATGTGAATGGATCATCTCAATTTTTTAGAAAAATTTCGGTGTGTGAGTGTATGCCTGTGGACAGCATAACTCTAAAACAAAAGGATCCTTGAAAACAAAACTTGGTATTTTAAGTTAATATCTTCCAAGAATGCGACAAGATTATTTTCAAGAAAATCCCCCACCTCAAACTATCCTTTGCATGGAGGATTTTTTAAAATGTTTTTTCTCAAAAATAGGTTAAACGTTTTTGATTAAAGTACCTTATATTAAATATATTTATGTCACGGTATATTTTGAACTTTTGGGGAATAATATCCGAGGAACACTTCATTCTGAATGAGTTTTGCAGAATTTTGCAAAACGGTTAAATCGTAAGAGACAAAAGCTTACACAAAAATGGTGGATCTCGTTAAAGCATGTACCGCTGATCGTTTCTGAAATATTCCATGTTTAATTATTAAACTTTTCTCAGAGTAGAAGTGACATTTCATCTCTTTTTCTTATTGCAGCCATGCAAGGTGAGCCGAACTTTAGTTGTATCGCATAGGATCATCTATTATAAGATTTTAATAGATTTAACCCAGTGTATTTCCTTTCTACTTCCAAGGAAGCAACTAATAACACAATTTCTGCTGTTTACCTTGAATAGAATGTCATAGATAAAATAAGAATCTTTGGAAAGGAAAATTGTTTGTGTAATAGCTAGAGCAAATCGTGTGAATGGAACACATACAATATTTATTAAGATGTATGAGTATGTAATTACTTTTTACTTTCTCTATACGCACTATGTACATAGTGTATAGAGAAGGTATTGCACTCCACCCAAATACTCGATATCGAGATTTCACCGGAAATATATGTTTTAGAGCTCCCTTTGTCTAAAAAACGCATTTTCGGAAAAGGTCCGCGCGCGCGCGCGTGTGTGTGTGTGTGTGTGTGTGTGTTTGTGTCCGTGTGTCTGTGAACACGATAACTCAAAAACGAAAAGTCGGTAAAATACCAAACTTTGTATTTAAGTTTAGTATCCTCCAGGAGGCGACACGAAGATTTTGAGAAAAATCCCCCCACCGCCAACTACCCTTTACATGAAACTTTTTTCGAAAATTTTGATTTTCTCAAAAATGGCTCTAACGATTTTGATTAAAATATCGTATATTAAATAGATTTACCTGACAAATAAAATGTATATCTTGAATTTTCTTGGAATAGACTCTGAAGAGTACATTATTCTAGATGCATTTTACGGAATTTTGAATAACTGCTAAACCGTAAGAGATGGGCTAAAAAACATACTACACGAAAAATGTAGAGCACGTTAAAACACACAATTTATGTTATATATATATATATACATATATATTATTTTTTTCGTAGAGTTCATCGTTTTTGAGACATTCCTTGTTTTCGGTTTCTGCTTTGAAAAGCTTATACTTTTCTCATACAGGAATTTGTCAACTGCTGTCCATACATACAAACAAAGGAACTTCAGTGACATAGCTACCAGCTTTTGACTACAAGGAAGCAAGTAATAAGACTATTTCTGCTAACTTTTTCTGATTAATATGAAGTAAATTGGAGTATAAGCTTTATAAGAATAATTTGTTGCAGAGATGTAGAGAAAATCATGTGAATGGTACACATCAGATTTTTAAACAATTATATTAACATCAAATTATATTCACAACAGCATTTAGAATCCTTACCAGGTTTCCTTCGGAAGCGAAGTAAAGCTGTTGCTCGCGTGTAAAGGGTCATTCACATTGAAAACTAACCACAGACTCACTGACTTAGACAAAGTAGAAACTTCAAATGAAGCAATTTTAATAAAATATCGAGCATTGGCTCTCATTGGTTGATTCCTACGTTGCATGTTAACTTTTGACGCAAATACTAGGCGTTTGCAAGCTTTTCTATGCTAACGTACTACGCTTATGCCTTATGTAAACACCGTGCCTATGCATATATTGGCTGCAAGATTCCTTGTCTACGTTACATCTACGATTACAATGCTTATTTGCACGTAAAATAACCCTATACTACACGCGCGCGCGTGTCCGTGTTTTCTGTAAATAACATAATTCAAAAATAATATGTAATTTTAACACCTTCCAAGGATACAACACACAGATTTTCAAAAATTCATTCACACAAACTACCGTTTACATAGAATAAAGTTTCCAAAGGTTTGACTTTAATGAAATTGGCTCTAATTATTTTAATTAAAATACCATATATTAGCGATAAGTCGCTGTTTCGTGTGTGGCGCCAATATGGTCTACCTTGGAGTCGGTCAAGGATTAGCGCCGTGAATTACTCTATCAACAAATGTGTACATACCTTGTGAAGAGTCCATTGTTGCGCCAGCTATGCTCGTTCCTGTAGAACACAAGTTATCTCTTACTCATGGGGAGAAAATATTGACTGAGATATGTAGCATGTGGTAGATTTCACTTAATTTCACAAAATGATTACTTTTATTGTTCTCCGTTGCTGGTTGAGGCACTATCACTACGAGCGACTCCCGATATAAAAAATCGTGAAAATGATGATATAATCAGCTTAGTGCTAGTTTCCGTTCCTGCTGAGTTTTTATTATCTTACTGCAGTAACAGTAAGGTTAATCTTCGCCGTCCACGTAACATTTACGTTTAGACATTTACCCTGTGAATTCACAGCAACAAGTAACAATCACAATATCAAAAACCAAGTAACAATTAGCAAAACAGCCTCATACTAAGCAAGTAACAATTAGCCCGATTTCTTGTACGCGCATCCCTTAAATACCCAAAGCCTCCAATATGGCCCTCCTTTCCGATTGGCTAAAAAGAAGCGCGAAAAATAGCGTTGTCACGAGACTAACTGGGTAATTTCTTTGTACTCCAGCCACGTGATCATTCTCTACAATGAGAAAGTACCACTTTCCATAAAATTATGGGATAAACCTTTCTTTAACCTTCGGAATGTTACTTGTGTGTCTGATGGTCTAAAAAATCTTGTTTTACAATAGCATTATGTCCTTAGCCTTAACAAAGCAAGTAACCTTGGCGAGCATAATAGAACCTTCTACATCCTAGGGTTCTGCGTTCTACTGAAGGAGATATTTCTTATATTAAACCTATACAAAACTAGTATTTAAACTAAGGTACCTAGCGTCCTAATACACTGTTGCAAATATTTACATGACAAGTAAAATGACTGTCTTGAATTTTCTGGGAATAGCCTCTGAAGCCCTCTTTATTCCGAATGACTTTTGCATAACTGATAAATTATAAGAGACAAATATTTCGATGCTAAAACACACCATTTATGTCCTACTCATTTCTTTTGGAATTGACAATTTCCGAAACACTCCTTGTTATTGGTTTCAATTTTGAAATATCCAAACTTTTCTCATAAGTAAATCTGTCATTCCTATTTCTTTTGTTTTACTCCCAACCATGCAAAGAGAACTGAATTGTTATCACTTAGTAACCAGCTTTTAAAATGTTTGACTGTTGCTTTACCCTGGTGTGTTCCCTTTTTTCCCTTCTACTTTAAGGAAACAATAAGACCATTTGTGATAATTTTGATCTTGACTAGCATGAAATAGGTGATGACTAAGCTTTTAAAAATGTTTTTATAGGAAAGGTAGAGAAAGTCCTAAGAATGGAACTCATAAGCTTTTTACTTTCTCTACACGTATTATGTACATAGTGTATAGAGAAGGTATTGTACTCTACCAAAAATTTCGATACTGAGATTTCACCGGAAATATAGGGTCCCCTGTATCCAAAAAAAGTATTTTCAGAAAAAGGTTCCTGTGCGCGCGCGTGTGTGTGTGTGTGTGTGTCCGTGTGTCCGTGAGTCTTTAAACACGATAACTCGAAAACTCGAAACGAAAACTCGGTAAAGCCAACGGCCATACCATGCTGAAAACACCGGTTCTCGTCCGATCACCGAAGTTAAGCAGCATTGGGCGTGGTCAGTACTTGGATGGGTGACCGCTTGGGAACACCACGTGCCGTTGGCATTGTCCTTTTGACTGCCTCCGTGGTCGAGTGGTCAGCGAGCTGACTTCTCATCCGGAGATCCCGGGTTCGATTCCCGGCTGGAAATTATTCCCTATCCCCCATAGAGTTTGGAAGTATGAATGTGAGAGTGAATGTGCGTGTGTTTAGTAATATAAAATTTAACCTAATGTTCTGAACCTACAGTTTCACAAGTGAAAGCCCCCGATATGACCATTGATGTTAAAGAGGGCTATACAAATGAAGCAATAAAAAATAAGTCGGTAAAATACCAAACTTGGTATTTAAGTTTAGTATCTTCCAGGAATGCGACACAGAGATTTTGAGAAAAATGGAGCTTTTTTTCGAAAATTTTGATTTGCTAAAAAATTGCTCTAATGATTTTGATTAAAATATCGTATATAAAGACAAAATGTAAATCTTGAATTTTCTGGGAATAGCCTCTGAAGACTACTTTATTCTGGACGAATTTTACGGAATTTTGCATAACTTCTAAACCGTAAGGGGTGGAAAAAAACTTACCACTTTAAAACACACAATTTATATTATGTGCATTTTTTTCATGGAGTTGATCGTTTTTGAGATATTCCTTGTTTTTGGTTTCAGCTTTAAAAAATTATACTTTTCTCACACAGGACTGTCAACTCCTGTCCAAACAAACAAAGGAACTTCAGTCACAGAGCAAACAGCTTTTGACTATCACTTTAACCTATGGTACTCCCTTATTTCGCTTCTACTTACAAGGAAGCAAGTAATAAGACTATTTCTGCTATATTTTTCGATTAGCATTAAGTAAATAGAACAACATGCTTTTCAACAATTATTTGTTGCAGAGATGTACAAAAGGGCATGTGAATGGAACACATCAGATTTTTATAGTAATGTTCTAAATCTGCAACATCTATAAATACCCTTTATCTTTTTCTTTAGAGCTGAGGTTTGTTATAAATTTGCATACTTTATCCTGTTTACAGGATAACATAATACAGGCATTTTTAGTATGCGCAGAATGTAGACGAAGGTATTTGTACATTCCTACTTGACGGGAGAAATGCAAAAGAGAGCTCTCGCCAGATGCTAATGTGGGATATTCGTTCTTCTTTACTGCTGCTCAACTAGAATGGCTTACTCAGGTTTTGTGTAACATGTAATTCAATTTTCTCATCCGCTTAGAAGTCAGCACAAGTTGTTCTGTAGCAGTGAATGCTTGGCATGTCACAAATTGCAGCTGTTGTAATATGAGAGCCTGCCAAGAGCACTCAGAAGTGTGGCAAATGTGTTTCTATACCATTCTAGTTAACTACGGATTCGTTCCATATTTTCCTTCAAACAAGGTAAATAATCAAAACCGCTACAGCCATTCCTGGTGAAATCAAAATGTTTCGAGAAAAAAAAATCATGAAAAAGGTAGGTTGGGGAGGAAGGAATTTCTTGGAAATTTCTGTGTAGGCGCTGAATTTAAATATCAAGTTTGGTATTTAACACTTACTATGTGCATAGTGTATAGTGTATTATATTCTTCCCAAAGATACGATACCGATACCGAGATTTCACAAAAATATAAAAATATATTTTGAGATCCATTGAGTCCAAAAAAGCATTTTTAGAAAAAAGTCGGTGTCTGTGTGTGTTTTGTGTAGAGTATAGATCAAAAACTTATATTATGTTTAGTATGGTCCAAGGATGCGACACGAACACTTTAAAGAAAATCCTCCATCCTATAGTATCCTTTACTTGGATATTTTTTAAAACTTTTAATATTCTCAAAAATGGCTGTAACGATTTTCATTAAAATATCCTATATTAAGGATTATTACATGAAAAACAAAATGTATATCTTGAATTTTTCTGGTAATAAACTCTGAAGACTCATTTATTCTGGATAAATTCTTAAGCATTTTGCATAACAAGTAAATTGTAAGAAATATACAAAAGCTTACTACCAAAAAATGTATAACTTGTTAAATATGTCATCAACGGACATGTATACAATATTCCTTGTCAGTTTCTGCTTTATAATGCTAATACTTTTCTCTTACAGAAATGAATTTGTAAACTCCTGCTCATACATACAAAGAAATGTCAATTACATAGCAACCAGCTTTTAAAACATTTGACTATTGCTTTATTTTAGTACATTCCCTTATTTCCCTTCTACATACAAGGAGGAAAGTAATAAAACTATTTCTGCTAGTTTTATTTCAATTAAAATGAAGTATATAGAAGGATATGCTTTTTAACAATAAATATTTACAAAGATGTAGAAAAAGTCATATGAATAGAATGTATCAGATCTTTTTTTCTAAA
Organism: Hymenopus coronatus; assembly: GCA_030762935.1. Lineage (NCBI taxonomy): Eukaryota > Metazoa > Arthropoda > Insecta > Mantodea > Hymenopodidae > Hymenopus > Hymenopus coronatus. Next base: position 97,586,334 of record CM060896.1, read on the forward strand.
AATGCTTGATTTTATTCAGGATCCAGGGGCGGATTCGGATCTTTGGCGTGGTGTGAGTCTCAAGGCTGCTGTACGGCTGCGCATCGCGGCGCGGTATATAGTTAAACTTTTTAGGAGTTTAAATTTGCCGCTGTATATGATGTTGGTAACTCTTGCTTTTGGCGAGACTGGAATAAACTATTTGTGCCAGACTTGATTGTTGAGCAGTTGGAAGCTTATTATCGGCGGCGAATTAACTTATTTATTTACAGCTCGACCACGTTTTCCATAATATGTTTGCTAGCTTTAGTCGGTGAGTAAAAGACTCTTGATCCCTTTGCTTGGATGGTAGGATTTAATACAGTAGAGAATTAATTTAAAGATTTTTTGTTAATTTCAAACTTTTATTTCATAAATCGTTGAAACAATGTAGTGAATTAAGCACCCTACTTAAACTGATCTCTTTTTGAGAAAACTGTGCCAAATATTTACTTTGTAATATGTACTTGCAATAAATCTCTGCTGATAATCAATAAAATACAATGTTTCACACTAAATTGCTGTATTAGTGGTCTCGATTCCCCGATTTAATTCGGGGAATATTGATTATCTTTTATTTAATTATTGGAATATAAAATATTTCTAATTTTATCTCATAGCGTCTGTATCCCTGTCTTCTATCTTGTGGAAAGCTTCCCGGAACCTCTAAAACGTTTTCACATATACACAAAAGTTGAAGATCATTGTTTTCTAACATTGAAATCTGTCCGTCACCATGGGGACGACAGATTTCTTTGCTCCACATTTTGTGAAATGCGTATTTTCAATACATTTTACATACTCGTAATAATTAAAATTAATACATTTGTATAATGTACATGAAAATTGTCTTATAAATAGCTGACTTTTCTAAATCAATTGTTTGTTTAACTCTGTTCTTATGCTTTGTTACCGGTATAAACAATTTACGGCATCCGGTATCTCGTTCACCTTTATTATTCTTCTTCTCTCATATTACTACTTTAATTATGTTTTGTTTAACATTAAATCCTGCGTCTATCCTCAAAACATACATTTCCAGTAAAATTTTAGGATCTAATTTTTTGGTGGAATGCAGTAACTTCTCTACCTGCTCTGTACGTGGTAAAGAATGTAATTGTTACAAATTGTGTATTTTAATATCTGTTTTTATAGTTCTTGTGTATCTGATGTTTTGTAGTTTGTGTCTGTGTAGTTTGGTTTAGCAGGTATGCAAAATTACGGAAAACTCTTTAAGAACACACAACACTTGATAAATCATTCGCCTAAGTTCAGGACGTGTTTTATTATAGTGCACGAGCTACTGTCATCTCTAACCTGGCTGTGGAAGACGCCTAAGGTGTCTGTCCTTTATGGAATTTTAAAACTCTGTGTAATGTTGCTTAATTACCTGCGCTGGTATGAAGATAAGAAGGCACAAACTGATGTAGCGACTCTTGCAGCTGAGGTGCAAGAATGGACAGATGTTTTTCTAATAACCAGGGCCCATCTTACAGTGCGTGGATTACAGTCGTGCAAATATCTATCTAAAAATTACGATTTGAATGAAAACTATTATCCCGTTTTTTTTTTTTTTTTTTTGTTAATTTTTTTTAAGAAAATAATGTTATAGTTTCCAAAACATAATTAAGAGTGCGGGGATTTTCTTGAAAATCTTTATCTTTTCTGAAGCTACCTTAAACGCCAAGATTGATTTTTATCTATTTCATTTTTGAGCTGTGGTGTTCATTTCTTCGTAACTCAAATCACCACTTAAATTATAAATATTTCGTTTACTTTAGTTTCCCAAACCTGGGTATAATTTTGTTTATAACATCAAATACTTGAAATATTCAAGTGAAAATTGAGGTATATTTCTGGAATCTTATGTAAATAACAATGAAATTTGTCATTTAATTTTATTTCATTGATAAACCACAAGGGGTATACACAAGTTTACTATAGGAAAAATGTGGATATTATTAAAACATGTTATTTGCATCAACTAAGTTTTGACGTAGCATTAGTTATAACTGAAGTAGTTACTGTTCTGAATTTTCGACTGTTTTAAGCAATGCTATTTAAAGCATCGATCCTTTTGTTATAAGCACCTGTAAATAGTATGTAATGTGAAACTAGATGAATAAAAAATATGTGAATCTTGTATCTACCTTCTGCTGTAAAATGTTTATTTTAATAATTTAAGTCCTATCGCCACCGTATAAGTTAATAATTGCAAAAACGAGCCGCAATATACGTATATATGAGGGCGGTTCAATATGTAGGTATTGGTGCTTTAAAATAGATTTCGCTAAGGAACGTTTGTGTTTCTACCGTGTACTCTCTTTTATCATACATCGTCAAAACAAGTTTGGTAACAAACATTTCATAGAGCAGTTTGGATTTGGCAAGCATTTCAGTTAGTCGTTCATCTATTATCTCTAAAACGTAGAAAGTGCAATATTGTTCAGTGATTCGCTTTTTACTTTTGAATGGAAAAACTTAGGAGGAGACAAAAGCAGATTTGGATACTGCCTAGGGATATTTTCGTCATCAATGACAACAGATATTGACCAATGACTTAAAACATGGTCGAATATTCGATTTTGACGATGAGTGCTTAGGACACCTGATAGATGTTGTTACCGAGGAAATAATTTAAAAAGTTCACGATATGATTCTCGCAGTTCGTCGAAAGAAAGTTCGTCAATTGGCCGCGTTGCGTGCTGCGAATGTTCGAAGTTAACAATAAGCTTTGAACTTCAAAACTTTCTATGCAGCTATTAAAGCTAACTCCGAAAGATTGCGTTGAATGTCATCGTCGGTGACCATTATTATGCTTCGAAAACCAAGCAACAATGAAATCAATGGATTGCTTCCGGTGAATTTGCCCCAAAGAAGGCCAAGACGGGCGGAAAACTGATAGCGATAATTTCGGGATACGAAGGGAGTCATGTTCATTAACTTCTTAGTAAAGGAAGAACTGGACAATATTATAATTGGTTATTGGCCCTATTTGTAAAAGAAGTTGAAAGAGAGACAACCTTTGATGAAGAATAGTGATATTTCACCACGACGATGCTCCAGCACGTACACTCAGAATTGGCGCCATACAACATAGTGGGCGGGATAGCGTATCTGCCTCACATATTAGAGGTCGCGAGTTCGAATCTAGCTTAGGGTGAGTAACCGAATAAGCTTTTTTCCTGGGGTTCTCCTTATCCTGAGAAGACAATGTCAAATAAATTTAAACTCCATGGACTCCGACATCATTCGAGCGTCATTTCATCGTCCGGTATGACTAACCAGGTTAAAGGATTAAAGTAAAAAAAATAACACCATGAAGTGTTGTTGCCACATCCCAATATTCGCTTGACTGGCTCCTTGCAATTTCTTATTGTTGCCGAACACAAAGAAACAGTTCGTGGGAACAAAGTTTAGATCCAATGAGGTCCTTGTCATTATAGAAGCGTATTTTTCAGAGCTTGGGAATTTTCATATTTTTGGAGGGGTTAAAAACCTCAGGACCGTTTAGAAAAGTATGTGTCCCAAAAATAGTCCTATGATGAATAAATTATTTGGGTTTAAAAATAGTGTCTATTTTATATACATCAAAGAGAAAATAAACGATTCCGGGGACTTTTCAAATTTAGGGTTAGGAAGGTCTGAAGCGCAATAGAACGAGAAACTATGAAGCCGGAACAGGCCTATTGCCGTGTAGTGAATAAGAAGTTCCAAGATATTGTGTATACTATAACAAACGGGAATCGTTAAAGATTAGTAGATCGTTAAAATCATCTCGTATTCATTGGAATACAAAGAGCAGTTCATAATTTTTTACAATGTTTTATCCATTTCTGTCTACATATATCATTCTGAGGACGTATATAGATAAGCAAGCTATTATATGAATGATTTGCAGAATAAATATGGAAATATGATATAGTGTCTAGAGAGCCATATCGTCATAACACACGAGGGATTTTTTTTTTTTCTGTTTAGTTGGGTTTCATGTTGTTCTGTTCCTTAGATAAGATCATGATTTATGGACTTGTTTGCTTTTTCTAATTATTATCAATTTACCTACCCTGCACAATAATTTAGTACGTAACCTACAGTTCTAAATATATTTCAGCATCGCCTGTCTGTTCATACTTCATCAGTGTGTATAGTGTTGCATATGCATGCATCTTTCATGCCTAACTTAATTAAAGTACCTGAATGCGGGAACGTTACGCAACGCTTTTGATCAGAAATCGATTCAATCCAATGCGTTTATCTCTGAATCTAATTAACATGCAATACCTACATAACAAGAACTGCGCTATCACCGTATTTCTTTCTATTAGCCTTCTTAGTTCTTTATTAAATTCCACGCTGGAACTGATCAAAGCCGAGCTGTAGGTATCTAAATGAAGTTCCCTGTATCCTGTTTTGGAAAGTAAATCACAATAACGAAAGTGAATGTGCGCATGGCATTAAACTTCGGATGCGTCCGTTTAAGGTACGAGGAGGAGAAGGGAAAGGAAAAGATTAATTTATTCTCCACATTTCTCAGTCTTCCATGATCGAAGTCGTTATTAATGCTGAATATTCTATGAGCGTATAAACTTAAGCCTATTTATTTTCATTGAAATCAGATTTGAAAACATAGAACATACAAGGGATAGTTGTGTAGCAAATTACTTATTGTATATTATAATTATTATTATTATTATTATTATTTGTGTATATTAGTAAATTATTAGCCCAGCTCCAGATTTCAATCTTGGCTCAGTTAACTAAAGCCCTTAACCTCATTGGCCAGGATTTCATTGACGTTAACTGTATTCAGCTAGCACTTTGCTGCAATACATCTGCTAAATAATGGGGAGGACACACACAAAATAAATGGGAATTGGCATGCGCGGATTCTTTTAAATTTATTGGAATAATTACAATTTTACTAATATAATTTGTTTAAATTGGATAAGTTTAAACAGAACTCGGATAATATGGGATTTGTAAGCAATATAATGTAAGATATTTTTTCATTTATTGAAAATATCAAAGTAATTATTTTAGTTTCTATTTACTTTAAGCTAAAATAATGTCATTAAATCCAAATAAAATTCAGAATTTTGATAAATAGTGATAGTACATTAGAAAAAATTAATCCCTTTTAAGTCCAAGTTTTTCATCCATTTTCCAAAAACACAAAGGCATAACGGTCTCAAGTTCTACCAATGAGCTGGAAAGGTTTACATCAATTTGAAGTCACTTTCGAAGTATTTGAGACCTTAATACAAATTGTCTGATTAAATCTAAAGAATTTTAACATTTGAAACAATCATTTACCAATTTCTCTCAATCGCCGTATAAGTTTCTTGTTATTACTACTATTATGTCTGAAAAAAGCTTTTGATTACCCAACAGAACCTCTGTTTTCGGAATTAAGTACTACTATTGAAATTTTCGAAGGAAATTCTATGCATGAATTAAGACTCCAATTACTTTTCCTCTTAGTAAAAGAAATCATTAGTGTGAGTGTGGGGGGGGGGTAGCGTGTCTGTCTTACATTCAAGAGCTCACGAGTTCGAATCTCGTATAGGGCGAGTTACTCGAATAAGTTGGAGTTGTTATTTTTTCCGTAGGTTTCCATTATCCTTAAAGACGATGTCTAGTAACTTTAAGCTTCATTAACCACGAGATCATTTCACCTATTTCATTCATTGCTCGATTTGACCAACCAGATTAAAAGATGTTGAGCTACAATATATATATATATATATATATATATATCAGACCTTGCTTTAGATTTTACTTTTAGCCCTGGCACAAACTGCAATTTCAATTTATAGTTCCTAGGCAAAATATCTGCTCTACACTTAATTCTGTGAAAACTCATAGCTACATTATCTAGACTTTAGTTAAAGGGTTTTGGATTAAATCTAAATAAGAATGACTGTATCTGTATAAATTTCAGGCATAAAGGCTTATAAAAACAAAAGAACGTCGTCAAATGAGAAAATGTATAGTTTTTGTAAGCAAAGTGTTTAATATTCTTTAGGAGATAAGGACGAAAAACATCAAGCTAAAATTGAGAATTTGTCTTATATTTGTGGCAGATGCTGTATTGCAAATTGTAATTCCTGAAAAAAGAGATACATTAAAGCACGGTTTTGAGGAAAATTGCATTGGTAACGGAAGAAATCAAAGCAATGGCCGATACATAGTTAACATTTCCTTCTACTGTCGAAGATAGGCCAGGAACCAAGGCTAATTGCCTGCCAATTCATAATTCCCATTGCAAGAAGCTTTTTATACAGCGATTATGTGAAAATGCCCAAATCTAATTCATGTAGATGAAAATGTAAATCGTAACTGAATCTGATGCCTCACATGATGTATGCTGAACTCCTGTATCCAGAGAACCTGTAATATATTACAATTAAGTATCTGCTCTCATTTTATAATACAACATTGTTTTACTGCCACCCTCGTAGTACAGTAGATAACATGCTAGTTTCTAATACCCAAGGTTACGGATTCCAACCCGGAGGTGGCTGGTGGATGTTTCGGATTTAAAAATCTTAGCATTGCTTTCTTTGGATGAAAACTAAAGCCGTTGGTCCCGTGTAGTACTTATTTGCACGCAAAAGAACCCCCATAACTTGAAAACAATTCCCTCCGCTGAGTTCGTCGTTTTCACATCCGCAAGTCGTGATTTTTGTCCTATAGTGCCATCTATGGGCGATTAATTACAATGTTCACATAGTGACGAACTCACGTACTATAAATTACCTTATCAAAAAACTACTTTAAACGTGGCCCAATATATGCCGACGTGGCATGATGGAACTTGAATGAAGGAATCGTTTTAATATTAATTTATATATTTATCTCATATTTATAGTAAATTAAAATTCCACAGGGGTTCTATCAATGAGGTAGCTCTAGGTCACAATAGAGTGTAAAGTACCTGGTTGAAGGACTCCTTACACAGGGTTATGTGTGAAGTCCTCAACAGCAAACCGGCGGAGAAGATTACCATCCGGACGGTGAGTTTGTTAGAAGAGAAAACCCATACTGGGGATTACACAACAGAGGGGCAAGCAAGACTTCAAAATCTTGAGTGGCATTCAGGCTAGGAGAGAGAACTTCAAAATTAAACTCTGGTCCTCCAGGTTGTGGGTTATGGTGAATGGGTTCCTATCCCTCTTTTTTTCTTTTGGTAGTGTTTATCGCCCGCTTTTACTGCTCTGGCACCGCGGGCGATGACACTGAAGATACATGAAGATCCAGGTAAAAAGCTTCTTACTGATAAAGCTCAGAAAATGGAAAACCAGGTGGATATGACATATGGTTCCGAAAATTGGGTGATGAATAGAAGTGATAAAAATTATGGAAACAGCAGAAATGAGAATTTTAAGTATTGCTGCATATACCCGTTTGGACCACATAAGGAAAGAAATAATTAGAGACCAACTTAAATATATATTTAAACAGTAAAATCTCTACATAGAAACAAACAGATCCGATCATGTAGAACGATGCCAGATAATAGATCAGTCAAAATAGTTTCAAATTACAACCAAGAGGAAATCGCAGTGTGGGAAGACCGAACCGAAAGTGGCCAACTTGGCCTATCTTGTGGTTGATTATTGTATAATTCAACAGGTACTAAAACTCAACATTTACTTGAAATTTTACTTCTAGTAAGATTTCCACACTTCTGCCAGGTCAATAGAGAAATTGTCATATTCTCCGTTTTTAATATCGGATTTAGTTTTCTCATCCATTTTGAAATTGGTAAGAAAAGAAATTACAAATAAGAATAGTGAGTTTATTATAGTGATTGTTTTACTGAAAAAGTAATTGTTTTTCGTACGTGTATGTCCGTTTTGCATGCTCACAAGCTACGTTATTTTGGATCCAGCCATATGTTCAAATTATAGTGCCGCTCTTCCTAATCCGCAGATTCCAACATTTCGCTAACATGCCGCTCAGAAAACGGGTGATTATAGTAGAAGTGCAACTCACAGACAAACCTTTTTAAAGCAAAAATAAAGAAAACAAACGCAGCTATTTGGAATGAAGGAGACTACATGCCTTAAGCTATCATATTTACCAGTAATTTCTAGCTAGCGAGTTTTCTGCTATATGCATATCTAACTAGAATTCAACTAGAATTCAACTAGAATCCTTCTCTACACGTACTATGTACATAGTGTATAGAGAAGGTATTGTACTCCATCCAAAAATTCGATACCGAGATTTCACCGGAAATGTTTTGGGTCCCCCTGAATCCAAAAAGAGCATTTCTGGAAAAAGGTGTGTGTGAATGTGTATGTGTGTCTGTGTCTGTGGACAGCATAGCTCAGAAACGGACAGGTCGTTAAATACCAAACTTGGTATTTAAGCTTGCCATCTTGCAAGGATGCGACACGAAGATTTTCAAGAAAATTCCCCCACCCCCAGCTACCCTTTGCATGGAATTTTTTTCGAAATTTTTATTTTCTCAAAAATGGCTCTAACCATTTTGATTAAAATATCGTATATTAAAGATATTTACCTGACAATAAATATGTATGTCTTGAATTTTCTGGGAATAGACTCTGAAGACTACTTTATTCTGGATGAATTTTACGGAATTTTGCATAACTGCTAAGCCGTAAGAGATAGACAAAAACTTACTACACAAAAATGTAGAGCATGTTAAAACACACAATTTATGTTATATACATTTTTTTCGTGGAGTTGATCGGTTTTTTTAGATATTACTTGTGTTTGGTTTCAGCTTTAAAACCTACACTTTTCTCATACAGAATTTGTCAACTCGTGTCCATACAAACAAAGGAACTTCACATAGCAACCAACTTTTGGCTATCAGTTTGACCTTTGGTACTCCCTTATTTCAAGTAATAATTCTATTTCTGATAATTTTTTATCGATTAGAATAGAACCACAAGCTTTTTAATACTATTTTTTGCAGAGATGTAGAGAGTCATGGGAATGGAACACATCAAATTTCTTTTTAAGATGTGAGTTTTCCTTTCCGTGGAAATAATATACGGGACCAATAGCTGCGACTTCCGTTCCGAAGGATGCCATCCTAATGAGTTTAACTCCGAAAAATCGATCGTCACCACCGGATTTGAAGTCGCAATCTTTCGTGTTATAGGATAGATTTGTTTTAAAGAATTAAAATATAAATATAGTTTCTGCAGGGATAAAATGTATATAGTACAATTAAAGATGAATTTACAATTTGAAATCACTGCACAATAAATTGAAAATTACATTATTTGATAATTTTCAACATTTAATTCTTGGGTGATACATCTATGAAATTTGGTAAATCCACAGTATGAAAGAATGGTATTGAAATTTAAACTAGTTATTGCACACAGTAATAGTGGTATTTTTGTTATGTATCAAAATTATAGCTTCCATGGTTATTTAAATAATAGATACATTTTCTTGTCTAAATTCATTGTTCTGATAAAAATGTGTCACGAACTTTTTTACTCTATCTACACGTACTATAGACATGGTGTATGGAGATAATATTGCATTCCACACAAACATTCGATTCCGAAATTTCACCTGAAATTCATGTTTTGAGGCCCTTGAATCCAATAAAATGCTTTTAGAAAAAGGTTAGTGTGGGACTGTTGACAGCATAGCTAAAAACCAATAAGACCGTTAAATACCAAATTTAGTATTTAAGTTTAGTGTTATAAGAAAATCCCCCACCCTAAACCAACTTTACATGAGTTTTTTTTTTTTGAAAATGTGTTTCTCAAAATATCTCTAGGGATTTTAATTAAAGTACTTTAAAATTAAAGAATCTTGCATGACAAATAAATTATACATATTGAATTATCTGAAACTGGACTCTGGAGACCCCTTTATTCTGGATGAGATTTGCATAACTGGAAAAACACAAGAGACAGAAAAAAAAACACTTCACAAAAATGTAATTCTCGTTAAAATACACAATGTCATACATAGCTTTTCAGTAGACTTAACCACAGAGTTTCCATTTCTGATTTTTTTTCTTCAGTTTTAAGCTACAACTTTTCTCAAACGGGTTATCTTTCGTTTCACCTCTCCGTTGTTTAATGCTAGTCCTGCAAGGCGAAAACCGAATTTCAATTGTTTCAAATTGTGACCGGCTTTTTAAGAAATTTAATTATCTCTTTAGGGCAGTGTATTACCTTATTTCCCTTCTACTTAAAAGGAACTAATACAATCATTACTGCTAATCTTATCTCATGTATATAAAGAAATAATCCTTTCTAACAACCTTTTGTAGAGAAAGTTATGTAAACGGAACACAGTCAGCCCTGAGGAAGCTTCTTCGTAAGATGGGCGAAACATTGGTAAATTTTGCCTTAAGGCGCTCTACAATGGAAGTATTGGACTAAGATAATTGGAACACATCAAACTATGCATATAAATATAATATAAATATAAATAAATCCAGATTTTAAGCAAATGAGTTAACAAATAATACTTTTTTATAGTAATTAGTGTAGAAAAATTAATATTCGTACTCGCCAAAATGTGATTTATTTCTGACAATTGGAGGAGCATTATTTCAATAAAGTATATGATTATTTTCTTTAAAGTGCTTTTGAGAGTTTTGAAACAAATTAGTAAAACATTGCATAGTCGAAAAGTTTGAGTATGGAAATATATTGAAAAAAGGTTTGAGAGAAAATACGGTCTAAATTTGGAGACGTCTATTTATAAGCATACACCTACGTATCTATAGTTCCAGTTAAAGTGTACCAAACGGGAAAAACGATACATACTCTCAACGTTTATAATTATATATTATATCATTATATTGTGCAAAAGAATACTTTTTTTTTATAATTTTACAGGAACTTTGGTCAAATTTCACAGCATTAACGAGATCTGCGTGTGTTAACCTATCGTGCCAGGAAGCCATATCTAATCGGTTGGGGCTGAACACAAATACAGGTACACCTTCAAGTTATAAATATATATCTTTTACGCCAGTTTTGCCAGTTCCCTGACGAAGTCCACAGAATCAAGATGGTCAAGAGCTTGTACTTCTCCGATTCCAATTTAACTGGGTTGCTACCCCGTGAACTCATCTGCAAATGTTTATAGTTGCTTAGAAGTCTGTGTTGTGTATGGGAGTAGCGGAATTACGCTTATAGCGGTTAACATTCTTGTGTGATTACCTCGCTTGAATGCTGTTGATTTTCAAAGAGGAATTATTTGACTGTCTTTGAAAGACTATTACATACCACCTACTGGTAGCATAGCAGGAGCGAGATTTTCCTTCCACCGCTCGGAAACATCAACTTCGTCAAGGTTGAAATAATCCTCTCGACTTGCTATTTTTGTATTCTATGTCGGATTCAGTGAAGAACATTCGAAATTTACCTCCATCTTCATTAATTTCTGTTTTGAGTTTCTGTCTGTGAAATCAAGGATAAATAAACAAACAAACAAATCTGATGTGTTGTATCCACATAAAATACCCCACGATGTATCGTTTGTTTACATCTCGTCTACAAACTATTCTTCGAAAGTTTATTTTTGTATTTACTTAGTATCTACGAGGACCGTTTTTTTCATCCTCCGATAGGCTATAAATAAAAGACAACTTCATAGAAAACAATCATTTTGTTACTAAAAGTTTTGTACACTTATGGCTACTTTTTAACATAATCACCAAAAAGATTGAGACATTTATCGTACCTGTGCACAAGCTTTGCAATACCCGCTTTAAAAAATGTTGCCGCCAAAGATCTTCGTTGGGTTGAAAGTGCTGCCCTCCTAGCTACGCCTTCAGTTCAGGGAAAAAGTGAAAGTCGCTGGGTGCCAGGTCAGGATTGTACGGCGGATGATCGAAAATGTCACATTGAAATTGTTCAAGGAGCCGATGGGTTGTGCCAGCAGTGTGTGGACGAGCGTTGTCATGGATCAACACAATTCCTGAAGTCATTCCTCTTCGTTTGTTTTGAATGGCTCTCCGCAAACGTCGTAAAGTACGAAGATCTTCAAAACAACGTCAACCTCATTTGAAATCATTGGGGCAACATTTTTTGAAGCGGGTATTGCAAAGCTTGTGCACAGATACGATAAATGTCTCAATCTTTTCGATGATTATGTTGAAAAGTAACCACAAGTTTACAAAACTTTTAGTAATTAAATAATTGTTTTCTATGAACTTGTCTCTTATTTATAGCCTATGGGAGGTTGAAAAAAATGGCCCTCGTACATTTAGTCTTCATAAAGCTTATTTTGTGCATTTAAAAGCAGATTCAAGGGGGGGCAGAAGGACGTAACTATACTTAAATGATATATACACGACGGTCATTTCAAAAGTCATGGCAACTATTTTATATATTGCGAATAACTGAATATGCGGTTTTTGCAGTATATAAATTTGAAAACGTGCTGTTCACAGAATGGGATGTCACCACCAGATGACGTCTTGAGTGCATTGCTAGTGCTAGTAGACACATGCAAATATTAGTATCCTAAAAACCGTGTTCAAAGAAGAATGTTAGTGTGAAAGGTGTATGGAAGCCTTGGGGATTATTTTGAAGGTCGTTAGCTCCTAAAATATTCGCGTACTTTGTGCATATGCAATACAAATGAAACAATGATCCCTATTTGTGCATCTTTCAATGTCCCGTACCCATAAACCTTTGTACCCGGATCCCAGTTTAGTCCAGCATTGAGAAGAACATTCCAGCAACTTTCAATCGTATATCTGAGTTTTGTTTCCTGCAGTTTCATTGACTGATAAAAAATAGTTGACGTGACTTCTGAAATCACCCTGTATATAAATCTGATTTTTTCGTTCACATGGCTTTCTCTACATTTCTGTAAGAAATTATTGTTAAAACGCTTACACTTCAAACTACTTCATACTAATCGAGATAAGCATTAGCATAAATGGTCTTATTACTTGCATTGTTTTAAGTAGAATGGAAATAAAGGAATACACTGGGATAAAGCGAAAGTCAAATTTTATGAAAGCTGGGTGCCTTGTAATTTTTTTTTGCCAGGAATTGACACATTCCCGTATGTGATAAGCTTAGGTATTACTAAAGCTGCAACAAGTAACAAAGAATATTTCAGAAATGGTGAAATCCTCGAAAAATGTACATAACATGTGTTTCACGAGATCTAAATTTTCTTGTGCTTTAGTTTTTGTCTACATCTTACGGTGTTTCAGTTATGCAAAAGTCAGAAAAGTTCATTGAGAATGAAGAGCTGTTCTAACTATTCCCAGAAAATTCAAAATATACATTTTGTCACGTGAGTATCCTTATTATAGCGTATTTTAATCAAAATCGTATTAGCTAGTTTTGAGAACATAAACTTTTTCGAAATATCTTCCATGTGAAGGGTAGTTTGGGGCAACACCCTTGGAAGGTACTAAGCTTAAATATTAAGTTTGGTATTTTTCCGACCTTTCGTTTTGAGCAATTCTACCCCCCCCCCCCCCACACACACACACACAAAAACGGGCGGTTCGGACATGTTTTAAAAATACCTTTGGACTCGGAGGGTTTTAATACGTGTATTTCTGGTGAAATCTCGGGATCGAATTTTTGGATGGTATACAGAACTTGCTCTATCCACTATGTATATTGTACATACGTGCTAGAGCAAGCTAAAATGAACGACAGAAAGTGGAATGTAATGTTCAACTATTGACGAATAAATTTGAAACGCACGTCCATCACGTATTGGTAGACTTCGGATTTTAAGCTAGATGTTTATTATTTATTTAAATGAATGAACTAAACGTTTTTGAATATCTTCACGTTTCACATAAAATATATGAAAAGATTTTGCGGTTCTAAAATGCCTGTTTTAACCGTTAAAGTTTAGAGCTTTAAATCTATTTTACTATTAGAGTCGTTTCCTTTTTTTTTTTTTTTTTTTCTGCAGCAATGAAGTCTTGACCTAATGAATATGCTTTGATTCAAAGTCTGGTTTTTCGGTATGAATGAGACATTCCTAAATAAAGGACTATTTTAGCAGGTACCTTCGTAGTTTTTTTCTCTTTTTTTTAGAAATATAAACAGAATACCTGCCCCTCTAGGTCTCTTTGTAATGCTTTGTACAGTAGGTTAGTGACTACAGTAGGGCAAAACAGAAATTCCTTCCAAAAAAAAAAAGAACGGTCAGTCCCGTATTTCCTTCATTAACCTCGACTTATTCATTAACTATTTATATACACATGCTCTGCACGTTATACTTTCTTTACTATATAAATAGAAGTGGTATTATATTCCACCCAAAAATTCAATACCGAGTTTTCACCCGAAATTTCACCTTCTGACACTCCCTATATAAAAAAGCACTCCTAGAAAAAGGCATCTGTGTCTGCCTATGAAAGAGAGAGAGAAACTGTGAACAGAACTCAAAAACGAAAAGTTGGTTTAATGCCATACTTAGTATTTAAGTTCACATCTTCCAAAAATGAGAGATAAAGATTTTCAAGAGAAACCTTCTAGCAAAAAACTAACCTTTACATGGAAAATTTTAAGAAAAGTTCGATTTTTTTTAATGGCTCCTACGATTTACATTAAATCTACCATAGTTATATTGAAGATATTAAAAGGATAAATAAAATGTATATCATGAAACTATTTTGAACGCTAAATGCTGAACTACTTTATTACAGGTTTATTTGGATAAAGCTGCAAATGTTGATAATTGCAACTGCTTTGTGCAAGTAAGCCTTAGATCATAATCGGAATTTGATACACCACTATGCCTCTTGATTCAGAGATACAGTAAGCCTAATACCGTGATATCACGACCACTAACTGTTATGTAAGCTGACATTGCGGTTTCCTTTGTGTGCAATCTGCAATTAATGTAGAATGAATAAGTACCTATATGTCAGAGTAAGTTATCCAAAAATAATGCATTTTGGTTTTATTGCCGCATGCAGTAGCAGTAAAAGTTTCAATTTTATTTAATTTTGTTCCAAATTGTGGTTGTTTTCATGAATTTGTCGTAGAATGATTTTAAGAATGCTAAATACTTTCGTATAGCTTGTAATTCATGAGAAATACACAAAATATTATTACACAAAAAATGTACGAGAATACGTTAAAACACAAAAATGTATCTCGTATACACTTTTTCTGTAGAGTTACCTATCCCCGAAATATTTCTTGTTATTGGTTTAATTTTAAACTACATAAACGTTTCTCAATCGAGAAGTCAATTTTCGTTTGATCTCTTTTGTTTTACTCTCGGAAGTGCTACAGATAATAGAATTTAGATTGTTTCACATAACAATAACATTTAAAAGACTTGATTGTCACTTTAGCTCAGTGTATTCCCTTAATTATCTTCTATTTACAGAGAAGCAAGTAATAAGACCATTACTGGTAATGTTTATATCAAAATGACGTGGATAAAATATGCATTTTTTGGAAGGAAAGTTTCTTCCTGGAACATCTAGAGAAAGTCATTTAATGGAATGCATAATTTTTTTATATTCTTATCCACTCCGTTCCCTGACAATATTTATATTCAAAGCCGATCCCCCAAAATGAAGAATAATGTAACAGAAATAGGTGATAGTAGCAAACAGGGGGTCATCAATCTTGAAGCTGATACTGCAGGTGGTTCAATGAACTTCAAAGTTTAATGTATTCAAACATTAAAGAAAAATGAGAATCTACTTAAAGGACGCATTAAAATCTCTCGAGCATGGTACAAAGAGGTAACATCAATAATGATTAATACCGTAATTAAACGAGAGTCGCAACAGCATGCACATTTAGATTTATCTTTGCTCTCAGAGGATTATTGGAGTTTTACATCCGTGAACGCTTCGGCTAATCTTGAAAGGTTTATTTCCTAGTTATGTTCTTTGACTTTGAAAGTGCCTGCTCGGTATAGACGTGCTCTGGTATTAAGAAGCGAGATGAATTGTTTCTATTAGCTTTTAAAATCCACCCATTCTCAATGCCATATAACAATGATGGTTCTTCTCAATTTGTTTTTTGCTTTCTCTAGCCCATATGTACAATGTACATAGTGGATAGAGAAGGTATTGTATATCGCAATTTTACCGGAAATAAGTTTTGAGACCCTCTGAATAAAAAAATTAGAAAAAGGTCGTATATCTGTCTGTGTATATGTCTGTGGACAGCAGAGCTGAAAAACGAAAAGTCTATTAAATACCAAACTTAATAATTAAATCCGGTATCCTCCATGGGTGCGATATGATTTTATATAGATTCCCCCCACCCCAAACTACCCTTCACATGGAACATTTTTCGAGAAAGTTTATTTTCTCAAAAATGAGTAACGATTTCATTAAAATACCACCTATATTAAAGATATTTACATCACAAATATAATAATTATTTTGAATTTTCTGGATATAGCCTCTAAAGGCCACTTTATTCTGGACGTATTTTGCATAATTTTGCATTACAGTTAATCTGTGAGAGATAGACAAAAACGTACTACACAAAAATACAGATCTCTTAAAAGGCATAATTTATGTAATATACCTTTTTCTTGCAGAGTTGGTTGTTATGGAGACATTCCTTGTTACTGATTTCAATTTTCTCAAACCGTACCATACTACACAGGTAATAAGACCAATTCTGCTAATGTTTATTTCGATTAGCATTCTGTAGATGTTAGAATAGTATGTTATACTAATAGTTTATATTTTAAATAGGTAGTGTTAATGGAACACCTTAGATTTTTATATCATAAAACACACGCAAACTCACTCTCATATTCATAGTTCCAGATTCTTGGGTGATAGGGAATAATTCCGGTTAAAGAAGCATTTCCCCGCCTCAGCCGGGAATCGAACCTGAGATTCCCAGGTGAAAAGTTAGCTCGCTACCATCCTACCACGGAGACAGTCTACAATGTGTTATTTACTTTTCCTAATATACAGTAATATACCTTTGGCACTATCTGCCTATCTCCCTGGCTGCTATTGATTGTAGCTTTTTGCTAATAATACCTATTGCATTCTCCTCTGTTTTGTTTCTCGTTCTTTTTCTTTTTTTACTATCCACTTTTTAATTTCTCTATACGCACTATGTACATAGTGTATAGAGAACGTATTGCACTCCACCAAAAAGTTCGATACCGAGATTTTACCGGAAATATGTTTTAGGGTCGCCTGTATCCAAAAAAAAAAGTATTTTCAGAAAAAGATCCGTGTGCGTGTGTCTGTGATCACGATAACTCAAAAACGAAAAGTCGGTAAAATACCAAACTTGGTATTTAAATTTAGTATCTTCCAGGGATGCGACACGAAGATTTTGAGAAAAATCCTATTGCCCTAAACTACCCTTTACATGGAACTTTTTTCGAAAACTTTGATTTTCTAAAAAATGGATCTCGATTTTGATCAAAATATCGTATATTAAAGATATTTATCTGACAAATAAAATGTATATTTTGAATTTTCTGGGAATAGTCTCTGAAGACTACTTTATTCTGGGTCAATTTTACGGAATTTTGCATAACTGCTAAACCGTAAGAGATGGACAAAAACTTACCACACAACAAATGTAGAACACTTTAAAACACACAATTTATGTTATATAAGTTTTTTTAGTGGAGTTGATTATTTTTTAGATATTCCTTGTTTTTCGTTTCAGCTATAAAAAACATACTTTTCTCATACAGGACTTTGTGAACTCGTGTCCATATAAACAAAGGAACTTCAATCACATAGCAACCAGCTTTTGACCATCACTTTAACTTTATTTCGCTTCTACTTACAAGGAAGCAAGTAATAAGACTATTTCTGCTAATTTTTTCTCGAGTAGTAGGAAGCAGATAGAAGCATAAGCTTTTTAACAATAATTTATTGCAGAGTTGTAGAGAAAGTCATGTGATTGGAACACATCAGATTTTTTTTTTTTTTACCTTTTCCAAATATTGCCCTATTTCTTCAATTCTCCCATTACCCTTCTTCACAGTACTGTTCTCAAATTAGTGCATTAGTCTAGAACTCTAGAGAGACGATACTATTTTTCAAAATGAAAACCAGAGCACTCCTTTAAAAATCTTATGTGTTACATTCAAATAATTTTCTCTACCTATTCTGCAACAAACTACTCTTGACAAAGCTTATTCCTCTATTTCATGTGTCGTCCTCCGTGGTGTAATGGTTACCATGCTGACTTCATATACCCAAGGTTGCGGGTTCAAACCCGGCGGAGGACGATGGATTTTTTCGGGCGTAAAAATCCTTAGCATGGGTTCCTTCGGAAGGGAAGTAAAGCCGTTGGCCCCGATTTACGGCACATAAAAGAACCTCAAGCCTGATTGAGAGGCCTCTGAGCAAAATTAAGCGGTCTTTCACGCCCAATTTAGAATGGGACGCTGAGAACCACAGCAGTTAAAAAGCGTCCTTAAATAACAGGACATTTCATTTCTATGTAATGTTAATCTAACATTAGCAAAGCATACATTAAGGTCCTATTACCTATTCCTTTTAATGACGAGGGAAATAACGGAATCCATTAGGATAAAGCGGAAATCGCATCCTTTAAAAATTGACTATGTGATGCAATTGGAATTCCTTCTGCTTACATGGCAGTTGAAAAAGACGAATATCGACTTCTTATTCGATAAAATTATAAATATTGTAAATGTTTATACCAATAACAAGATATATCTCGGAAATGGTTAACTGTACAAAAGAAAACATAAATGTAATTTTATAGTAAGCTTTTGTCTCTCTTTTACAGTTTACCAGTTTTACAAAAGTTGTTCAGAAGTGAGAGGACTTCAGAGGCTATTCCCAATAAATTCAAGGTATACAGTTTGTCACACAAATATCGTCAATAAACGCAATTTTTATCCAAATGGTATAGAACCACTTTTAAAAAGAATCATTTTTTTTAAAACCATCCAAATAAGGGGTAGTTAAGTCGGGGAATTTTCTTGAAAATCTTCGTGTTGCATCGTTGAAAAATACTAAACTCAAATGCCAAATTAAGTATTTAACCGATATTTCGTTTTTTGAGTTTTGCTATCCAAAGGCACTTCGCGCGTCAACACACACACACACATTTTTCTAAAAATGCTTTTTCATTCAGTGGTCCTCAAAACATGCACTTCTGGTGAAATATGGTATCGAATTTTTTGAAGGAATACAACAGTTCTTCTACCTACTATGAACATTGGCATAGTATTTGATAGAGAAACTAAAAGGCTAGTTTTAAAGCCACACCTTGTTAGTGTTTTAACGATGAATCCTTTCAACGCGCATTTCTAAATAATACAATATTCTTAGAGCAATATTGCATTCAGAATTTCTTTTTACCCAATATCGTTTATTTTTATATAGCTTTTATAAATCATTTTAACAAAGTCCTATTTTTCTATCTACTTTATTAATTCAGGCAAAGCTTTACAAAATTAATTTTGTTGCACGTTTAACTCGAAATACAAATGAGTTAGAGGAAACCAAATCGATAGTCAAATATGTAATTCCAGGTGGCAAATGAATAGCTTTGACAAAAATGTTGAACAATTTAGACAAATCACAAACTATATTTCCGAAATGGCTAATGTCATAAAAGAAGTTCTTGAAATATATTTTGTGTTTATGTGCAGCAAATTTAAATCAATCTTTATGGTTTACCAGTTGTATAAAATTACACATTATTCCATCTGTATGAAAAGAGCTTTATAGGATTCCCAAAAAACTCAATATGTATTGTATTTATCGTGTGTATAAATGAAAGCCATTTTAACTAAATTAGTCATTTTGATAAAATCTAAAATATAGAAAAAATCTATGTAAGGGTTGTTTAGAATGGACTGTATTTAAAATCTTTGCGTCGCATTTTTGTAAGATGTTCTGAACCTAACAATTGAGTGTCGTGACATATGTGTGGAGTTGCCGGCATTTTGTGATCACCTAGCTGTGTGACTTTCTCACCTTCGGTCGACATTTTAGAGGAAATGGCCCAAGCAACAAATTTTTTGTGTGCTCCTTGCTGCAGTTTTAAATGTATTCTTCGCGCTATCGGATAGCGTCTCTTCCAGAACATTCCCCTACGTATGCACTGATTTTATATAGGGGAGAGAGGTCAGTTCAGTAAGAGAGACAGCTACTGAGTGCAGCGAAAAAGCTGAGTATCGCTGAGCACCTTAGCACCGATAGTTATTTCGTAGTAATTGAAGTTATTTGTTGAAGTATTTACAGGACGTTTGATTTTGGGTTATGATGCTCGCCAACGGTCGTTTTCTAAAACAGCTTTTATCTCTTATTCAAAGGGCTTAAAACGATATTTCTGTTGAAAACTTGACATCGAATAGAATACTTCCTTTTACGGTGTATTAGAGAAATTAAAAGTAACATTGTAATGCTTATCTTCTTTCTTTAAAATTGAACATTACATTCATACGAATATTTATACAGAGTAAGATTAAAAATCTGATGTGTTCCATTCACATGACTTTCTCTACATCTCTGCACCAAATTATTGCTAAAACGCTTATTCTTCCATTTCTGCCGTGCTAATCAAGAAAAAATTAGCAGAAAGGGTCTTATTACTTGCTTTCTAGTAACTAGAAGGGAAATAAGGGAATGCACTAGGCTAAAGTGATAGTCAAATCTTTTAAAAGCTGCTTGCTACTTGATTGTACTTTATTTGTATTGACAGTTGACAAATTCCTGTATGAGAAAAGTATTCGTATTAAAGCTGAAACCAATAACAAGGTATATCTCAAAAACGGTCAACTCCACGAAAAAATGTATATAACAACTTATGTGTGTCTAACGAGCTCTACATTTTTGTTAAGTAAGTTTTGTCTCTCTCTTACGGCTTACCAGTTATGAAAAATTCCGAAAAATGAATCCAGAAAATTAATCGAGCTATGCTGCCCAGAAACACATACACACACATACATACACATTTTTCTAAAATGTCCTAAAACATATATTTCCGATGAAATCTCGGTATCGAATTTTTGGGTGCAATACAATACATTCTTTATTCACTATGTACATAGTAAGTGCAGAGA
Organism: Hymenopus coronatus; assembly: GCA_030762935.1. Taxonomy (NCBI): domain Eukaryota; kingdom Metazoa; phylum Arthropoda; class Insecta; order Mantodea; family Hymenopodidae; genus Hymenopus; species Hymenopus coronatus. The sequence continues at coordinate 97,607,361 of CM060896.1, forward strand.
AAGTAAAATTTCAATGCTGTGGCCGGTATTCATAAGGCATGGAATTCAACTGATTCTTTAAAAATAACAAAAACCTTCAACAGCTCAATTACCTATCTACGAATTTTATGTACTCCATTATCTGGGGACGGATTAACCGTTTTGCGGATTATCCGCCACAATTTAGGATGCATTTGTTTTCTTTATTTCTAATTACATAACCAGTTTGTATCTATATTTGTATTCCAAAATCATTTATAAGTATCTCGAAGTATCTTGGTGGACTGTGATTTTCTGAGGTCTTCCAGAGTAAATTTTTACATTTACAGTAATGATTGTTCTGTGATCATTCCCCAGCCTTGCTCATAATCATGTAACCCCAACAACTGCATTAATAATTAACACCCGATTGCAAAAACGTGAATGCAGAACTTTGAAGAATGCCTGGTTGGTCATATCGGACGATGAATGAAATTGGTCAAAAGATGCTCAAATGATCTCGGGGTCCATGGAGCATAAAGTTAATCGACATTCGTCTTCTGAGGATAAGGGAAACCCCGAAAAAAACCTTATCCGGGTAGTTCACCATAAGCGAGATTCGAACTCGCGACCTTTTGAATGTGAAGCATACGCGCTACGACCACACTATCCAGGCGGGCGAGAATGGTTTGTTGTTACACTGCTGAGTCACATATTTGATGTATACGGGGTATTTCTGGCCAAATCTCGGTATCAAATTTTTGGGTGGAATACAATAATTTCTCTATACACTATGTTTCTTATATATGCGCTAGAGAAAGTAAAATACAAGGTTATAGAATTAATTTTATAAGCTTTTAATTACTCACATTTACTCCCTAATTAAAAATAATCTAAGAAACCACTGACATAACCCTCTTGTAAAATTATATTCGTTTCCATTTCCCTACGCCGTCAATGGTTTTTCTTAATTTTTCAAATGAATTGAAACTCCAATGAATTCCTCATTTTCAACACCAGATAACTTTATTATTGTAGCTGCAAAAAATGAATTTTGCATATTCGCTGATCGGATGCATTTGGCATTAATGCAAGAAAACAATTGTATCAATTATTTCTCCATTTCTCCCTCGCTTTTTTGTTCAATCATTGGCGCAAAATATTTGCATTTTGTATTCTGTGGAAACATTGCGCTGTGAATTATTCATGAGAGCGACTGAGCTCTTTGCAATCATTCTACGATGCAAAACTGTGGCAACATTCCCAGGAAATGAGCGGGAGAATCGGAGCAAGGTGAAGCATTGAATCTCTTTCGCTTTCTGTTTTTCTTTGGAATCTTTCTCCCCACAAAGAAAATTATCCTGATTGTAAAACAATATAAAGCCCGGCACTCTTTGTTACTGTTTTGTTGGTTTCCCAAAATCCCGCTTTATATCTGCTTTGAGGGAGATTCTTGTGAGGAACCTTGCAATGTCATATAAAGGTCCTTCAGAGAAACTTTGTTTTTCGATGGTGTTTAAATAGATGATATATAAAAATTTACTTCTTCTACCCGTTTATTTCTTTAGTTATTTAACAAACTATTAATGCAGAGTATTTTTTCTATACCATTTCTCTTGTACATAGTGGGTATTTACGAGAAATGTCTTCGAGATTGGCATTGCTGAAGATATCAGCACTTTGGTATGACTGCCAATTGTTAAAATGAAGTATTTTGGTAAACTCGCACGGCTGACCCACCCATTATCATTCCACAGTTTTATGTGTCAGCCGGAGGAAAGAGAAAGATTTGTAATACAACAAATGACGTCCCAGCTTTGGGATTTTAGCGGGCCGTTTGATGACCGCTTTACTACATAGGCACGGCAGACAATGACACTTGTGATACATGAAATGATGTAGGACAGAACCGGAGAACCCCTGCGCCGTTTGTTCACCATGAAATGAAGATGTCGGACAGAACCGGAGAACCCCTGCGCCGTTTGTTCACCATAAATTTCACATGCAGTCCCCTGGGAACGAACCCGGGACGTATTGGTGAGAGGCCACTTGTCTAGCCACTTGGGCACTGCGAGGCCCACAAACCAGTATTGTACCCAAAAGTTAATGCTTTCTATTTTAAACGGTAATTTTAAAACAGCTGTTTCAGTTTTTATTGCTAAAACCAAAAGTACGAGTAGTCTGCGCAGAAGATTATTATTATTATTATTATTAGAGGAAACTGGCAACATACTAAAAAAGCAGAAGGCCTCAGTAAATGCGGAATTATGTTGTAATAATATTAATTATGCATTCTTCATACTATACAGGACTTCGTAGAAGTTGCGTTTTCCCCCCTGAATGTTATATTTTCAGCTGCTGACCTAGCAGAATGCAATTTAAAGTGTATTAAAACAGATAGCTACCCAACCTGCTTTCCTACAGTGAAAATTCAACTTCATGCAGCGATTTTTTTTTCCTTGAAAGTGTAAATTCAACCAATAAACATTGTTTTTCTTACTGTGATCAAGTATGTTTTATCAAGATTGTTCAAATGTAAATAATTAGTAATAATCATACAAACGTACAACATATTCAATGAAAAGAGTATGACCACAGTAAGATATTAAGGTGCAACAGTTTCTAATAGTTTACTATTACAAAGTATTGAAACATGGTATGTTAATGCCTTGGAGCTATCCATAGAAATAAAATTATTTCTGTGAATAGCCTTAATCCATTTGAATTTCATATTCATCTTCAGAAAGTGGGGAAAAGAATACACTACACTTCTGGAACAGTATGCTTTAGCAACAAAATACAATTCAAAACCATTTATGCTTATTGTATCACAATGCCCAGAGAGTGTGATGACATCCTATATAAAAATGTTTGATACAAGGCTTTCTCTTTAGGTGGTGTTACCTGGCGTGAGGGGGCTCAACAACTTACAACTGCTTTTCGACCGGTAGACTCACGGAGCTGATGTAAGTACTAGTCTTTTAGTATGTGAATATATACTATGTAAATATTATTGTGCTACGCTAATGATTAATATACGGTGCAGCAAAGCCTGGTGAGAAGGTGACGCTATTCAGTGTCGCAAAATTTTGTCATATTTTCCTCGAGTATGTACTCCACGAGTAGACGATTTACTTCTCAAAGGAAGGATGAGAGAGAAAATGGGGATATACTGCAATGCTATGCTTCCACTCCACGTGAAGCTAAGAACTAAGCGTCATTTATGATTTGTTCGATTTCATTGACTGAAGCAACGCGCTCATTGATATATTGCGAAACAACAGCGACTTCCGAAAGAGATCAAATGCATGCGGTTTAACGGGTATTTTTTTTATAAGTTGTTGGCGTTTTACGCATCAAAGTGGGTGCTTATGTGCGGCGTACCTAAGTGTCACTTCAAATCATCTCCACTACACTCACGTACCTGGTACTAAAGCTCTTTTTGGATGGGTTGCCACGGCGTTGCTCATTGACTCTCTCTGGCGTGGATTTGGCAAGTGGGAGGAATTATAGGAGTGATCTTTTAATTGTGAAGAAAACACTTGTGAACTTCTACTGTTATTTATTCTATAAGGAGATTCCAAAATAAGCATTTTGCTGTACACTGTTATTCTGCTGACTGGTACTCTTACCACTCACTCACACGCACTCTCAATTACACTGTTTCTAAGTTGAATACATGGCACAATTCACTCTCAAGTAATCACGAGCCAACTATTAAATAGGTGAGCGACGTTACTTTAATTCACTAACAGTATCTTCTCATAACAATCTTACTTCGCGGACACAGTTTTACAGTCATTACTTAGCGAACAGAGTTTTTTTACAAAACGACCTTGCCTCTCGCGAGCAAATTTTTGACAAACAACGTTGCCTATCACGGCAAATTCATTGCAAAACGACCACAAGGTGTCGAACCTTACTTCTTTTATACTAAAAACGGTGTCATGGTGGCTTCTTCCTGATTGGTTAGAAAGTCCGCCAAAATGACACCATCGTGACTCAAAAACCATTGCGAATCTCCCAGAATACATCATAATAGCCACGTGATACTACGAATATAAAGCAGAAGTCCCCTTGTGGGTTTAAAACTGGACTACCCCTGTGTAAGGAAATCGTACGTGACTTACACAAAAGAGGCAACTTCTCACCCCTCTCTCCAGTCTGGCGTCAGGATTCTGCGTAGCTTTCAAGTCTAACTGACTTCTTGGTTTCTATGTATACAATTTAATAAATATTAACTTTCTTTACTTATATACATCTAGGTAATTAATAGAATGATTGTCATTATTACGACGAGGCTAATTATCGGTCTCACGGTGTTGCTATCTGAGAAGCTTCTAATGATGAAAGTCAATGCGCATGTTAATCGCTAAATATGATTGTTACAATGATATGTTTTGTCTCGCAAAGAGAGGACTCTATTGTCAATGTTCTTTATTATGGCTGCAGTTACTAGATCTGAGCTCGAGATGTTCGGTTTTGAAAGGGAGGCAACGTCTATTCTGTCTCGCCTTAACGAGCACGACTATTCGACTAGCTTCCATTAACGTACTTCTGACATGGATATACATATAAACTGGTTTATAAAGAAGAGTAACAACGTAGATAAATATTTCAGTGTTATAGGGTTGAACGATCTTCTCTACACATCTATAACTTGAAATATTGAAACTTACTAGTGATTTTGGGTGTATGCTAAAATATATATGTGCATTCCCAAATATCAGAGTAGCGCATTTTTAGTCATACCAATTTGTTTTAATTAAAGATATGATGCGTTCCATTTACATAGCGTTCTCTACTTGTTCTGCAAACAAACTATTCTTACAAAAGCTTATTCTTTTATCTATAGCATGCTAATCAAGATATTCCTTAGCAGGAATTGACTTATTACCTGCTTCCTTTTGTAAGTAGAAAGTATGGAAATATACTAGGGTAAACCGATAGTCAGATCTCTTAAAAGCTGTTAATACAACTAGAAGTCGTTTCTCTTTGCATGGCCAGGAGTAAAATAAGAGATGAAACGGAAGATACTTCACATTTGAGGAGAATTTTAACTAGTTAAAAACTGAAACCAGTAATAAGGAATTTCACGGAAACGGTTAAATCTACAAAAAAAAAAAAAAAAAGACATGCATGTTTAACATTTGGGTAGTAAATGTCTGTATATCTCTTGCACTTTACCAGTTATACAAATGCCATTCAAAATGAAAAGTTTTTCAAGGGTACCAGAAAGTTCAATATATACATTTCGTTTCCCGTGAAAATATCTTTAACAAATCATTAGAGTGATTTTAACAGAAAAAAATGACCTTTTTATAATTTTTTTGAATTTTTCAGTCACGTATGTATAACTCCTAATAAGTAGAGAAGGGTTGAATTACAACCAGTACTTTAATAACCCTTTGAGACCTCCTGAAAACAAAAAATAGAAGAATTTTTTAAAAAATCTCTGTGTGCGCGTATCTGCATGTGTGTGGTTTTTTGAGCAGCCTAGCTCAAAAACGAAAAGTCCGTTAAATACCAAAGTTTGTATTTTAAATTCAATATATTCCAGGGATGCGAAAGGAAGATCATAAAAAACAACTAACCTATTAGGGAACATTTTTCGAAGTGTTTGATTTTCTTAAAAATGTTTCTAACGATTTTGATTAAAATATATTCTGTATAAGATATTTTTATAAAAAATTCAGGTGTACCTATATCTTGCATTTTGAGGGCATAGCCTCTGAAGACCTCTGCATAAAGAATGCATTTTATATAATTGATGAGCCTAAGACACAAAAACTTACAACTCAAAAAATATATCTCGTTATATATTATAATACTAGGGCCGTATTGTCTTTTCAACTTCCGATAGGCTATAAATGAGACAAAATCATAGAAAACAATTATTTTATTACTAAAAGTTTTCAACATATTCACCGAAAAGATTGAAACGTTTATCGTACCTGTGCACAAGATTTGCAATACCCGCGTCAAAAAATGTTGCCGCCATGATTTCAAATGAACATTGACGTTGTTTTAAAGGTCTTCGTTGGTTTGAAAGTGCTGCCCTCCTAGTCACGTCTTCAAGTGAAAGTCGCTGGGTGCCAGGTCAGGACTGTACGGCGAATGATCGAAAATGTCCCATTTAAATTGTTCAAGGAGCCGATGGGTTGTGCCAACAGTGTGTGGACGAATGTTTTCATTGATCAACACAACTTCTGAAGCCAGCATTTCTCTTCGTTTGTTTCGAATGGCTCTTCACAAACGTCGTAAGGTACGAAGATCTTCAAAACAACGACAATGCGCATTTGAAATCATTGGCGGCAACATTTTTTGAAGCGGGTATTGTAAAGCTTGTGCACAGGTACGATAAATGTCTCAATCTTTTGGGAGATTATGTTGAAAAGTGACCATTAAGTGTACAAAACTTTTAGTAAAAAAATAATTGTTTTCTCTGAACGGCCCTCGTAGTCTTCGTTAAAACACACAAATTATGTAGTAGATATTTTGTTTTTCGGATGGTTCACCTTTTCCAATACATTCCTTGCTATTGGTTTCAATTTTAAGCTGCTTAAATATGTTTCAAACGGGAAATCATCCTTCCTTCATACCAAGCAAAGATAAGCGAATTTCAATTGTTTCAAACAGAAATGGTTTTTAAAAGATTTGAATAACCCGTTAGCCTTATCCGTAATGTATCTCCTTATTTCCCTTCTGCTTACAAGGAAGCAAGTAATAACAATTTCTGATGGTGTTTATCTCGATTATTATGATGTAGTAGTGTGCCGGAGGGGATTTCACACTTCAGGCATTGATTGGCGTTTTGTACGTTAGACCCCTGGGGCCGGATAATATTAATGTAATTTGAGAGGGCGACCGACATCCGTATAGGGAGAGAGCCACTATGGAGGAAGTTTATCTCGACGTGGAGAGCGCCAGGAGCCCACCGCCAGAGTCCGTGGATAACCACTAACGCCATCCCGCTGCCGAGAAATGTATTTCCAGAGCGCTGTCACCTCCACGAAATGACGCCTCTGCCGCAGCCCTAATCGACACTTTCAGCCCTGAAAGAGACCGGTTGGGATGAAAGGAAGATGAAATGAAGGGACAGGTGGGTCGGGGGAATGAAAAATCTTCCCCAACATTCACCTAGTGACCCGAAAAGAAGCCCCGAAAAACCAAGGTCGGCCGCGGAGAAGCGATTCTACGATCTCCTGATTGCCAGTCCCAGACGAAACGCCTGAGCGACCTGGCTCAGTATGATGTAGATAAATGGATCATCTTTTATTCAGATCAGGTAGAATAAGTCATGTGAATGGAATATATTTTTTAATTTAGAGGGTATCGAATATTTGGTTCGAATAAAATAGCCTTGTCTAAATACAACGTACATTTTACTTTCTCTAGCACGTATATACAAAGACTCTTTTCGAGGCTAAACCACTTTCTTGTTTAGAGCATATCTGCTGAGACAGGGGCTTAGAGACATCACAGAATCTTTCAGGCACAAATAAGATAAAACCAGCCACAAATAGCTGTGCAGAGCTTGCTGCAAGGAGTGTAGATATTTGTTTGATCACTACCGTTTGTACTTCAAGAAGTTCGTCTGAAGACATCAACTTGTGTTATGGCCCTTGTTATTGCTCCTTCTTTGACGAGAAATCGATATTGCAAACGACTACGGTTATAGGGTCGCGTATTCTATAAAGTTGGGAATACGTGTTTGTCGTTTTGTCAGACTCTCCTTAACTTCGCACCCTGACGCCACCATCGCATATACACGTTCCCAGTGCTTTTGCATCGGTAGTCTGTCAATATACAAAGTACATATTGCACCCCAACATCTAATATGTACAAAGGCTAGTGATTGGTTATGGTAATCTGCAGCTTAGCCGATCGTTATTGACGAGTCTCTAGTAAATACCTCGCATACAGGTAAAGCAATGATCCATTCCTGTAACGTATAAACAAGAGATTATTTACTCTAAACTAATTACTGGGGATGACCAAAAATGTACCGCTAGTTAATTTATAAACAGGGTTGGTAAGGAGTCAAATTTAGGTTTATAGCAATTTTGAAGCTATAAGCTTCATTTTTGTTCACATAGGTATATATAAAAATAGTTATTCTGCCAAATTGTATTTATTCAAGCCAACAGTTTGAGTAATTGGGCATTTTTAGAAAGAAAACTCTTCTCGTACAAGTTTTTAAAGTAAAATTATAACTCCATGGCACGACAGCTCACGGGGAATCTGGGCCTACCGCCCGGCCGCTGCGTCCTCCATCTCGGTCCACTATAGACGTCATGGATGGGGTGCAGTATTGGAGGGTGAGACGTGGTCAGCGCCTCGATCCCCCCCGCCGGTTAATACGGTCCTCATGACCTGGAGCCGCTACTTCTCAATCAAGTAGCTCAATTGGCCCCCCAGGGACCTTACGAGGCTGAGTGCACCCCGGGCCAGGTCTCCCAGCGGGGGAAAAATCCCCACGCCGGCACTGGGGATCAAACCAAGGTCTCCCGCTTGGTAAGCAGCTGCGTTACCACCACGCTAAGGAGACGTCCTAAAGTAAAATTACTAAACCTTTTTGACAATATAGATTATTTAGAATAATTCAAACATTGGATTGTTTAATTTCTCTTCATTGTAAAAAAAAAAAAAAAAAAAAAAAAAAAATTCCATTCACATCTTTCTAAAAATTATTGTAAAGATTATTCTTATATCTGCTTCATGCTAATCTAGATAAACATTAGCAGAATTTATTTTATTACTTGCCTTCTTGTAAGTAGAAGGAAAATAAGGGAGTACGCTAGGCTCAAGCGATCTTTTAAGAGCCGGTTATTATGTGGTTGAAATACCTTCCTTTGCATGATCAGGATTTGATAAGTCCCATGAGAAAAAAAAGTTTTAAGTGTTTTAAACCTGAAATCAATAACCAGGAGTACCTCCGAAATGGTCAATTCCATGAAAAAATATGTATGGCATAAATTGTGTTTTATCAAGATCTACAGTTTTTGTGTAATAAGTTATTGTCTATCGGTTACGGTTTGTGAGATATGAAAAATTCAGAAAAATTTATTTTGAATGAAGAGGTCTTCAGAGGTATTCCCAGAAAATTCAGGATATACAAATTTATGTATATATACACTCAAAAAAATGTAAAGCGTAGCTGTGGATGAGGGATTTTTCTCAAAATCTATGTGTCGCAACCTTGGAAGATACATAACTTAAATACCAAATCCAGTATTTTACCATTTTTTTAATTATTGTGTTCACAGATACACTGCCATACGGACACACAATACGGGATTTTTATTTTCTAAAAATGCTTTTTTTGGATTCATATATTTCCGGGGAAGTGCAATATCTTCTCTACTTGACTACGTTTTTTGAGAATGTAAAAAGACGTTATTCTGTCAAATTGTAATTATCCAAGGCTATATTTTTAGTCTAAGGCGTTAATTTATTGTTGTTAATGTAAATAGCGATATGCATATTTGTTGTATTGTTTGTAAGATATAGAGCAAGGCTAGGTTTGATAGGCTACAAAAATTCACATTTCTGGTGAAAGTATAGGAAACTAAGCAAGCAGGGGCTGGAATTTTGGCTCAGCCCTTTATTAGGTTGCCTGCAACAAAGTCACTGTAAGGCAAGGACATTCCCTAAACTTTAATAAATAGGGTATGTTCTAGTAATTATCATGCTACGTATGTGATGACAACCAATAAGGCGATGACGCTATGACAACAATGTTGTCGCGAAAATATAGCCAAAAACAGAACAGAACATTCACTCCGAGGGAATTTGGTTTGCAGCACCCTCTGCGATGTAACATTTGTGTGTTAAGTCTATGCTGATTTGAACTCTGACACTGCGTCATTCTTAGTGAATTTGTGTATGTAAAATCAGTGTTAATACAATAAAACCCCATAATTACGCTCTTGATTAAAACGCTATCCCTGTCCCTGGACGTTCCATAATAGTACTGCATAATTTTAGCCCCTTTAACGCTTCCAAAGCCTGCTGTTAGCACTTTTTAGGGAAAAAAATGCATCAATTTTAAATTGTGAAATTTTGACGTTTTAAAAGTATGATGAAAAATTACGTAACCTAACTGCACTCAGCGATCGAGGGCTCGAGCGCTTTACCCCTACGGCCGACAGTACCTTTTCTCACAAGAAATTTACACTTTCAAAGTGACTTATCCTTTTATTGTGTTTACTTTAACTTGAAACATGGTAAGTAGGAGGAAATAGCAATGCATTCCACACAGCAGTTGGCAATCCTTAAACCGTGTAATTTCAGTTTCTGATTGCGAAGGTTCCCCTCGTTTTCTAACACCCACTTGGAACAATGCGAAAGCCAGCGAAGCAAGGACGACGAAAGATATCAGTTTTTTCCATTTTCACTGCCAGAAAACAAGTACAAATGGTGACAACACAATTACTGCGGGAGTAATAGGCATTGAAGCATGACTTTGACAGAGTTTTGCACCACTCGGACCGTCATTAATGCACTCCATCCTCTAAGACAGTCAGGTAGCAGAAAAATAGTGATGGTTCAACATAAACCTCACGTACTGTAGTCTTTCTTTGAATTCTGGGCAATGCAGTATGAGTTGTCGTACAAAACGAAAATGTAAAAATATGACGTGTTACACTCGCATGACTTTCTCTAGCTGTTCTTACATAAGATTATTCTTCTTTTTGCACCTTGCTAATCGAGGTTCAGCACAATGTTCTTATCACGTAGTTCCTTATAAGTAGGAAGAAAATAAGGGAATACACAAGGCTAAACCGATAGTCAAATGTTTTAAAAGCTGTCGTTATGCGATTGTCATAACAAATCGCTTCTTCTCTTGGCCAGGAGTAGAACAAAAGAAAAACAGACATTCCTGTCTGAGAAAAGTGTAAGTACTTCACAACCGAAACTAATAACAAGGAATACCTCGAAAACGGTAAGCTCCACGAAAAAAATGCGATTGACATAACTTCTGTATTTTAACAAGACCTACATTTTCTGTATGGTAAGTTTTTGTCTATCCCTTACGGTTTACTGGTTATGCCAAATTAAGCAAAATTCATCCAGAATAAACTGGTCTTTAGAAGTTATTCCCAGAAAATTCAAGATATACATTTTATTTGTTAGGTAAATATCTTTAATATACGATATTTTAATCAAAATCGTTACATCCATTTTTAAAAAAATCAACATTTTCGAAAAAAGTTCCATGTAAACGGTAGTTTGGGGTGGGGGATTTTTCTCAAAGTCTTCGTGTCGCATTCCTGGAAGATACTAAATACCAAGTTTGGTGCTTTAGCTACTTTTGGTTTTTGAGTTATCGTGTTCACAGACACGGACACACACACACACACACACACACACACACACACACACACACACGCACGGTCCTTTTTCTGAAAATGTTTTTTTTTTTTATACAGGGGGTCCTAAAACATGTATTTCCGGTAAAATCTCGGTATCGAATTTTTGGGTGGAATACAATACTCCTCTATCCCTATGTACATTGTACATACGGGCTAGAGAAAGTAAACATTAGCGATAAGAGTATACGTCAATCAAAAATCGATTCTTTTATAAGAAATGATCTCTTTTCATCTTGCACTGTGGTCCACCCGAATATTCAGAAACATATATTATATTGCATTGTCTATTAAATTGAGTTAAAATTGCTTTCCATATCAAATAAATCATATCTCTGAGTAGCGCTATCCTAATTATTGACGCTTAGGCAGAGTCCGTTGAAGGACAGAATTGATGTATTTTATCTTCGGTTAGTAAAGTCATAAAAGATCTTGAGGTATATAATAGAGAAAGCAGAGAGAATGTTTTATTTTTCTTATTCATTCTTATTGCCCCTTCACCTAGACGGCCCGGGTTCAATTCCAAGAGACCACATGTGAGATTTGTAGTGGACAAAGCGGCGCAAGTGCGGGTTCTCCGGTTTATCCCGCCATTACATTCCACCGGTGCTCCATCTTCATCCCATGCATCACCAGTGTCATCACCTGCAGCGCCATGGTAGTAAAAGCGGGCGTTAAACACTATCAAAAAATTGAATATATCGACCATGAACGTTAACGCAAAAAAAAGAAAAATGTGAAGTTCTAGGGCTTATATGTTTTGTTTATTTTTATTCCAAAAAAGTAATGCTCTTATAAGACACTCCATGTTTAATTTTTAATACCAGTTCTGGAAATTTTTCAGCGGGCTATAGTTGTTATTACTTTCACTACTTTTTATAGCTACTTTAGTAGGGGAAGTATTATATTCCACAAAAAAATGCTATGACTAGATTTCACAGGAAATACACGCTTTGGAGTCCCCAAAAATGGTATTTTTTAGAAGTTTCGTGTGCGTATGTATATCTGTGGGCAGCATAATTAAAAACAAATGTGGTTAAATATCAAACTTGATATTTAGTTCAATTATTTTCAGAAGATGCGCCATGAAGATTTTAATGAAAATCGCGCAACCCAAACTGCCATTACATGGAATATTTTTCGAAAATTCTGATTTTCTCAATAACGGCTCTATTTTCATTAAAGTACCACATATTTAAGATACTTTAGAACAAATTAAAATATATATCTTAAATTTGCTGGGAATAGTCTCTGAGATAGATAAATGACGTGTTATTTATGGTCGCTCTTTAATTACTGTGGTTCTTATTGTCCTATTCTAAATTGGGCGTGAAAGACCGCTTAATTTTGCTCAGAGGCCTCTCTATCAGGCTTGAGGTTCTTGTACATGCAGTAAGTCTACGACAAGGGACCACCGGCTTTACTTATCTTCCGAAGGAAGCCATGCTAAGGATTTTTACACCCGACAAAAATCCATCGTCCTCCACCGGGTTTGAACCCGCGACCTTGTGTATATGAAATTAACATGTTAACCTGTGCATTTCCTTATTTCCCTTCTAGTTACATGGAAGTAAGAAATAAGATAATTCCTGTAAAATTTCGCGATTAAATGTAGACTGGAGAACAAGCATTCATAAGAATATTTTGTTGTAAAATAGCTTGAGAAAGACGTGCAATAGTAAACATTTTTAGATTGCATTACGTATGCAATGTGGAGAAAGTTTGTAAAATTATTTTTAATCATTGCATGTAATTTGTACAGGAAATTTAAACTACAGTATTTTTTTTTTTTTTTTTTTTTTACAAGGGGTTAATTTTTACAGTGAAATACAACCTATGATTTACTCAGAACTTATTTTCACTAAGTAACAAGAAGAATTATATAAGAGTATTTACAGTAGACTCCTAGGTGTATAAAACTATAGTGAACTCGTTTATATTTAATTACGAGAACTATGCTAGAAAAGCTTTACCTACTTTACTAATTTTTATGAAACAGGAACGCTAAACTACAAACAGCGATGCTATAACAACTTTCTTTTGAGCAGAGAAAGCAGAAGTATTCAAACAAAAGAATATTTTCCTTGCTCTGGTATGAATAGAACTGGAAGCTAGTGTTTGCTTTCTCAACCACGTATGAACACCCAATATTCGGTATTGAAATGTTATATATGTTTTGTAACCCTCTAATTGAACTTTTCGTTTTAGAAAAAGACCCTATGTATGTTTATGTGTGTGCGTGTGGGTGTGTATAATATATATATTAGTGAGATAGCAGGTAACTCAAAAATGATTGATTTTCAAAAAACTCGTCCACACCAAACTATCCTATACATGAAAACCGTTAGTTGCTATTTAGATTCTCAAAAATGACGAAGGCATTTTATTAAAATGTCTTAGTTTAGAAAATTTGAATTTTCAGGAACTGGCTTGCGAAGCAGTCTTCATTTTGAAATACTCTTGCATAAGTGGTTAACCGAAACAGATAGGAAAAAAGTTCTATACAAAAAATGCAGATGTCTTAAATCCACAATTTATGCGAAATAATTTGTTTCTGTGTTTTACTATTTTTAGATATGCTTTGTTATTGAGTTGAAATTTGTAAAAACTTTAATTTTTTTCAACTAATAAATAGCTTTTTTTATTTTATTTTTTTTTAATTCAAAGAATATGTATTTCATGAGTCATACCGTAGCGACTCATCATTTAAAAATTGGCCTATCTCTTTAGCATTGTGCATATTTCCCTATTACCTACAGGGAATAAAATGGAATTTTCTCTAGTAAGTTTTTTGTAAAATGTGATATAAATGAAACATCATGTATACTCTGTGGTCCCTCTATTGAGACACTGGAAGGGGGAGATAAGAACGTCATGTGGCTACGCTGGTAGCTGCCACAATGAGCCGACACACCTAACCGACTTGGGCACGAACAACTTTGCCCTTTGGACTGTCTCGCATTCTGACCAAAGAATACTTGCATTTTGCATTCTAACTTTGTCTCACGACTTCCGTCATATATGTGACCTCAAGTTTTCCAAGAAATCCTTAGATGAGCCCACATATCTTGTGAGAATTGTGAATAAATCTCTATGTAGTTTTCGAGAAGGTAATTGGTCAGATCTGTTAATTTTGAATTTGTGAGACTGCAATACTTTGAAAGCAAAAATCACCATCATGCTCAGGTTTCACAAAAACCCAAATAAATATTCTCCGCTCTTTAACGGTTAACTTTTTCTGAACGTGAATTACGATTATTATTTACCTTTTGACGGAGTTGTTCGCTTGACGCCCATATCTGAATTATACAAATACTGTCGCAGCCTCGCTGAATCTACACACTACACCAACAAATGAACTTTCACAATACGGAAAACTGATGAGCATTACAAAAATGATCTCGCATATAAATGAAGTAAAGAGCTAACCTTTTTGTTTCGTTTATAATGCCTATATTATTGAGAGGCTTTGTGCAAAATAAATGAATGCGCAATGTTGTTAAACCCTCATAATCATATTTTTATTTAAGTTAGATTGAAATATTTTGTTACATTCAGTTTGCGGTTCTAAAAATTAACTAAGAAGATCTAAAACATCTAACTGAAAGCTATCAGTAATGATTAATGCCAATTTTTGCTTTATGCTTGGGATTAAATTAGCAAATTAACTGGAACCATGTGTACCTTGTTAAAAATTAAATAATGAATTCACTATTTCCATTTCTTCTTTCATTCTTGCGATCCATTTTCTGACTCCGCAAGTTTATTTTTGATTCCCCTGCAGAGAACGGTAGGAGGAGTTTCGCTTCAACTTGGGTTCGATTCGATTCGATTCGATTCCGCTAAGTGCGAGAGGACCTTTTAGGCGCTTGCCTTACAATCGATTAGTCGACTGCTCGAAAAAATGACTAAGCATATGCAAACTAATCACTACTCATTACTTTATAGTAGTATTTTATACTTATAGTAATTTATTCGCAAAAAAAAAGTGCTCATATCATAATCGTTTACACTTTTAACGAAGGTTATTTAAACATTTCAGATAATGTTTTATTTGGGATAATTAATTTAAAGTGACCTGGAAGCCAAAAGTACTAGCATTTAAAATTACTTTTCCGCTTCCTACCCGAATTACTCGTTATTGAAATGGATTGAGTTACAAAAGTGTGTCATTTTTCAATATTTGAAAAAGAATTAAAGTAAGCAACTAAAATTTTATTCAGACTTATAATAGAACTAACATGTTGTTGATCGAGAAGCTATTAATATTTATACCACGTGAAGTTGAGCTAAGACGGAAGTATTAAGATCAGTGCTGCAAACATTCAGTTGAGGTATGTAGCTTCTCTCTGCATTTGTAAAATGACGACTACACAAAATGTTTATTTACGAGTATTTCCACTGCAACGGGCTTTAACAACGTAGCTTTCACTAAATCTTGACTCCAATTATCGTGAAACCTTAATTAATAATTAGCATTACTTCTTCTACACTTAGAGAGCTGACGTGTTTCATTCACATGACTTTCACTAGCTTTCCACAAACAAAATTTCCTTACAAAAATTATTCTTTTGTTTACATTATGATAATCAAGATAAACATTAACAGAATTGGTCTTATTATAGAAGGGAAATAAGGGAATACACTATACTAAAGTAATAGTCAATTTTTTTAATAGCTGCCGCTATTTGAAACAATTTCCCTTTGCATTCCGAGGAGTAAAACAAAAGAAATGAAATTAAAGTTGATTCCTGCATGAGAAAAGCTTAACAAAATTGAAGCTGATAACAAGGAATATTTTGGAAACGGTTAACTCTACAAAAAATGTACACGACATAAATTGTGTGCTTTAACGAGATCTATATTGGTGTGTAGCAAGTTTTTGTCAATCTACTACGGTTTACAGGTTATACAAAAGTCATCTGCAGAACGAAGAGGTCCTCAGAGGATATTTCCGGAAAATTCAGAATATACATTTCGTCTGTCATGAAAATATCTTAAACAGGGTTTTAATCAAAACGATAGTATTTTTTAATCTTTTTTTTTAACAAAATTAAAGGATAACGGGTAGTTGAGGTGGGAGGATTTTCTTGCAATCTTCGTGTCACACCCTTGGAAGACACTGAACTTAAATACCAAGTTTGGTATTAAACGGATATTTCGTGTTTGAGCTATGCTGCGTACACACACACACGCACCCGCACAGACAGACATACGGAATTGTTTTCTAAAAATCAATTATTTGGATTCGGGGGTCTCAAAATATGTATTGCTGGTGAAATCTCGGTATCGAGCTCATGGGTGGAATAAAAAGACTTCTCTATCTACTATCCACTCGCACATTGTACATACGTACTAGAGAAAGTAAAAGATAAATAATTTTGGGGTAGGTAGCGGAAAAAAGAATGTATGTAAATTTTATTGAAATATAAATGTTTTGGACGTGCGAGGTTTAGGTCCCATTCACATAGAAACGTTAACGCAAATGTAACACGAAAACAATAGTTTGTGGTCAGGCTAATGAATGGAGTCATTTACTGCAATGTTAGTTAACATGAACATTATCGCAAAACGCTAATACTATACCTTGCAATCTCCAAACTTTGTTTGCGTTAATGGGATTCAAAGAAAAAACACTGTCGCATAGCAGATAAACAGATGCAGTTGAGATGTGTTTTATTTAGTTTGAAAGTGTTCGTTGTTGTTATGACAAAAATCTAAGTTTCACAAGGATTTTTTTTACTTTCTCTAGCCTGCATGTGCGATGTACATAGTGGATAGAGAAGGTACTGCTTTCCACCCAATAATTCGATGTTGAGATTTCACCGGAAACATATGTTTTGGGTCCGAAAAATAAATATTAGAAAAAGGCCCGTGTGTGTGTGGACAGCATAGCTCAAAAACGAAAAGACTGTTAAATACCAAACTTGGTATCTAGGTTTAGTATCTTTCAAGGATACAACACGAAGATTTTCAAGAAAACTCCCTCACCACAAATTACCCCTTACATGGAAAAATTTACGAACATTTTGATTTTATCAAAAATGGTTCTAACGATTTGGATTAGAATCCCTTAAATTAGAGATTTTTGCTTCCCAATAAAATGTATATCTTGACTTTTCTGGAAATAGCTCAAGACCTATTTATTCCGGATGAATTTTGCAGGATTTTGCCTAACTGCTAAACCGTAAGAGATAGACAAAGCTTACTGCACAAAAAATGTAGATCTAGTCAAAACACGCAATTTACATCCATGACATTTTTACTGTGGAGGAAATCGTTTCCGAAAACTTCGTTGTTATTGGTTTCAATTGTAAAGTACTTATACCTTTCTCAGACAAGAAGTGTCCGTTTTTCTTTTGTTCTACTCCGGGCCATGCAAAGAAGCAATTTGATATGACAATCGCATGACAACTTTTAAAACATTTGACTACCACTTTAGCCTATTGCATTGCCTCAGTTCCCTTATACGTATAAGGGACTAAGTAATAAGAACATCCTGCTAATGTTTATCTAAATTAGCATTGTGTAGAAAGAAGAATAATCTTTTGTAGGAAGTGAGTGTAACCCATCAGATTTTTATCTTAATGTCGTTGTGCTTTACTATATTTCTAGAGGGTCACTTTATTATTTTAGTGAAGGAAATGTTAACTTTCATACTCTCTCTCTCTCTCTCTCTGATACCTTATTCTCGTTTAGGCTGACTGCAACTACATATAGCTTTTACTCATTCGTATTATGTATATTTCTTATATACTGAAACTGGTGTCTTGCTTTCCACGTTGCCTGACGTATGCAAAACATTTCTCTATTCCTAGTGGAGCTCCCATTGCACGGAATTCATTAACATTCTGTACGTTTCAACTCGCTCTTCCGTGAGATGCATGGGCAAAAGTCCGCAACAAGCTACAAATGAAAACTATAGTGTGTTTAAAAAATATTTCTTCTGTAAAAATCTACGACGTATTATGCAGTAAACATTCAGAAAATGTGTGTAGATATTACAATACGCTTTAAATGTTCAGCAAAAATGTTAACAATAATGTATTCATCTTTTAAAATAATCAGCATCCAGCGAAAGCATTTGATTCGGGTATAACATGGGATTAAAGTATCAGAAGATGGACAAAGCAACATGCTTACGAGGTTTGCAGATGTATCTACAGCGTATTCGATATAGATAAAGATTAGAATGATCAAATATATTTCAACTAATCTTGATACAAGTTTTCGGAGTCATGCTTTCTTAAGCGAGCTTTATGGAGAAAGGCGTACTGTAGTATAGGTGTGGCGGAGAAGTTGCCTGGCGAGTACGGCGTCAGTCCGAGAGTAGTAATATAGTAACGGCATTAATCATAAAACTTACTAAATAACTTGTCCCTCAAGATAACATTTAAACGCATAAAGCACATTACTTTTTTACACGTACTATGTACATAGTGTATAGAGAAGCATTCCACCCAAAAATTAAATACCGAGATTTCACTGGAAATAAATATTTTAAGGTCCCCTGTGGCCAAAAAATGTAATTTTAGAAAAACGTCCGTGTGTGTCCGTGTCTGTGAACATGATAGCTCAAAAATAAAAAATCGGTAAAATACCAAACTTGGTATTGGCATCTTCCAAGAATGTGACACGAAGATTTGGGGAAATCTCACCCAAAACTACGCTTTACATGGGAAACCTTTTGAAAATTTTCATTTTCTCAAAAATGGCTAACAATTTTATTAATACCGTATATTAAAGATATTTACAGGACAAATAAGATGTTTATCTTGAATTTTTTGGAAATATCTGCTGTAACCTGTCCATTCTGGATGAATTTTGCTGGATTTGCATAACTAGTAAACCGTAAAAGATAGACATAAACTTACTACACCAAAAATGTAGACCCCGTTAAAACACAGAATTTTTCATATACACATACATGGAGTTGACTGTATTTAGATATTTCTTGTTTGGTTTCTATTTTAAAATACTTAAAACTTTTCACATACGGGAATTTTTCAACTCCTGGCAATGCAAAGAAACGATTTCAACCACGTGACAAGCATAACATTTGACTATCGTTTTAGCCTAGTGTATTGCATTATTTCTCTTCTGCTTACAATGAAGCATTTCTACTAATGATAATATCATAGAAAGTATGTGAATGGAACACGTTAAAACTTTACTTATCATACCAATGTCCATTCATTCCACAGAATAATACATTTTTACTCACTCTCGTAGAAGGGAGCTGCAACACACTAGGCGTACAAGCTCATGTCATTTGGTTTATTAGTGTTAAGATATATTTTATGTTTTGTTTTTAAACCCCTTTAGGTAGAACACAAACTATAAAAGACTACGCTATCGATGATTACAAGTAGCCCACTTACGATATCGATCAAGCAAAACACAGTGCGAAAGAGGTTTTTGTAGGACACATACCGTACAGACGCTGTCTATTGTTGCAACGTGCAAGGTTCTCTCACGTTCAGAGCTTCTGTGCCTCTGCGGAAGTACAAGGCAGACTGAATTCCAATCCCAACTAGTAAGTGACGTTGTACAGCACTTTGAAAAGAATATTCGCAATCTAATGATAAAACTAATTTTACGAATTGCAACATTTTAAATTTTAACCAATCTCGCTTGTTCAGTTCATATGACTTTCTCTATCTATTCTGTAAAGGTTATTATTTTACTTCATGCCAATCAAGATAAATATTAACAGAAATGTTCTTATACTTATTCCTTATATGAGAAGAGGAAGGGGACCATAGGACAAAATGATAACAAAAATTTTTAAAAGTTAATTCCTATGTGATTTAAATTCGGTTTTCTTGCATGGACAGGAGTAAAACGAAAGAAATAACTATAATAAAGTATTGTTGAAAAGTTTATGCTTCTATTTACTTAATACTAATAGATAAAAAACTAGCAGAAAGGGTCTTATTACTTGCTTCCTTGTAAGGAGAAGGGAAATGAGGGCTTTCACAAGGGCTATATGATTGAAATACCTTTGTTTGTAAGGACAGGAGTTGACAAATTCCAGTATGAGAAAAGTAAAAGTATTTTAAAGTTGAAACTAATAACAAGGAATATCTCAAACGGTCAACTCCACGAAAAAATGTATATAACATAAATTGTGTGTTTTAACGAGATCTACATTTTTTGTCAAGAACATTTTCAGAAAATTGAAGATATACATACATTTTATATGTCATGTAAATATCTTAAGTATAAGAGATTTTAATCAAAATCGTCTGAGCCATTTTTGAGAAAATCAAAATTTTCGATTTTTTTCCATGTAAAGGGTAGTTGGGGATGGAGGCTTTATATTGAAAATCTTCGTGTCGCAGCCTTGGAAGATATCGAACTTAAATACTAAGTTTGGTGTTAAATGGTCTTTTCGGTTTTGAGCCAAACACACACGCGGAAATTTTTCTAAAAATGCTTTTTTTGGATTCAGGGGGTTTCAAAACATGTATTTACGGTGAAATATCGGTATCAAATTTTTGGGTTCATTCCAATACCTTCTCTATATACTATGTGCGTGGTACTTGTAGAGAAAGTAAAAATGTATATTACATTAAGTGTTTGCTTCAAAGATGCCTACAATTTGATGTGTAGTAAATTTTTATCCATTGCTTACGGTTTAACAGTTACGTAAAAGGCATCAAGAATGAAGAGATCTTGGAGGCTTTTCCCATAAAATTCAAGATCTGAATTTTGTCATGACTGCGTTTTATTTCATTTAATCAAAATTGTTTTTTAGAGAATTAGAACATGAATTAGAACAATAAGATTTTAAGAATAATTACAGGAGATAGAGAAAGTCTTGTGAATGGAAAACATCAAATTTTGTTATGCAAGTTGTACGTAATGTATATCTAATTCGTCAAGAACCGACCCCGCTTATCATGAGGTGGTAGTGTTGATAGAATTGGCAATTCTTTTTATTTTATGAATTAATCAACTATATAAAATAAGTGAATAAATTGAAGGAATCGTCAGCCACGTGTTATGCCAAGGTGGTAGGAGACTATTGACTGTAGCACGAAACGCAGAGCTGAAGCCCCCTAAGGCTTCGAGTACCACTTTTATGTGTTAGAATCACATTTTCTGCTTCGTAAAGCAGTATTAGAGTGCTTTAATCTCGACAGGCTGCGGGGAAGTCTTTTGAATACCGAGAATCTCGGTGATATATTATAAATGTTTCCTAAAGTTTAGCTTTGTTATATAACGTTAAAACCTCTACAACTAAATTAAAATAGGTAAAATATTTGAACGTCTTTCCTCACAGGAAAAATATCTGAAATGTATGTTTGCTTATCTGTGTGTAAAGACGATCCTCTGGATTACGTGGTGTGCAAATTCTATTTCTAGTTCAACAGGAAATTCTAAATTGACGTCATCCAGGTCTTTCATAAGCTTGAAGAATCTTATGTGTTCCATTCGCATGCCTGACTCTAGCTGTTCTACAAAGAAATTACTCCCAAAAGATTATTCTTTTTTCTACTCCATGCTAATCGATTAGTATTAGCAGCATACTCTTATTACATAATTCCTTATATAGTTTATTCGCATTCATTTTAGCCAGTAGGTTTGTGTACCAAATGACACCTCTTCTCCCTCCTTCAAGTCCTAACCAAAAATAATATTAATGGACTGTAAGTAGAAGGAAAGCAAGGGAATATATTATGCTAAATCGATAGTCAAGTGTTTTAAAAGCTGTCGCTATGTGATTGTCATTGAAATTCGCTTCTTTGCATGACCAGGAGTAAAACAAAATAAACACCAACGACTTTGTATTTAAAAATTTAAACAAATAACAAACAATATCTCAGTTACGGTTAGCTCTATAACAAAAATGTAACGGATATAAATTATACGTTTTTACGAGATCCACATTTTTGTTGTGTACAAGCTTTTGTCTATTTCTTACGGTTTACAAGTTATGCAAAAGTCATTCAGAATGAAGACGGCTTCGGAGGTCCTTCGTAGGAAGTTTAAGATGTACATTTTATCATGTAAACATGTTTAACATATGGTATTTTATTCAAAATCATTACAGCGCCTTTTTTTGAGAAAATCAAAATTTTTGAAAATGTTCCTATGTAAGGCATAGTTTGGGGTGGGAGGGTTTTCTTGAAAATCTTCCGGTCCCATCTTTGGATATACTAAACTTAAATACCAAGTTTGCTATTTAATTGAATTTTCGTTTTTGAGATATGCTGTCCACATACACTACACGCGTGCGCGTAGACTCACAGACACACTGGCCCTTTTCTAAAACTGCTTAATTTCTTTTTGAATTCAGGGATCCAGTGAAAAACTTAGTATTGAATTTGCAGCTGTAAAACAATACTTTGTCTACCTACTATGTGCATTGTACATAAGTGCTAGAGAAACTAAAATGGCCAGAAGTTGCTGTGAGATCACATTTGTTTTCATTTACACCAATCTGTAATAAGCGTATAACTGGTGTAATTTTAAATCATCGTAGTCTAATCTCAATGAACAAGTTCAAAAGCGGCGGAGGGCGAAGAATTCCTTTCGGACGTAAAATTTTTAGCATGACTTCCTTCGAAAGAGAAGTATAGCCGTTGGTCCCGTGTCATAGGTTTGCCTAAAATAACTTCAAGACTGATTAAGCTCTCTGTCAGACCCAATATATAATGAGACACTGATAACCATAGCAATTAAAGAAGGTCCATAAATAAAACTCAATTTAATTTTCAATGAGAAGCTTCGGAGCAATTACATAAGTTCAATCGAATCATATTGAAAGAATGTTCTATCCCAAATGGCCGTAAACTGCAAGAGATTTTTACAAATCTATGCTGTGTTGTAAAGGAGCGCCGTCTTCCTGATGAAAAGAAGAGTGCATTGAAGCAGAGAGAATAAGAAATGAAACAGCGGGATCGGATCTGAATACCTGCAAGAGCAGAGCTAAAAAGAACGAATGGATTCATCGATCGTATCACAGATGTCCGGGTACATTAGTGAAACTATATTAAACTAGAAGCACAAATCAAAAGGAGGTTCAATCAGACCTTAAAAGATGAATCTAGCATACACCTACAATCGCCTAATCTTCAGAATTGGGAATTAATTTACCTATTGAAATTAGATCGCCAAATGGAAGAAATTCCTTTTTTTGAAAAAGTTACCAGAGTATCTTATCGTCCTTAACTGGTTGATCATGTCGAATAATGATTGAAACCGGTGAAATGCCCAAATGATCTTGGGGTCCATGAAGTTTAAAGCTTCTTGACATTCGTCTGCTCACGATAAGAAATAAAATCTTATGTGTTCCATTCACATGACTTTCTCTACATCTCTGCAACAAATTATTGTTAAAAAGCTTGTGCATCTATTTACTTCATGCTAATCGAGAGAAAAATTAGCTTGCTCCCTTGTAAGTAGAAGCAAAATAAGGGAGTACCATAGGTTAACGAGTTTTCAAATTCCTGTATGAGAAAATTTTAAGTTTTTCGAAGGCGAAACTAAAAAAAAACAGGATTATCTCAAAAACGATCAAAAATGTATATAACATAAATTATGTTTTATCGTGCTCTACATTTCTTGTGTGGTAAGTTTTTGTCCATCTCTTACAGTTTACCAGTCATGCAAAATTCCGAAAATGCATCCAGAATAAAGTAATCTTCAGAGGTTATTTCCAGAAAATTCAAGATATACACTTTATTTGTCAGGTATATATCTTTAATATACGAAATTTTAATCAAAATAGTTAGTTATTTTTGAGAAAATCAAAAGTTTCGAAAAGAACTTCCATGTAAAGGGTAGTTTGGGGTGGAGGATTTTCTTGAAAATCTTCGTGTCACATCCTTGGAAGATACCAAACCTAAATACCAAGTTTAGTATTTAACAGTCTTTTCGTTTTTGAGCTATGCTGTCCACAGACACATACACACACAAACGCACACACGGCCTTTTTCAAATTGGGGGGGGGGGTTTAGGAGGGCACAAAACATGTATTTCCGTTGAAATCTCGGTATCGAATTTTTTGGTGCAATACAATACCTTCTCTGTACATTATATACATAGTACATGTAGAGAAAGCACAAAAAAAGTTATCCTGGTAACTTCCCTTGAGCGAGATTCATACTTGCATCTCTTGAATGTGAAGCGGACACGCTACCCCACACTACCGAAGCGGGCTAGTTATATGTTTTGTTTCTGAAGCAACCACATGCAAATAAATGTTTAAAAGAATATCTTAGACACATTAAATACTTCAACTTAACAAGGAGGAGATCTTTCGCTCTTAAATTTCTCAGTTTAAACATACGTTTCTTATTTATTATTCTTTTGATTTCTATGCCCATATCGCGAAATAAACATAACTTATAGAATTAGCTGCCTTAAAGTTGCCCTCGGTGCATCTGATTTCCTTTTAGGTGATAGAAAGCATCCTAAACTTCAAAGATATTCACCGCCTCAGTAATATTGTGTTTTAATGCCACAAGGACTTTTTAATCACGTGAAATTAATATATGACATTAATAGCTAAAAGGGAAAACGAATTGCAAATAATACCACATGTTAAAACAAGTATAAAATTTATACAATAAGGGAGCGAGCAGCTGAGAAAAATCATGGCATCTAGAAGTATTCATTCCGTCCTGTCGAAAATACTAGAAAACAAAATATTGAACAAGTATCAATTAAATTTCCTGGAATGAGAAGAAAGATACGGAATGCTATGAGTACAAATGAAGTAAATTTAATCTCATAATTACATTAAAATAACATTGAGGTTTAACACTAAAAAAATTCAATTATAAAATTATTTAAAGCTATGGCCATCACTATCGTAACGTATGGCTCCGAAACACAGCACAATGACGGCGCAACACAAAAATATGCAAAGAACAGAAATAAATTCTCTAGGATGCATAACCATTTATGCAAATCAGATAAACAAAACAATAAAAATCTCATGTGTACCATTCACATGACTTTCTCTATATCCCTGCAACAAATTATTCTTAAAAAGCTTATTCTTCTATTTACTTTATGCTAATCAAAAAAATTAGCAGAAATAGTCTTATTACTTGCTTCCATGTAAGTAGAAGCGAAATAAGGGACTACCATAGGTTAAAGTGATAGTCAAAAGCTGGTTGCTATGTGACTGATGTTCCATTGTATGGATAGGAGTTGACAAATTCCTGTATGAGAAAGTATAAGTTTTTCAAAGCTGAAACCAAGAAAAAGGAATATCTCAAAAACGATCAACTCCACGAAAAAAATGTGCATAACATAAATTGTGTGTTTTAACGTGCTCTACATTTTTTGTGGGTTAAGTTTTTGTCCATCTCTTACGGTTTAGTAGTTATGAAAAATTCATCCAGAATAAAGTAGTCTTCAGAGGCTATTCCCAGAAAATTCAAGATATACATTTCGTTTGGCAGATAAATATGTTTAATATACGAAATTTTAATCAAAATCGTTACAGCCATTTTTGAGAAAATCAAAATTTTCGAAAAAAGTTCCATGTAAAGGGTAGTTGGGGGTGGGGCAATTTTTCTCAAAATCTTCGTGTCGCATCCCTGGAAGATACTAAACTTAAAAACCAAGTTTGGTATTTTACCGACTTTTCGTTTTTGAGTTATCGTGTACACACACACACACACACACACACACACACACACACACACGCACGGACGGACGGACCTTTTTGCGAAAATGCTTTTTTTGGTTACAGGGGACCCTATAACATATTTTTCCGGTGAAACCTCGGTATCGAATTTTTTGGCGGAGTGCAATACATTCTCTATACACTATGTACACAGTGAGTATAGAGAAAGTAAAAATCTGATGTGTTTTATTCACATGCCTTTCTCCTCAGTGCAGTAACATTATTGTTCAAAGGCAGATTCCTGTATCTCCTTTATGATAATCGAGATAAACACTAGCAGAAATGGTCTTAATTGCTTCTCTGTAAGTAGAAGGAAAATAACGGAATACACTAGGCTAAAACGATAGTCAAATCTTTTAAAAGCCGCTTGCCATGTGGTGGAAATTCGTTTCTATGCAAGGCGAGAAGTTTACAACTTACCGAGTGAGAAAACTTTCAAGTATTTTAAATCTGAAACAAATAAGGCAATTTCAGAAATGGCAAATTCCACGAAAAAGACGTATATGATATAAATTGTGTGTTTTAACGTGATCTAAATTGTTGGTGTAGTAACTTCTTTGTCCATCTCTTACGGTTTACCAGTTACGCAAAATTCATTCAGAATAAGGAGGTATTTAGAGGCTATTCACAGAAAATTCAACGTATACATTTTATTTGCCATATAAATATCTTTAATATACGGCATTTTAATCAAACTTGTTAGAGCTGTTTTTGAGAAAATCTAAATTTTCGAAATTTTTTCCAAGTACATGGTAGTTTGGGATGGGGGATTTTTCTCAAAATCTTCATGTCGCATTCCTGAAAGATGCTAAACTTAAATACAAAGTTTGGTATTTTACCGACTTTTGTTCTTTATTATCGTCGTCACAGACACACGGACACACAAGGACTTTTTCTAAAAATGCTTCTTTTTTATGGGATACAGGGGACCCTAAAACATATATTTCCGGTAAAATCTCGGTATCGAATTTTCGGATACAGTGCAATAACTCCTTTATATATTATGCGCATAGTCCGTGTAGAGAAAGTAAAAAGAGACATAGCAGAATTGATAAATCAATAATGTCATATAAAATAAACTTGCAAAAGATATTCAAATAGAATGGCAGTAAATAGAATAGCAAAGGCACCATATTCCTACCAATCACAAGAATAAAATAATCCTGGGCTATTTAGAAAAAGAAGAAAGCAGCAAGAAGTCGGAAGAGGCTAAACAGCATAAACCATGGTGAAGAAAAAGAAGAATACTTAGTAAAATTTGATTGAATTTACATTTGTCTATTGAGTATTCAGTTCAAAGTGTGCCATTATCTCCGAGTCAAATTTTTTAGCGATTCATTCCTACGGGAAAGTAAGGACATAACACAGTACACTCAGTACACAGTTTGGTGCAGAAGTTGGCTAACAATTTCAGATCACTTTATGCTTCACCGGTAAACATGCTAATCAGTTGAGGAATTTAATGTTACGCCGGTATATTGCCACGTAGCTCAGTGGTAGACCTAGCGGCAGGCGACTGAGAGGTCCGTGGTTCAAATCCCGTCTATGGCATTGAATTTTTCAATCTGATTCTATTTATGCAACTCCTGTCCTACACGCGGCTCGTGTGAAAAAACAATTCAATCTACAATAATTGACCATAACAGATGGTTATACTATGAAGTCCGAGACTTAAGAAGTACTTACACCATTATAAGTCACCATTGGTATGTTAT
The DNA here is from genome assembly GCA_030762935.1 of Hymenopus coronatus. Lineage (NCBI taxonomy): Eukaryota > Metazoa > Arthropoda > Insecta > Mantodea > Hymenopodidae > Hymenopus > Hymenopus coronatus. Next base: position 97,635,059 of record CM060896.1, read on the forward strand.
TTCAAAATAATTTGAGACCACCTTGTCGTATACCGGGAAACATGCGAGTCGAATTTAATGGTAGAGCAAACGACTAGAGACCAGAAGCTCTGTGGTTCAAATCCCGGTTATGGCATTGAATTTTTCAGTCTGATTCTACCTATCCAACTCCTGTCCTACACACGGTTTGTGTGAAAAAACAATTAAATTCATATTTCTAGCTGTTCCACAAAAGAGCTATTCATTCAAAATATTTTATATACGTAATGCTAATAGATATAAATATGTATTAGCAGAATAGATCTTATTACTTGCTTCGTAAGTAGAAGGAAAATAAGAATATATGCTAAGCTAAAGCGACAGTTAAATCTTTTAAAAAGCTCTCGCTATGTAAAACAATTGGAATTCGGTTCTATTTGCAAAGCCAGCAGTAGAACACAAGAGAGTTGAAAGGAAATATAGCTTCCCGTTTTAAAAATGTTTATGCAGTTTAAAATTGAAACCAATTACAAAGAATATATAGGAAACGGTAAACAACTCTACAAATGTCTATCTCTTATGGTTTACCGATAAGACAAAAGCATCCCAGAATGAAGACTTTATAGACTATTCCCAGAGAATTCAAGATATGCATTTAGTTTGTTCCTGAAAACATCTTGAACATAATGGTATTTTAATCAAAACCGTTAGAATCATTTTTGAGAAAATTAAAATTTACTAATGTTCCATGTAAAGGGTAGCTGGCGATTGGGAGATTTTCCCGGAAATCTTTGTGTGTCACATCTGGAGAATGCTGAATTTAAATACCAAACTTGCTAGAAAAAAGTGAAAATTCCGCGAGGGTTCGTTTTATTCAATGGACTAATGTACCCTGGCCGTAAGTGGTCGATCGGCATTTTAATATTAAATTAGCCCAAAATTCGGAAATAAAGTTACTTTAAAATCATTGCTTTACTTACAGTATTTTCTACAATTATGCTAGCCTCTAAAACCCATAATGGCAGGTTCAAACCTGGTGGAGGGTGATAGATTTTGCGGAGGGAAAAATCCTAAGCATGAATTCCTTTGGAAGGAAAGTGAAACCGGTGGTCTAGTGTAATGTTATGAAAGAAGAATTTTGCTGGGCAAAATTTTCCATCATTTTACGTTGGCAACTCTTGATTTCGTCCTACCTGAGGGCGAAAGGCAGTTCCCTCGTCACCAACTCACGAAATATAAATTTAAATCTGATCGTGGAAACATCATAATAGTGCCCTTTGCTCCACCTAGAAGATACAGGAAATATCACTACCACTTCTACAGATACTACTATTTTCTGCAACTACACACATTTAATAGAAACACCGTTGAATTTAACTCAATAAGACAAGACTGTATGCTGTGATTTTACAAAAAAACTCCACGAAACATTTTCATTCAGTCACATATTTATTTAAATAAAATCTGCGGAAATGAAAACCATTTACTGGCTTCGGAATGATTTTCTTCTCTTTTCTAATCACTGATTAATTAAAAGTTTTTTCTCACCAAAGCTTGAGCAAAACAGTGCTGCGTCATAAGCGAAGTTTTCTACTTTCTGGTTATCTCACAATTAAAATCGCTATCAGTGTCGCAGGTTGTTTACTCGACAATAGATTTACGAACAAGCACTCCATTGTTTACACTCCACTTCACCATTGTTCCTTTTAGTGGCTGTATATACGTCAGGTCCAGCGGGTGGCACATGGTCCCTGCAGCAGCTAATAAACTGATCTTTTGTGTTGGAAGCGTCTTCCAGTACAGTCGCTGCTAAATACTAATACTTCTCACTGCCTGAAGGTTGTCAGCTGTGGTGCTCCAAATAAAGACGAGATATTAATAGTTTAAAGTAATAGTTTAAAATAATAGAAAATGCTTATTATTTACGGATTCGTTAGGCGACATGGTGATACTTACTTCTACGAGTAAACTATAATATCAATTATTATTTAAAATCTCTCATGAATAAATTGTTTCATTATTTTATTAATTCAAAAAAATTCCCTATTAATATTAACTTCCCACATATTATTTAATAATTACAAAGAGCAAAAATAGGAAATATTAGCTTGTGTACAAGTCGATTACGTATGTGCGTTCTTCGTGGTAGCTCCCAGGTAACGTAATTACCTCCTCCATCCAATATCTCATATCTGATAAAAGAACAGAACATTACGGTATAAATATTTTCTGTAGATTATTCCCTTAAACTGCTTTTTCACTGAGTGTGGACTCATTTTCTATCTCAGGGTTCCCAATCTGAGTGATACGCTCACCTCAGGGGTGTATAATAGTCTTAAGGGGGTGCAGAACGATTTGGAATTTAAAAATGTTGTATACAAGCTCGGGAAAATTGTTTTAAAACTTGAGAAATAGTTTACCAGCTATGTTATTAAAAATGGTGGTTTCTTGCTTATTTTCTTCTCACAAAGTGCTCATTGTTTGCTTATACATCATAAGAATCTTTGTGAAAATCTGCAGTGATGTAAACAAGCCAAATTCAACAATTTTTCGTCCTTTCACAGCCTGAAGAATTCTGCATAATAAGGAACGAACTTAAGGCAACATTTTGATACAATTGGATTTTTTGACAGAAGAATTTAGTCTTAGTTCTCAAATGTTTCATCTGATGGCAGGTCCTACTAGATCGTTTGTGGTTGACATTTATGTACTGCCAGAAAGTTGGAAATAAGCTGCCATAAAACTGAAGTGTGATTGAAAAGCAAAATGTAGTTGTAAATCAACAGGTTTGAAGGAGTTTCCGGATATATCGTTTGGCACTTTAATCTTCAGTAGCAAGAGTGATTATCGATGTTGTGCCTTTTTGACTACCTATGAAAAGTTCTTGTTGCTAGTTATCTCCGTTTCCCATTGTAAAATGTGAACCCAAACCAAGAGAAAAATAATGTCAGCCGTCTCACTGATATAATGTGACTTAACTACCACTAGTTCATCAACAATATTACTTATTCAATCATTATTTTCAATAATTGATTTAATATCATATTGTAAAATGTGTGCTTTTTAAATGTTGTGCTTCATACGTATGCCTTCAGCAGGAGCCGACGAATTGCATTGCAATTGCATGAATGGTGACTTCAGGAAACGCAACCCGCTATGCTCATAACGCACGGTTCAAAAGGGTTTAAGTCTCGTATCAGCTTAGCATAAAGGAACTTTGTAAAACGCGTTTAACTTTATGATTAATACAAATATACAGACTTAGAGGGCTTTTATATTAATTTTTATCCTATTCTTCACTTCAAAGGAGGTTACAGTTTTACATACATCTAACATTAATTTACAATCAATAATTTCCAAAATGGCATATTCTTCTTTGAATTGTACAAGTCAATAGTTCTATCTTGTTCATAGAGATGTTGAATTGCCATCCTATAGAAACTATAGCGACTTTATAATCGATAAATTATAAACACAAGTTTTATATCAAAATACAAAAGGCAAGCAATATGTTCAGAATGGTAATTCACTGCAAAATACATGTCAACTCTGAAATACCCAGTTTCACAGCCTCCTATACAATGACAATTTACAAACTTTCCTTTCTGCAAGGGTACGTTTTAAAAGGGGCAATAAAACCGTATATTTGTGTCTCAAAGTTTTCTACCTGGTTCCGAGAATCGATCCTTTGTAATTAATGTGTACGTGGAAAAGCATATTATCCACATGCACCTAAAGGTGTTTTCGCATTAATTAAATTATGTGAGAAGCGTCTCCTATAGATATTCCCAGGGGCATTAAACAGAAGAGGCTATGCTCTACGAAACATATGATATGGGGAGCCAATCAAAACTTTGCATGACAGCCCCAAAACTTAAAATTATGCAGTAAAGGCAGAAAATTGCAAAAAGCAGAAACGTGTTTTTTTAACGCAGGACACTATTAAAATATAACTAATGGGATCGAATACAGATATCATACCTGTGCTTCAGGAATGAGAATTTTTTCAGTGTTTCGGGATTAAGGTGATCCATATTTGAAATTTGACCAACAAATTGTGAAAAATTAAAAAAAAATGCATGTTTCATAATAAAATTATATAAATTCAGAGCTTTAAGAAAATATATCATTTTAGCAGCTACTATAGATGGGTAGGCGCATGCTTGTTAATAAACATTCCCAACGTTAAACCTTTTTTTCTCAAAAACACTTTGCCAATATTCTTCGATACTTAAAATATTCCATATGATGGAGTTTTCGCAAATTTGATTAAACATTGCTACACTGCTTCTGAAAAGTACATTAAATAAAATAGTTATATTAATTTTTCTAAATAATTCTCTTAATTTTTGTTTTCTCTACATAGTACATGGTACGTGTGTGGAAAAGATATTTACCCCACCCAAAAATTCGATACTGAAATTTCACCGGAAATGCACGTTTTAGAGTCCTTTGTATCCAAAAAAAGCATTTTTAGAAAAAGGTGCGTATGTGTACGTGTCCTTGTGTCTCTGTCAACAACGAAAAACCGGTAAATATAATATCTGCCAAGAATGAGACACGAAGATTTTGAGAATAATCATTCTCACCAAACTAGCCTTTATATGTGAAAATTTTCGAAACCTTTGTCTCAAAAATGGCTCTAACGATTTTGATTAAAATACCACATATGAAAGATATACATAAAAATATATCTTATATTTTGAATTTTCTGCGAATAGCTTCTGAAGAGCACGTTGTTCTTGATGAATTTTTCTGAATTTTGCATAGTCGATAAATCGTAAAAGAAAGACAAAAACTTACTACACAAAAAATGTTACGTGTTTCATTCACAAGACTTTCTCTACAACTCTGCAACAAATTATTATTAAAAGGCTTATTCTTCTATTTACTTCATGCTAATTGAGAAAAAAAATTAGCAGAAATGGTCTTATTACTTGCTTACTTTAAGTAGAAAGGAATAAGGGATTACCATGCTAAAGCGAATGTCAAATATTTTAAATGTTGGTTCTATGTGATGACCAGGAGTTGACTATGAGTTGACAAAGTCCCGTATGATTAAAATATAAGCATTGTAAAACTGAAACAAAAAACAATTAATATCTAAAAAAAATTAACTCCACGAAAAAAGTATATAGCATAAATTGATATTTTAATGAGCTCTACAGTTTTGTTAAGTACGTTTTTGTCTATCTCTTAGAATTTAGCGGTTGTGCAAAATTCCACAAAATTCGTTCGGAATAAAGATGACGTCGGAAACTTTTCCCAGAAAATTCAAGATATACATTTTATTTGCCGTTTAAATATCTTTAATATGCGAGATTTTAATCGAAATTGTTAAAGCCATTTTGAGAAAATCAAAATTTTCGAAAACTCTTCTATGCAAAGGGTAGTTGGGAGTAGGGGATTTTCTTTAAAATCTTCGAGTCGCATCCTTGAAAGATACTTAACTTAAAAGCCAAGTCTAGTATTTAACGGAATTTTAATTTTTTGAGCTATGTTTCACACGCACACGCACACGCGCGCACGCACACACCTCACACACATTGACAGAACACACACTGATTTTTTTCTAAAAATGCTTTTTTGGATTCAGGGGGTCTCAAAACAAATATTTCCGGTGAAACCTCGTTATCTAATTTTTGGATATTATACAATACCTTGTCTATACATTATGTAGACAGTGCGTATAGAGAAAGTAAAAATGTAAATCTTACAATTTATGTCCTATACATACGAGGGTTGGGACAAAAGCCATGCCAAATATTCTTGAAGACACCAGGCCGGTTGGAAAATGTGACATAAAGGACAAGGTTTTAACTACATGTGTGGGCAATGAATAGCACTGAATATGGTAACACTAATTTATTACGGTAGTATACAGGTAGTATCACGGAGCAAAACAATGACAACACAGTACATATACAGTTGACATGACAAACCAGGGCCTAAAGACCCTCAAAGTAGTCCCCTGCTACTGTCACCTCACGCTGCCAACGATATAGAAAGCGCTGAATATCATTGCCACAGGATTTGCCGCACAATCGGACCATCTGTTCGCGCACAGCGTTAGCAATGTCCTCTCGTGTTGCAAACCGCCTACCAGGTAGTGGTTCCTTAATCTTTCGAATGAGATCAAAGTCACAGGGCGAAATGTCGGGAGAGTACGGTGGGTGCTCCAATTATTCCCATCCCCAACGTCGCAGCAGCTGCCCTACACACTCTGCTTTATGCGGTTTTGCATTGTCGTGCAGGATTATTGCACTTTCCACAAGAATCGGACGTTCCTCCCGAACGCCACGTCGTACCTCTCGCGCCAGGAAGTCCCCGTAGTACTGTGTGGCCACTGTTCTGCCATGTGGAACAAAGTGGCAGACAATGACACTCACTGACGTCATACTCGACGATCACCATCTATTTGACTGGGGAAGGATTCTGACGGAACTTCTGCCTCCTTGGGACCCAGCATGTCGCCACTCCGCGGACTGACGTTTCAGTTCTGGTCCGTATGCACTGGCCCAAAAATTCATCGATGGCGATTATTCGTGACAAGAATTGATCGCCCTCCTGTTGCCAGCGTGCAAGGTGGACGAAGCCTATTGCATAGCGCACCCACCTTTGAACTTCCGTCAGTGCATGAGGTACCCACCGCGATGCCATTTTGCGTAGTTGCAGCTCATTACGCAATATCCTGTGGACGGTGCGTTTCTCGATGCAACTTACCCTCTAACTCCAGTAGCGTCCATCGTCTGTCTTCATCCAGGAGCTGCTCGATGACGGCACGTGCCACGTCGGTCCGCACACTGACAGGCCGTCCCGAAAGTTGCTCTTCACTTGTTGACAAACGTCCGTGCTGAAACTTTCCTACCCACCGTGCTGCTGTACGGTATGGTAGGGCATTATTCCCAAGGGCTTCCACTAATTCACAGTGACATTCCATCGCATTTCTCCCTCGGAGAACGGCTATTTTAATTTAAGCGCGCTGCTCAACAGGGGTTACTTCCATCTCGCACGTACACTCACCAACTGACTGATTTCACAGCCCTCGCTGCATAACTACCAGCTATCACAGAGCCATCTGTTGTTCTGCACACACACACACACACTGCCTGCAGAACATCAACACGATACATATACGTTTGTGATCCGTTCACATATCTACAAGAAAAAAAACTGGTTGCCATGACTTTTTACCCCAACCCTCATATATTTTCGTGAGGTTGGTTATTTTTAGATACTCCGTGTTCTTATTTCAGTTTTAAAATACTTCATCTTTTCTCATATGAAAATTTGTCAACTCCTGGCCATGCAAAGCAAGGGATTTCAATCACATGCCAGCTTTCAAAATATTTGACTATGGCTTTAGACTAATATAATTCCTTATACTTATAAGTATGCAAACAATAAAATCGCTTTTATTAATGTTTATCTCATTAGTATGAATTAGAAGAATTAGATAAGATTAGATAGATTTGCTACACAGATGTAGAGAAAGTCACGTGAATAGAACACATCAGTTTTTATAATTGAATTAATACATTTTGAAAAATCAAAAGTTTTGGAGAGTATGAAGAGTAATCATTCTGTTACATTAACATGGCTAATATTAAAGAACACAATATGGCAGATCTATTTTTAAACTCATTTAGTGTAAAACTGGATTTTGGTGTGGGTATTTTTAAAAATGCATCACGTTGCTCATTTTCATTGTAACAATGAATTTAGAGAATACAAATTTATCATTTAAATAACCATTCAAGATAGAATTTAGATAAATGGCAAAAATACTAATATTATTCAGTGTAAAAACTGGTATATATCATGCATAATGCGGATTTTACAAATTTCACAGTATCATTACCTTTGGTATTACTAGGCGCCCTCAGAAGTGAGAACCACGTTTCTACAAAAATATTAAACGGTGGCAAAGGCTATATCGTCGGTGAGTGCTTCCATTTAATTATATCCAGGACGCAGCCGTACCCTGATGTACCAGAAGAAAAGGGGTTGCACTCCGAGCAACAGCTATGGAACATCCCGATAAAATCTGTGTCATAACCTGCCTTCCTGCATGTAGCATCGTAGCCATTCACTCACCATTATTTCATTAAAATTGTAGGCGTTGTGAACAACACAATCTCCTCACTGTTCAGGGCACACTACATTAGCAACCTTATTAAACTCAGTTTCAACAAACTACCCATCAGTATAAGCTTTAAATGATTCCGTTATTCCTAGTGCAACAACATAACTGTTTATTTATTCCCTTTATCTTGATGTTTTTGTTTTTATTTTCCGCAGTAAACGTGCTAATGAACTTTCAGCTTCGTTATTGCAGTTTGTTGTCACGCGCAAGCGCTGAAAGTCAAATGTGAAACATTACTCATTGGTGCCTGCCTATGGTTATTTATAACGCTTAAAGTTTTAAAAAATGAATTTACCTTGTAAGCTAATCTTCACTACACTATGAAATTTTATTATGTGTTATGTCTTACATGATCTGAGTTTAAACCGGCCAGGTTAGAGTCTTATCTTTAATTTTACTAAATATCTTGTTATGAGAGGATCAGATAGTTTTATTAATATTGAATTTTATTAATTGTAAACTATTTTGGCAGAAATAAGTTAACAGATTTAGAATCTGTAAATAATAATATGATACTCCGAAAACTTAAAATTAAGCAGCAATGAAGAAAATTGAAATATGCCAGAAACGTGAGTTTATAACGCAGGACGTTAGAAAATGTACCTAATGGTTTTGAGGTGCGAGTATCTTGACTGCACTTGGGCTAAGTATTATTAGACGCTCTCCACATAGTGAGAACCACATTTCCGCTAAGATATTAAACGGTGGCGAAGCGAAGGTGAACACATGGGGAAAAAATCTTGTGTTACACTCACATGACTTTCTCTAGCTGTTCTACAAACTTCTTGCATAAGATTATTCTTTCTGCACCTTGCTAATCGAGGTACTCATTAACACAATGTTCTTATTACTTAGTTCCTTATAAGTAGGAATAAAAGAAGGGAATACACTAGGCTAAACCGATAGTCAAGTGTTTTAAAAGCTGTCGTTATGTGACTGTCATTATAGATCGCTTCTTTTCTTGGCCAGGAGTAGAACAAAAGAAAAACAGACACTCCAGTCTGAGAAAAGTATAAGTACTTCACAACTGAAACTAATAACAAGGAATGTCTCGAAAACGGTTAACTCCACGAAAAAAATGTAATTGACACAACTTGTGTATTTTAACAAGACCTACGTTTTTTGTATGGTAAGTTTCTGTCTATCTCTTACGGTTTACTAGTTATGCCAAATTAAACAAAATTCATCCAGAATAAATAGGTCTTTAGAAGCTATTCCCAGAAAATTCAAGATATACATTTTATTTGTCAGGTAAGTATCTTTAATATACGATATTTTAATCAAAATCGTTAGAGCCATTTTTAAGAAAATCATAAAGTTCCATGTAAAGGGTAGTTTGGGATGGGGGGATTTTTCTCAAAATCTTCGTGTCACATCCCTGGAAGATACTAAACTTTAGGTACCAAGTTTGGTATTTTAGCTACTTTTCGTTTTTGAGTTATCGTGTTCACAGACACACGGACACACACGGACCTTTTTCTGAAAATGTTTTTTTTTTATATACAGGGGGGTCCTAAAACATGTATTTTGGGTAAAATCTCGGTATCGAATTTTTGGGTGGAATACAATACTTCTCTGTCCCTATGTACATTATAAATACGGGGCTAGAGAAAGTAATAAAAATAAATGTTAAATCGCCGGTGAATGTATTTAATCACATCGGATGTACCAGAAGAAAAGGAGTCGCACGTCATACGGCAGCAACGGAACACCCCAATAAAATGTTGTCACGTGTTGTGTCATGTCCTAGTTTATGTTTATATTTAGATTGCCCAATAGTATTGTTTAATTCTCGATGATTAATTATGGTGTGGGAAATACGCTTTCCACATACCAACTTAGGTGCGTCAGTTGACTGAGAAACGGCATACAGAATTGAGAATGAGATCACCAAGTTCGATGCCAGAATCTGTATAAACAACGTACCCTTTCTCTGCGTCGCTATCTCAGGGTTCGTCGTTTCGGTAGAACTGTTGAATCCCTCTGGGTAGCTACAGGAAAGCTTTTGAACACGGAAACTGGTTTTAAATTGATAATTGCAGCAGAATCCTGCCTCACTCATATTTATTCGACGAAACATTAAACACTTAAGATGCAGTCACTTCGAAAAAACCTCGTCAAACATTTCTATTTACAATTTTATAAACTTTAATAAACACTTCATATATATTGAATGTTTACACTTAAATAGTAATACTTGCTACATTTTAGCACTTATTAAAATCACGCTTATATCACACTTTAATAATTTCGGAGCGGCATTTTTCCACCGAGTAGCGCGGAGTATGTGTCTGACGAATGGAAGAGATTGTATTACAATTACATCGCAGGACACTTGGTACTTTCGGCAGGAAATCCTTCCACTGAGTGACGTGGCGTGTGTGTCTGGCTGGCAGAAGAGACTGTGTAATTTCTCAATTTGGCTTTGCTTATACAGAAAAAGAGACAAGATGTCTGCCATAAGCTTTCTAAATTCCCATTGACTAAAGATTGCCACCAAACTTACTTTTAGCGTCACTATGTTTACATTGTGCTCTGGTCAGGTGACCCATAGACATAAAGAAAACTACCCTTCTAGCTAAACTTTAGGGAATTTTACCGAGCAAGTACTTGTAACCCTAATGCGCACATAAAATATAAAAGAAAGTCACGAATTCTCAAGGCTTTTGAGGACAATGCAGTACCTTGCAACTGTGTCTTGGAAACGCTAAAATTAAAACTTATGAACTAAAAAAGCTCACACAAATATATAATAATACAAACCTCGGTAATTGTTTATAAACTATCATTCAGGAGCAGTGACGTAAAGAGATACCGTCTCAATCTCCAAGTATCATATTCTACGTCCAATATATTTACCATTTATCCACATTATTTCATTAAAATTGTGAGTATTGAGGACAACACAATCTCCTAACTATTCAGGGTTCACTATATTAGCACCTTATTAAGACTTGTTTTAACAAACTGTCATCAGCATAAGCTTTGAATGATTCCGTTCATTTCCAGTCTAATGGAATAACTGGCTAGTTGTATTTTCCGCAACAAATGTGCTACTGAACGTTGCTGCAGTTGAATTGCACGCGCAAGACCTGAAAGTTAAATGTGTGGAGCCTGTTTATGATTTAGGTTTCATAAATGAGTGTACTTAGTAATTTACATGTTCACTACATTATGAAGCTTCATTGTATATTGAAACGTTATCGCTACATTCTAAACCTTGTTCCACTGACGGATAATGATTTATTTTGCAATATTATTTTAAGATAACTAACTATTGTCTTTCCTGATATTGTTTTTGGCCTTTGTAATCAACGTTTGATTTACAAACGCTAATCAAAAAAATTTTCTTAATAAATTTCACATTTTCACCCATAGCGCAGCAAAAATATTGTTTCTCGCACTCCTGTTAGAATTGGAAGGGTCCTTTTCGTTTACTAGTTTTGGAAGAGTCATTTGTAGGGGTGACAAACTTGGAGCTTCACGAAAAACAAAAAGAAACATATTCAAATCTGTGATAAAAATGAAGAGAAAAGTGTTAGGACCATCCCTCAAAGACAGAGGGCCCAACGCCAGGTTAAGGAAAATAACAAAACTGGAAGATGTATCCCAACAACACGCCAATTTGAAACGGAAGTAGAGAGGCTACGTGACAAGGCTTCAGAACAACAATGTGGACTCCCTACATTAGTAAGAGCCAACACGATAGACCCGGAACAAGATGGGACGAAGTCTTCAATAAAGTAGTAGAAGCACCCTGATCCAGGATTGCACGCGATTGCAGCAGTTTGAGACATCCCAAAGAAATCAGGAAATGCTAAGCACAGCCACCTAGTGTCGGATATTAAATAAGGGAAGAAGTGTGCGAAATGAGGAACCCCAAATAAAATCATTGGAGCGCCGAACGCAAAGAAGTGAGAGGACAATAGTGCGAAGTGCAGAAAAAATCTGATGTGTTACATTTACATGACTTTATATCTCTGCAACAAATTATTTTTAAAAAGCTTATGCTTCTATTTACTTCCTGCTAATCAAGAAATAAATTAGCAGAAATAGACCTATTACTTGCTTCCTTGTTAGTAGAAGCGAAATAAGGAAGTACCATAAGTTAGTGATAGTCAAAGGCTGGATGCTATGTGACTGAAGTTCCTTAAGTTCCTTTGTTTGTATGGACACGAGTTCATAAAGTCCTGTATGGGAAAAGTATAAGTTTTTTTATAGCTGAAACCAAAAACAAGAAATATTTCAAAAGCAATCGCCTCCACGAAAAAAAAAAAATATAACATCAATTGTGTGTTTTAAAGTGTTCTACATTTGTTGTGTGGTAAATTTTTGTCCATATCTTACGGTTTAGTAGTTATGCAAAGTTCCGTAAAATTGACACAGAATAAAGTAGTCTTCAGAGGCTATTCCCAGGAAATTCAAAATATGCATTTTATTTGTCAGGTAAATATCTTTAATATACGACATTTTAATCAAAATCGTTTGAGCCATTTTTCAGAAAATCAAAATTTTCGAAAAAAAAGTTCTATGTAAAGGGTAGTTTTGGGTGGGGCGATTTTTCTCAAAATCTTAGTGTCGCAACCCTGAGAGATACTAAACCTAAATACCAAGTTTGATATTTTACCGACTTTTCGTTTTCGAATTATCGTGTTCTAAGACACACGGACACACACGCGGATATTTTTCTGAAAATACTTTTTTTGGATACAGGGGACCCTAAAACATATATTTCCGGTGAAATTTACGTAGCGAATTTTTGGTGGAGTGCAATACCTTCTCTATACACTATGTACATAGTATGTACGTATACAGAAAGTAAAAAAAATGCCCACATGAGTCTTATTGAGCTAGTTCTTAGGGACAAATTGACTATTCAGTCATGTGGTATACTGAGGTATACACCACTGCTTGTTTACGTTTGAAGCGTGTTATTAAGAATATGTATAATTAAAAGTTTGACATTCTAAATTAGAAATACGAGCTTTCTGAAATTTATACTACAAGTGTAATATAATGCAAATAAAATACTGCAAATTTCATTCATTTCTTTTCAATGGTTTGGATGTTAAAATCAAATTTGTTTATGTTTTTGTCACACTACTAAAAAAAGCCTCTTGAGACAAAAAATTTAAATTTTGATCTAATATTTTAACCTTAGGTTCACAATACATCTAATTTTTGAAATTGCTCCAAGTTTCTCTGTGTATCCTATGGTTTAGGCTCCAAAAATATTTAAAGTAATGAATGTGCTTTTTTTGTCATGAAAATGTAAATGTTATGTTTGGAAATTGAAAACATATTCTTAAATACATCTGATAGTAAAATCTAGCGATATTCTAATTCATTGTACTCTATGAACAAGCACAGCAAATCCGCAAGGAGAATTTTACAGGAATAAAATGCTGAAAATATCAATAGCGAGAATAAAAGGAAAGATTATAATGCATGACTCACGTTAGTTGGTAGGTTGGACTCTCAGCTTTTCTTTTCCTCTCCTCTACTGCTGCCTTTTCTGTCCTTTTCTTCTTGCATTGCATTTCTACTTTCTCTATACGCACTATGTACATAGTGTATAGAGTATGTACTGCATCCCCCAAAAAATTGGATACCGAGATTTCACCGGAAATATATGTTTTAGGGTCCCCTGTATTAAAAAAAAAAGAGTATTTTCAGAAAAAGGTCCGTGTGTGTCCGTGTGTCTGTGAACACGATAACTCAATAACGAAAAGTCGTAAAATACCAAACTTGGTACTTAAGTTTAGTATCTTCCGGGGATGCGACACGAAGATTTTTCGAAAAATCCCCCCCCACTCTAAACTCCCTTTACATGGAACTTTTTTTTGAACATTTTAATTTTCTAAAATAATGGCTCTAACGATTTTGATTAAAATATCGTATATTAAAGATATTTACCTGACAAATAAAATTTATATTTTGAATTTTCTGGGAATAGCCTCTGAAGACACCTTTATCCTGAGTTAATTTTACATAATTTTGCATAAGTGCTAAACCGTAAGAGAGAGACAAAAACTTACCACACAAAAATGTAGAGCACATTAAAACACACAATTTATGTTCTATACATTTTTTTCGTGGAGTTGATTGTTTTTTAGATATTCCTTGTTTATGGTTTAATCTATAAAAACTTATATTTTTCTCTTACAGGACTTTGTGAACTCGTGTCCATACAAACAAAGGAACTTCAGTCACATATCAACCAGCTTTTAACTATCACTTTAACCTATGGTACTCCCTTATTTCGCTTCTACTTACAAGGAAGCAAGAAATAAGACTTATTTCTGCTAATTTTTTCTCGATTAGCAGGAAGTAAATAGAGGCATAAGCTTTTTAAAAATAATTTATTGCAGAGATATAGAGAAAGTCATGTGAATGGAACACATCAGATATTTTCCTGTGCACAACTTCGTTTTATACTTTCCAAGATGCGAATGAGATCTCGAAGTGTTTTTTTTTTTTTTTTTTGTCAAGTCTATCTCTAATACTTTGTTTTAGCTCCAGTGACTTAAGATATTTAAAATAGCGCATGGTAGTCAACTACACATTTTTGTATTCTGAAATGTTTGCAATATTTTATGGAATTATACATACCCTTAAAGGAGGAACGGTTGAAGCAACACGATCTCTTCTTTTGCCCTTGGCAGTGGTATATAGTCACATCAGCCGGGACAGATTTGAAGACCCTTGTCTTGAGCACACATTCTTCTCTTATACTGAAAAATGTTAGGGGGCGTAGTGGATTGCTCCATCTCAATAGGGATTCCTCAAAAGAATAAAGTTGGGAATCCCATGTCTATCTAAATACGTAAAGAGTCTGTAAAGAGAGTGGCAAATAGGCCTAAGGCAGTCACACTACAGATTACATAAGTTTAGAAAAATCAAGGGTACAGATGATTCATGTGGTATACCTTCAACAAACAGCCCTGCTCTGTTCCATGTCAGTATTAGTCAAGAAGTGGTAGTGATTTCCACCAAAGTGTGTAATTTCATTGAGGTTCCTTCTTTTAGTTCGTGCCAGAGGGTTACAATATCATAAATCACGTTTTGTCTAACTTCCGCCATTTCCGATAAAATCATGATAAATGTTCTCCGTCATATTCTTCTCCGGTGCGGCGACCCACAAGATCACCGGCTGTCTTCGTGCTATTGGTTGCTCGTTAAGTGATCTGGAAGGATGCCAGTCTCGTCTGTTTTCATAGCTAAGGGGCTTAGGGCATCCGTTCGCGTCACCGGCATCTTTGTCTAGATTGTGCACATCATATCTCTTCCTAACTGCTCTGCGCCGTGTGCCCCGATTTATCGAACTACAAGAAATATGAACTTTTACATCCACAGACGTTCTGTTTATCACTCATTTATTACTTTCTCTATACGTGCTATGTACGTAGTGTATAGAGAAGGTAATGTAATGCACCCAAAAATTCGATACCGAGATTTCACCGGAAATATACGTTTTGGGTCCCGCTGAATCAAAAAAAAAAACAAAAAACAATTTTTTTTACATAAAGGTCCGTGTGTGTGTGTGTGTGTGTGTGTGTGTGTGTGTGTGTGTGTGTGTGTGTGGACAGCATAGCTCAAAAAGGAAAAGACAGTTAAATACCAAACTTGGTATTTAAGTTTGACATCTTCCAAAGATGTGACACGAAGATTTTCAAGAAAATCCCCCCACTCCCAACTACGCTTTACAAGAAACTTTTTTCGAAAATTTTGATTTTCTAAAAAATTGCTCTAACGATTTTGATTAAAATATCGTATATTAAAGATATTCACCTCGTAAATAAAATGTATATCTTTAATTTTCTGGGAATAACCTCTGAAGACTACTTTATTCTGGATGAATTTTGCATAACTACTAAACCGTAAGAAATGGACAAGAACTTAACACACAACAAATGTAGAGCACGTTAAAACACACACTGGAAGGTACCGTTTTCTCATCCACAAAGTCGTAATTTCTTACTATGATGCCATCTATGGACCACGAATAACTTAATCCCTGGACAACACGTGCGCATATTGTCGAATCGCAAATAGGAAATTTCATATGATTTAATAAATCCCGCTATGTGTCCCAAAATATGACAGGTGTGATGGAATTTGAATAGCTCCAGAGCAGGTATCCGGTAGGGCAGGTTATTACAACTTAACAGTTCTGCTTCCTTGAGTCGCACGTGCTAGGAACCCGGCTGAAGGGGGAGCGCAGTCATGAAGTTGTGAAATTGTTCATGTCATATTTAACTATGTCAAGCAGGGAGACTCGTTGTTTATTTCATTGGAAGAAGAGTATCTGTTTACTGAAAAGGATGAACTCTACAATGTCTTGTACGTCAAATGGTGCTGGATTAGACAAGGAAATGACAGCGCCGTTTTACAACACTTCATTCAGTCGTAAGAGCAGTTGTCCACAGTGCCGAACTGTATTGTATATTGCAGGCAGCTCCCTGCGGTTTGCGAGTAATCCGCAGCTCACTCAAAGTGAAACAGCTGCGGTAGGGGAATTATTCGTGATTTATTATTGCAGGCGCTTTAAAATTCAAACTCTTTATAAGAAATAGTTTTATTATGTTTCAGTTTAAATACATTATGCAAACGTTTCTATTCAAATAATTTACAATATCCTCGCAGAATATTAGAGCTGGATATTTTTGTGTGCGGAAGGTAATGAAGTAAGGGTATTAAATTATATTTTCTCTTATCGTTTTAATCCTCAAGAGGATACTGGGCCTTTCCTCTCGTAGTTCGAGTCGGTACTCATTTTCGTACGCTAGAGTTATGCTTTTACATCCTTCCATTAAGGAGTTTGAGTTGATAACCTTTCTGGGTCCTTCCATTATCAAAGTAGAGTTGACTCATTTTAGCTTGAGGCTGTTTATGAATTTCCTGTGCAGAGTTTAAAATGATGTTCTTTGTATAGTTCCTGTATGAAGCTTGAAATGTTGCTGAAAATTATTTGCAATCGAGATAGTGATAAGTAAATTATTTATAAACACGTTACGATGAGTCGTGAGTGCTTTGCATATGCATATCGTTAGGAGCTTCATATCGCCTAACATTCAGAGACAAATTTAATCTCTTGTTTCAGAAACAATGTAAGCAAATGCAAATCAAAAGTTTCGAAAAATTTTACATGTAAATGATAGTTCGGGGTGTGACAATTTCTTAAAAATCTTTCTTGTCGCATCCTTGGAAAATGCTGAACTTGAATATCGACTTTTTGGTTTTCAGCAATACTCACTCACACACACAGACACACACACATACACACACACATACACACACACACAGAATATGTTTCTAGAAATGTTTTTTTTTTTTTTTTTAATTTACTGTTCTTAAAACCAGTGAAATTATATAATTTTTGGGTGAAATGAAATACCTTCTCTATACACTACGTACACAGTACTTGTAGAGAAAGTAAAAATCCATCAAAACAAATGAACAGCTAGCTATTCATTAGAGTTGCCTTAGAGATTAAAGTTTAATACTGTGTAGAGCAGAAATATAAGTCACGGGCATGTTATGGTATCTGCATTAAATGGTGTTTTAAAACTCTTATCAAACCTAGATGAAAAGCCTGTATAAAGTTATTTCTGCTTTCTAAAACGATGGGGTAGCCTATAGAGAAAATGATTCCATATGTTACTCAAATTGGCAAAAATTGACTTGTTTCTAAAATAAATGATTCAATTAGTATATGAATAACATACAATAAAGTGTGAAAATGTGCACTATACACACACACTCACACACACATATATATACACACACACATGCACTAGAAAGAGTAAATGTTAGCAATACTGGTAGGTAAGAAATGGGTATTATGAGCTTCTTAGGGCACATTTACATGCAACCCTTAACGCAAATGCTGTGACACCAATTGGGATGGCTCAGGTGGCAACGTCTGTGGCCTGCATTCGGGAGGTTCCTGGTTCTAATCGCGTGGACCGGCCAACTTGGTTGTTTTTTTTAAAGGTTTCCCTCAGTTACCAAGACTAATACCGGATTGGCTAAATAATACTACGACACAAGGCTCCAATTTCAGTTTAAAACCAATAGTAAAGCTTTAATTTTTAAAACTGAAACGAATAACAATAAATATCTAAAGAAAAAAAAATTGTGTATTTTAATGAGATATATATTTTTATAGTAAGTTTTTGTATGTCTGTTACGGTTTACAAGTTAGGCAAAATTCAGCAAAATTCATCCAGAGTGAAGAACTCTTCAAAGGGTATTGCCAGAAAATTCAAAATATACGTTCTATTTGCCATGTAAATATCTTTAATGTACGGTATTTTAAACAAAATCGTTAGAGCCATTTTTGAGAAAATCAAAATTTTTAAAAGTTTATTCATGTAAAAAGTAGTTTGGAATGAGGGGACTTTCTTCAAAGTCTTTGTCACATTCTTAGAAGATACTAAACCTAAATACCAGTTTGGCCGAGTTTTCATTTTTGGGTTGTTGTGTTCACTGATAAACGGAAACACTGACACACTTGCAAACACACACACATGGACCTTTTTCTACAAATTTGTATTGGATGCAGCGAACA
The DNA here is from genome assembly GCA_030762935.1 of Hymenopus coronatus. Lineage (NCBI taxonomy): Eukaryota > Metazoa > Arthropoda > Insecta > Mantodea > Hymenopodidae > Hymenopus > Hymenopus coronatus. The sequence continues at coordinate 97,653,736 of CM060896.1, forward strand.
CTAAAACGAATGTTTCCGATAAAATCTCGGTATCGAAGTTCTACCTATGTACCACGTACTATTTAGAGAAAGTAATGACACCTCAACGCCATCTGTTTGTCGCGGAGCATAGTAGTGTGGTATAATGAGGATGCTGTCTCGAAGGGCTGGCTGAGCTCTGCCATCTGACTATGGATAGTGTGATCATTCTATATGTCTCTACGCGCTATTCTGTCTGCAGATAGTGGAAGCAATCGGACTGCGGCACCCTATCACCATGTGTTGATCCGAAATGGAAGTGACATGGTACGGGGATTGAAAGGCTACTATCCATCACATACCATCATGAAAGTGTCGTACGGATCAGATCCGTCGCGATAAGACCTAGGAATTAAAGCAAAGCAAAATAAAAGATGTGGCCAGATTAATAGATGCAGACATTCAAAACATTTAACATGAACATACACACTTTTTCCAGACGCTAACCTAAAACCTTGCAGTCTCCAAGTTCTATTTTTATAAATTATAATGATGGAAATAAATTAAAATTTAAAAACTAGATAAATCCAGTTAATATTATTTAGTAAATTAATAAGTAATGAATAATGAAGGATTTTAAATATATATATATATCTAAAGATTAATAAATTATAATTGACAATTGCTATTAAATTTGATATAAGTTTTTAATGTTTTTCTTGTGTAGATTAAAATAAATAAAAAAGTATAATTTAATAATTACAAAAACACACTTTTCAATTAATGAACAACGTAATGAAATGCGTATATGCAATTGTGTAGGAGTGATGATAAATTAATATAGTTTTAGCCCGCCTGGGTATTGTAGTGGTAGCGTGTCTGCCTCACATTCAACAGGTTGCGAGTTCGAATCTCGCTTAGGGCAAGTTACCCTGATAAGGTTTTTTCGGGGTTTTTCCTTATCCTTAGAAGACGAATGTCGAGTAAATTTAAGCTTCATGGACCCCGAGATCACTTGAGCATCATTTCATCAATTTAATTCATCGTCCGATATGACCAATCAGGTTAAAGGACGTTAAGCTAAAAAAAAAAAAAAAAAAAAAAAAAAACAACAACAAAAATCTCCCGAATTTCATGTTTGCCTTAAGAAGATTCGAGAGAAGAAAATATTGCACTGCAAAGGATCAGAAAAGAGTTGCATGGAGTCATTTGACGAGATTAGTTATTTTATTGTTATGACAATCTATAAAGCAATTTGTTAAAATTAATACTTGTAAATATATTGTGAATGAACTGGCATATGTAATTATGTTTTAATCATTAATTACCACGGTGTCTTTCGAATTTTGAGAACTTTTTAACTAAACTTTTTCTTTCATGGGTGGAAAAATGTAAAAATGTACTTGCGATACAGGAACACAAGTTAATGCAGCTATAACAACATAAAATGCACTGCCGCATCATCCATTTTTAATCGCCTTTACATTTAAATTATCTTGTTTTGACGTTTACGTTTTGTTGGATTGGCAAGGCACCTACTGTGTTTGTCACACCTTTTATGTCCTCACGTTAATGTTTTTCGATACCGATATTTCACCGGAAATACATGTTTCGAGACCCCCTTAATAAACATTTTTAGAAAAAGGTTTGTGTGTAGGTCTCTGGACAACATAGCTTAAAAACCAAAAGCCCGTTAAATACTAAACTTGGTATTCAAGTTTATTATCTCCTAAGGATGCGACACGAAGATTTACAGAAAAATTCCCCCAGCCCCAACTACCTTTTACTTGGTAACAGTTTCAAAAAAATTAATTTTCTCAAAGAAAAGCTCAAAAAAAGCAGATTTTGATTACAATATCAAATGATATTTACATGACAATTTTAATGACAAATAAAATGTATATCCTGAATTTTTTGGAAATAGTCTCTGAAGACCACTTTATTCGCCATGAATTTTGCTGTTTTTGCATGACTAGTAAACTGTAGGAAATAGGCAAAAGCTAACTGCTTAAAACACATAATTTCTGTCATATAGACATTTTTGTAGAGCTGACTGTTTCTATAATATTATTTGTTATTGGTTTCAGCTTTAAAATACAGGGTTGCTACAAAAGAAATAGACAACTTCAACTGCCTGTAAAACAAAAACTATTAGAGATAGCAACCTAATTATTTTGGAGGTATGTTGAGAAACTCTCAAAGTTTCGTTTGTTACTATTGGTAACGCTGTAGTGTTTTGCTTGTTGTTGCAGAAGCTGAAATTGCGGAAAATCCTGTGGAAAAGGCATATTGCGGGTTGGAATTTGCTAGAACGCAATCAGCAACTGTTGTCCAACGACATTTTAGAGCACGTTACCACAAAACGCCACCGACTAGACAGTCAATCTACGGCTGATATAGAAAATTCGAGACAACGGGATGTTTGTGCAAAGGGAAGAGCTCGGGAAGACAAAGAGTTTCGGAAGAAAACGTTGAACGTGTTCGTTCTGCCTACATAAGAAGCCCACAGAAATCGACATCTAGAGCAAGCATGCAATTACAAATTCCACAGCAAACTGTATGGAAAATCTTGCGGAAGCGACTGCACATGATGCCTTACAGATTACAGATGTTACAGTTTCTGAGTGAAGAAGATAAGGTCATACGGCGTGACTTTTGCATCGACATGTTGCGACATGATGAAGACGATGCTGGTTTTTGTGAGCGCATCATTTCATTTTTTGTGGTAACGTGTTCTAAAATGTCGTTGGACAACAGTTGCTGATTGCGTTCTAGCAAATTCCAACACGCAATATGCCTTTTCCACAGGATTTTCCGCCATTTCAGCTTCTGCAACAACAAACAAAACACTACAGCGTTCAATAGTAACAAACGAAACTTTTGAGAGTTTCTCAACATACCTCCAAAATAATTAGGTTGCTATCTCTAATAGTTTTTGTTTTACAGGCAGTTGAAGTTGTCTATTTCTTTTGTAGTAACCCTGTATTCTACTTTTCTCAACTGTAAGTCATACAACAAAGGAATTTCAATTGCATAGCAACCAGCTTTTAGACTATCGCTTTAGCCTGTGGTACTCCCTTATTTTCCTTCTACTTACAAGGAAGTAAGTAACAAGACCATTTCTGTTAATCTTATCTCGATTAGTATGATGTAAATATATAAATAAGCTTTTAAACAATTTTTAACAGATTTAGAGAAAGTCATGTGATGGAATACATCAGATTTTTACTTTCTCTACATGTACTATGTACACAGTGTATACAGAAGGTATTGTATTGCACCCAAAACTTCGACATCAGGATTTCACCGGAAATATATGTTTTAGACCCCCTGAATCCAAAGACCGTATTTTTATAAATATGTCCGTGTGTGTCTGTCTGTCTCTGTGTCTACGCGTGCGTCTGTGTGCAGCACAGCTTAAAAACGAAAACTTTGGTATTTAAGCTCAGTATCTTCCAAGGATGCGACATGAAGACTTTCAGAAAATCCAACCCACCTCCAACTACCCTTTACATGGAAAATTTTGATTTTCTCAAAATATTAATTAAAATATCCTATATTAAAGACATTTCATGACAAATGAAATGATTCTTAAATTTTCTGGGAATAGCCTCTGAAGACATCTTTAGATGGATGGATTTTGCGGAGTTTTGCATAACTGATAAACCGTAACAAATAGACAAAAACTAACCTTTTATAGAGCTTGCTACAATACACAATTTTTGTTATATAAATTTTTTCGTGGAGTTTATCGTTTTTGAAATATTCCTTGTTTTTGGTTTCAGTTTTATACTACTACTTTCCTCATATGGAAATTTGTCAACGCATGGCCACACAAACAAAGAAACTTCAATCACATAAAAACCAGTTTTTATTGCTTTAGCCTATGGTACTCCTTTATTTCCCTTCTAATATTTTTCTCGATTAGTTTGAAGTAAGTAGTAGAATAACGTATTTAACAATAATTTGTTGCAGAGATTTAGAGAATGGAACATACAATTTTTTTTTTTTTTTTTTGCAAAATTGTATTCTTGATCCTATTTCAAGTTAATTGTGATAAATGTTTGCATGAACAACTACAATACAGCTTTTATTAGAGGTACAAGGTACATCTCAAAGTTTTAACATCGCTCGGCTACATGATGGCTTAAAACTCCATACTCTTTTCATAAAATCATGATAAACAGTTGATTAGCTGTAGCGCTTCCAAAAAGCATTGATAAATTCAAACCAATAGTGTTGGAGATGCCAAATACTACAAAAAATTACATGAAATAAATGAAATTGTTAGATTACATTCTCCTTTAATTGTTATGTCGCTATTATTGCATAGAATATGCAATTTATTTTTCTTGAAATACAATTTTAACAATTACTTTTTACCACTTATTTTTGGTTTAAGTTAACTCAAATCCTCCTGATACGTGTGCAATAGTTTTTAAAGTTAATGCTGTTTTAAAGATATCTGCATATTATCTATGGTTCATTTGGTCTCTCTTATACTGTACTCCTTATACAAAATTACAAGAATTTCTTCCGGATAAAGAGAACTGCACAGATAATTACCAGATTATTTCATTTTAATGGCTATATATTAAGTTTGTTACTTTAACTAAGTTATAACAGCCACTTTAGAAAATCATAAGAAAACGCAGCTCCGGAATATCCTGAATTTAAAGTGTTTATCCTGCTTTTCGTTGTACATTGACACACAAACACAGAAACCTTTTACTGAATGTTTGATTTCTTGGTCATGTATTTGCAAACTGCATAAGCAGAGAAGGCATTATATTTCACTCAATGTCGAGATTTCACTGGAAATACATGTTCTTTGAATAAAAAAGAATTTTTAGAAAAATATCGTTTCGTGTGTGTGTGTGTCCTCAAAAACTCAAAGGTAACCAAACTTGATATTTAAGTTCAGCATTTTTCAAGGATGCAACAAGACGATTTTCAAGAAATGACTTTAGCGATTTTGATTAAAATACCGTATATTGTAGATATTTATATGAAAAATAAAATGTATATTTTCACCTTTCTGGAATAGCCTATGAAGCCCTCTTCTTTCAGCAGAAAATTTGCAAAACTGTATCTGTGTATTTTTATAGAGTTAGACACTTATGAGATATCTTCTTTATCAATTTCAATTTTAAAATATTTGAGCTTTTTATTAAATGGGAAAGCGTATCTCTCTTGTTTTGCTCCTGGTAAGGCAAAGAGAGCCGCGTAGCCACAGCTTTTTAAAGATTTGACTATCGCTGTAGGCTAGTGTTTTCCTCTTGTGAACGGAACACATCAGAAGTTTTTTTTTATTCAGGAGACTTTTAAATATGACTCATTTCCGCTGAAAACTCGACATCAAATTTTTGTAAGGAATGCAATACCTCTTGCCTACCTTAAATCTAGCGTCGTTTAGCCTGATGTTATATCGAACGATATGATGCTCAAATGGACTTGGTAACATTGGATTTTATGATCAATCAACCTTCGTTTTCTCAGGATAAGTGAAACCCTGGTTAAAACTTTATCCGGGTAAGACCCCCAAACCGAGATTCGAACTCCGGACCTCTAGAATATGAGGCTCCAATGCTACTACCGCACTACAGAGATGCGCAGATGGACAGATATAATTGATTTTCTATTTGTCGATACCGTAATTATATAGAATAATCGATAAATATTTTTTTAATTTCTCTGGCACCAACTAATAGAAGTTAGAGGAAAGGTTACATTTTAAACAAAATTTCGCTATCGAGATTTCACCATAAATTATGTAAGGTATACCGGATTCAAAGAATGCATGTGTGTGTGCGCGTGCGTGTGAGCGTGCGCTCCATGTGAACAGCAAAACTCCCACACGTAGCCACATGATTAACAAATCCTTAATTAAATTTAGAATGTTCCAGGGCTGCAATAAGGGATTTCAGGAAGCTATGCTTTATCTGGAAAACACTGTATTATTTCTTATCTGGTTTAAAATAAGAAGTGTTTAACTTATCTGAGTAAAAACTGAAATGTTTGTATTAAATTTTCCGGGAATAGCCAGCCATTTGCTTGAATTTTGCACAAATGGGAAACTATAAGAAACAGATAAAGTATAGGTGTACCAAATATGTGTAAAACAGATATTTCTTTAAGAATTAGATACTTTTAACCCAGCGGGAAGGGTCAGAGGGTAACGTCTTTGGCCAGTATTAAACAGAAGCTCTGAGAGTTGATCATTCATCTTGATCCGGTCTAGGTGGCTCAGTTGGTTAAGTGTGGTTTGTTTTCCCAAGGCTCAAAACCAACCCAGACCGATGGTTTTTAAGTATACTTAAGGACCCGTATGATTGATAGTAAGTAATTCAAAACTAATAAAGATAGCTTTTTGAAATTCATACCATATGTGTAATATACTGCAAATAAATTACAGTGCAAATTTCATCTATCTTTCTCTAATGGTTTGAAAGTTATGATCAAATTTATTTATGTTTTTGTCACGCCACAAAAAAGAAACTCCCTTGCGACAAGAAAGATTAAATTTTTGGTCCAATGTGTTAACCTAGGTTCACAATACATCGACTTTTATAAATTGCTCTAGGTTTTTTCTGTGCCTTGTTTGGTTTAGATTTCAAAAACATGTAAAGTTATGAATCTGCTTTTTTTTTTCATAAAAATATAATTTTTGTGTTTGAAAATGGAAAGCATAAGCTTAATACTTATTACAGTAAAACCTAGAGCAATTCTTGTTCATTTTACCTGTCAACATGTACAGCAAATGTTATTTGTGTAATAGAGAAAGTGCTCCACAAGGAGCATTTTACAGGAAGTAAAATGTTCAAAATATCAGTAGCGAGAAAATAGGGACAGATTTGAATGCATGGCTCACATTAAAATACACTCTTTTTTTATTTTGGACCCTCTGCTTTCCTTTTCCTCTCCTCTACTGCTGCCTTTTCTTCTATTGCTGCTTTTCTCCTGCGAAACTACATTTTTACCTTCCATGATGCGAATGAGATCTCGATGATCTGAAGTTATTCTTGCCGAGTTCAGTACAGATTCATCTCTGATGATTTGCTGCAACTCCAGTTAAGGTATTTAAAAATTGCGCCTAGTGCCAATTATACCATTTTTGTATTCAGGAAAGGCTAAATTATTTTTTGGAATCAAAATAAAACAGTCGATATTTTGTAATTTTTCATGGAATTTCACTCATACATACCCATAAAAACGAAAAACACATGCCAGTATATTTCCTGCGTGTAAAAGACTCCTATGGGATGTAATTCCGGCACATCGGGGGTGCTGACATGATATTGGTAAATGACAGCGTCGTTGAAATTCAAAATTAATTAACCCATTCTGGATATGCTTTGATCTAAAGTTTGCTTGCTCCTCGACAGACCACTGACCCAGGGCATTCACTTGTACTCCCTTGGTAGCTTAAAACATGCCCACTAGAAACGGCAAAATTAGGAATACAGATAAGTAAGATATATTTCGATAGGTAGAGTGTGAACTCAAATTATTTTGAGATGGCATACCACATTGCGTCTTACAATGTCGTAAATACTTTAAGTCCCAGAATTCATAGTATAGCCAACTATTATGTCAATTAGTGTTGTTTTAATTGTTTTTCACACAAGCTGTGTATAGGACAGACTTTGGATAGGTAGAGGCACACTGAAAAATTCAATGCTGTAGCCGGGATTTGAACCACGGATCTCCCGGTCTGTAGCTGGTAAGATACAGTTGAAAAGTTCTTAGTGCCCCATAACGTTTCACACGAATAAAATGTTCTTCATATAAAAGCTGGTTTTCCATTTACAGGGTTTTCTCTACCCATTCCAAAACAAGATATTCTTTTAAAACTTACTCTTCTATGTACTTCATGTTAATAGCAGAAATGGTCTTATTGCTTCGTTCCTTGTAAGTAGAAGGCAAACCACAGAATACGCTAGTCAAATCTTTTAAAAGCTTGTCACTATGTGATGGAATTGAAATTGTGAAACAACTCAAATTAACTGTAGGTTTAGAACATTAGGTTAATCTACTTTTTTATTTTAATTCCATAACATAATTTAAAAATTCCTGAATATAAAAAAGGTATAATTGGCTACCAGGCGCCGTTTTTAAATGCCTTAACTGGAGTTAAAGCAAAGCATAGGAGGTGAAACTGGAATGAACTCGGCAAGAAATATTTCGGTTCCACGAGATCTCATTTGCATCATGCAAAGAAAAAAACGAAATTGTGCAGAAGAAAGGCATCAAAGCAAGAAAAAAATGGCAGTAAAAAAAAGGAAAGCTGAGGGTCCATCCTACCAACTAATGTGAGCCATGCATTCAAATCTTTCCTTGTCTTCTCGCTATTGATATTTTCAGCATTTTTATACCTGTAAAATGCCCCTTTTGAAGCATTTTTCTGTTACACAAATAAAATTTGCTGTACATTTCACAAAATTCAATAAATTGCAATTGGTCTATCTTTTACTCTCACATATATTTAGCATATGTTTTCAATTTTCAAATATAAAAGTTATATTTTTATGACAAAAACTAAACACTTTCATTACTTAAACTATTTTGGAGCCTAAACCATAAAAGAGACACAAAAACCTAAGGCAATTTCAGAAAGTAGATGTATTATGGGCCTAAGGTTAAAATATAAGACCAAAATTTTATTACTTTCTCTACACGTGCTATGTACATAGTGTATAAAGAAGGTATTGCATTCCATCCAAAAATTCGATACCAAGATTTCATCGGAAATACATGTTTTGGGTCCCCCTGACTGTAAAAACAGCATTTCTGGAAAACAGTACGTGTGTGTGTGTGTGTGTGTGTGTGTGTGTGTGTGTGTGTGTGTGTGTGTGTGTGGACAGCATAGCTCAAAAACGGACAGGCCATTAAATACCAAATTCTATTTAAGTTTATCACCTTGAAAGGATGCGACACAAAGATTTTCAAGAAAATCCCCCCACTCCCAAATACCCTTTACATGGAACTTATTTCGAAATTTCGAAATTTTTTATGGCTAACGATTTTGATTAAAATATCGTATGTTAAAAATATTTACCTAACAAATAAAATGTATATCTTGAATTTTCTGGGAATAGCCTCTGAAGACTACTTTATTCTGGGTAAATTTTACGGGATTTTGCATAACTGCTAAACCGTAAGAGATGGACAAACACTTACCACACAAAAATGTAGAACACATTAAAATGCACAATTTATATCAAATTCAATTTTTTTCGTGGCGTTGATCGTTTTTTGAGATATCCCTTGTTTTTGGTTTCAGTTTTGAAAAACGTTTACTTTCTCATACAGGAATTTGTCTACTCGTGTCCATACAAAGCAACTTCAGTCACATAGCAACCAGCTTTTGATTATCGCTTTAACCTATGGTACTCCCTTATTTAGCTTCTGCTTACAATAAAGCATCTACTAAGACTACTTCTACTCATTTTTTCTCGATTAGTATGAAGTAAATAGAAGCATAAGCTTTTTAACAATAATTTGTTGCGGAGATGTAGAGAAAGTCATGTGAATGGAACACATCAGATTTTTTTTTTTACTGTGTCAACAGAGTTTTTTTAGTAACGTGACAAAAACAAACACATTTGACCATAACCTCCAAACCATTAGGGTGAAATGGATGAAATTTTCACTGTAACTTATTTGCATTATATTACATCTGTGGTATAAATTTAAAAAAGTTAGCATTAAAAATTTGGAAATTTAAACTTTCAATTATACATATCTTTAAAGATAAATTTCCCACCCCAGCCGGGAATGGAACCCGGAACGAATGGGAACCTAGCTCCCTGACCACTTGACCACGCAGGGAGTCTAAATTCAGTTCTCTTAGCGTGGCCAGAATAACAAAAGAAAAACGAATGACGACTACGCGTTTGAGAAATTTTGTAGTATTGGAAAATTTACACCAATAACTAGGAATATCTCGGAAATGGTTAACTCCACAAAAGGAATGTAACTGACACATGGTGTGCTTCTATACTACCATTGCTGCTGTTAAAGATTCACTTAAAGCCTGTGTCAGGACCTTTTGAAGACTCCTCAAACTCGTATTGTTGCCGCTTAGGAAAGAATCACTAAAATATAATTCATCCTAACCAATAGACTTCATGTATACATTTCATGTATACTAGGAAACAACAAATCGTGAAATAAAGTATTATTTCATTGTAGATTATTTTAATTTTTTTGGCAGCTCCCCATTCTTTAAACAATGACAATTCCTTGTCATATAAGAACAAATTAATATAGCTTTTTAGTATAATCTTTAACTTCTTCGGCAATATCAATTTTATTCATTCATTTATTTATTTGGTGCGGTTTAAACAACCAGAATTGAAACTATTTATTCCGGCGAGTTTACGAAGCAAAGAGCGAAAAAAATCACGACTAAAATTTAATTCCTCGTAATGATGACTCTAATAATATTAATAAATATAAGAATATTTCAGTTAATATTAGGATAGAATAAAACGTATATTACACGTGGCTTATAGACTATTATTTACTCATGAGAAATTAGCACACTCAGAAATAATAGTCTATTTAAGCTACTTATAATATAAATAACTATTACTATTTTGAGTAGCAATTGTTATACTTATGTCTAGTGTTAAAATTCTCAACTTCTAAGGTTCTGTGATTATTCATAAAGCCATTTCCATGCCCCTGAACTTGTTATACGACTTTATTCGAATAATGATAGCTACTTTGTAAATTTGTAAGGATGGATGCATAGCTAGCTGCTAAAGGAGAACCTCGCTTTGGTTTTGTTGTATGTCACAGAAAACAAAGTAATTTAATGGAAAGGCGCTTGGCAGCTGGCTCATTATGCCAATGAGGGAGGGAAGAGAAAAGTGAGAGCGAGTGTATCCAGGTTGCACCAGATGCGCTACCCCAGGACATTCAGCTTTTCGTTTCCACAAAACAATGCAAAATGCAGCTTAAAAATTAACGGATCCTCAGTCCATCAGATTAGTATGAAATATCCATAGTCTATGCTAATTTTTAATAAATCCAAATGCGTCACATGAACGCAAGTACAACGTCCACAGTGGATACATAAGATATTGTATTCCACCTTAAATATTATATCGATATTTCATCGGAAGTACATGGTTTGAGAACCCTTGAATAAAAAAAAAAATCACTTTTAGAAATATTTCCGTGTGTGTCTGTGAGCGAGCAGCCTAGCTCAAAAACGAAAAGTTGGTTAAATATTAAACATAGTAACGTCAGTATCCTCCAAGAATGCTGCATAAAGATTTTCAAGAAAATCCCCCGCACCAGGTGGAGCATTTATCGAAAATTTTGATTTTTTAAAAAATGGCTCCAACGATTTTTATTAAATTTATATCATATACATTTTTTTGTAGAGTTAACCATTTTCGAGATAATCCGCGTTATTTGTTTCAGTTTTAAGGGAAATGTTTTATTTTTATTTCTAGCAAGCAAAGAGAGCCAACTTTCAATTGTTTCACTTAGCGACCGGCTTTTAAAGGATCTAGATGGCGATTTAGTGTATTCCCTTATTTCCCCTCTACTTACAAGAGAGCAAGTAATTAGACCAATTCTGTTAATGTTTATCTCGATTAGCATGATGTAGATAAAATAATCTTTTGTAAGGAACATTTGTTTGTGGTACAGCTAATGGAATTCATGTGAATGCAGCGTATCAGATTTTTTCAGTTAACGTATTTTTAAAATCTGATATGTCGTATTCGCATGAGCTTTTCTACTCTGCTACAAACTATTCTTATACATGTTTATTCTTCTATCCACTTCTTGTTAATACAATAAACCTTCATTACAAATTTGCACATTTCTTGTAAGTACATTTAGATTTGAGTTTTTGAAACATCAAAGAGCAAAGCTAGGAGTCCGGTTTACTGTGGCCAGTCTGGTTCTGTCTGTCAGGACTTTGAACTAACTACCATGCAATGACATTATCTCACTACTTCCAGTGTCTCAAAAGACAGAGCAAACAACAGCTGCCACAAATAACGCCCTGTTTCGCTAGAGATAACCCTTTGTGCGTTATAAAAATTGCAGAATTCCACGGGATAAATCCAAGTATACGCAGTTCAGTAGCGTTGTAAGTGAGAGCGACCTTCGCTCTTGGATTAGTGTGAATAGTGAAGGAATGTGAAGTGGTTCCCAGGCTTGTAAAATAAAAAATGGCGTGTTATTTATGGACGCTCTTTAACTGCTGTGGTTCTCAGCGTCCCATTCTATATAGGGCGTGAAAGACCGCTTAATTTTGCTCAGAGGCCTCTCTATCAGGCTTAAGGTTCTTTTACGTGCCGTAAATCTGCGACACGGGACCAACGGCTTTACTTCCCTTCCGAAGGAAGCCATGCTAAGGATTTTTACACCCTAAAAAGTCCATCGTCCTCCGCCGGGTTTGAACCCGCGACCTTGGGTATATGAAGTCAGCATGGTAACCATTACACCACGGAGGGCGACCCCAAGGCTTGTACTAAGAGTCCGTGATTATATACAGTAACAGCGTAAACACGATGAGAAAATTAGTATGTTTTCCATTACAATTACAGGTCTTTATTTTTTGGAGAATAAAGTCATAGTTTAGATTCACAAGTAATTAAAAATCAATTTTAGGTAGCAATAGCCGCTCTTAACTAGTTTTGTAATTGTGAAATATACTGTTATTATTTAACATCAGAGACTAGACACACTGAAAGGTTAAATCAAAGCATTAAGGCGCCATAACAAAAGCTATATAGAAGAGCACGTAGTGTTTCACTGTATTATTATTATTTTATTTATTTATTTATTTATTTATTTATTTATTTATTTATTTATTTATTTAATACGCATTATACACATAAGGCGGCTAAACAAAGCGTAAACGTGTATAACAAACAACGCTAGATGACGTAGCATTTCGTTGTTTTATTATTATTATTATTATTATTATTATTATTATTATTACCACCACCAAGTTATTGTATAGCATAGTAATTAATAATATGATACGATAGCACAGTAAACCAAAATATGAAAACAATTACATGCAAACACAAAATCACGTAGCGTTTCTCTATATTATTACTATACACTACCAGAGTAGTTCAAAACTTAAATAAAAACATCCAGTCTGAAAGCACCTAGTGTTTTATTGTATTATTATTGTTACCATCGTTATATTACATTTATTATTATTATTATTATTATTATTATTATTATTATTATTACGCATTATACCCTAGAAGGAAATTAAAACACCAGAGCGTTGTAAAGAAAGCATGCAAACACGAAGGCAGTAAAAATTTCACTGCACAACGTTCTCTCATGATTGCATGTTCTTTTTAATGAAAATTTCATGTTTTATTTTTATTCTGCCAAGCAAATTAATGATGATAATAATAATATAATACAGTGAAACATTACGTGCTCTCATGCATGGTTTTATTGCGGCGCCTTAATGTTTTGATTTAATCCTGTATGTTTAATTTCTAAAGCTAAATAAGAACAGCGCAATACGCAGTTACAAAACTAGTTATTGACGGATATTGATAGGTAAAATAGACTTTTCAATTGCAAATCTAAAATGTGACTTTATTCTCTAAAACAATAACGGATCTGTAATAGCAGCTGAAAACATTAACTTTCTCAGAATGTTTACACTGATTTTGTATATCATCACGAACTCTAGTACAAGCCTAGAACCGCGTCACAATGAGCGTGATTCCTTCATCGTTTTGCGTGCTATGCAAGAGGAACGAGGGTTATTTTCGCTTACAACGCAATTGACCGGCGTATGCTTGGATTTCTCCTGTAGAGTTCTGCAATTTTTATAATGCACGAAGGATTATCTGCACACGTGAAATAGAGCGCTGCCGGGCCACCTGGTAGATAATCAGCATATAGCACAAGTTTCACGGTTTTAGCCACCCGGTGTTGAAGCGCGAAACTTCAGAGTGAGTTACTCCAAAACCTGTTCTGCTCTATGCTTATCACACAATATAAGAAGAATACAGTAAGCTAAATCGGTCGCCATGTGGTGACTTTAAAACTGCATTTTGTATGCATGAACACGAAAAAACTATAAAACAAAACAAAATAAATAAAATATTTGAAAATCCAAACCAATAAAAAAGAAATTTGAAAATCTTACCTCCTCCTCCTAAACTCTTAAAACAAAAGAGATATGAATTGAAAGATGACTTCCCGTTTAAGTAAATTTTAAGTAATTAAACATTAATTCAAAAAACGAGGAATATCTTGGAAACGGGCAACTCAAAAAAAAAAAATTAAATTATATAAATTGTATGTTACATCAAGAACTAGAACTTTTGTGAATGAAGTTTTAGTCTATCCCTTTCAGTTTATCAGCTACAAAAGAGTCATCAAGAATAAAGAGGTCTTCAAAGGCTGTTCCCAGAAAATTTAAGATATACATTTCTTTTCACATGAAGAAATCTTAATCGTGGTTTCATCAAAATCGTTACAGCAATTTTCGAGAAAATGAACATTCTCGAAAAATGATCCATGTAAAGGATATAGATGGGGGAACTTTTTTGAAAATCTTTGTTTCGCATCCTTGGAAGACAACTGAAATTAAATATAAAGTTGACTTTTCGTTTTGAGCTATGCTGCCCCCCCCCATAGGGACATTTTTCTAGAAGTGCTTTCCTGCGTTAAGGGGGTTTCAAAACATGTATTTCCGGTGAACTATCATATCGAATTTTTTGGTGGAACACAATACCTTCTCTACTATTGTATGTGTTGTACACAAATGCTAGAGATAGTAAAAAGGGGTCAGTAACGCCACGAAGATGGATAACAGCATTTAAGTCTTTAAATTATAGAAGGGACTTGTTACTCGTATGTATCAGGCATTCCATGTATAGACTTATGAATGAATAGTGTATTCAATTGTATTATCAGAGCAGTGGTAACCATGGAAACACATTCAAGCGGAGGAGTGCGGGTTTTTCCGAACATCCTATCTCTCTTAGCATGACCCAGCATATTCGCAATTAAGGTTCTGGATTTTCTAGTATTTTATTTCTCTAACACTTGTGTTATATAATGGAAATATTGTATCCCAGTAAAAATGTAGATACAGTCCATTCGTATTCTTTTAGGTTAGGTCTTGTAGGAGAGGGAAGGGTGCCGCTTGATGCAGAAACTGGGTTTTTTTCCCCCTCTTTCCCACTAACTGACTGAAAAGAATGCGAGAGACTTAACAAATATTTACTATAAATACGCGTTTTGAGGTCGTCTGAGCTATAAAAGATTATTAGATTCAATTAAATATATTGATTTAGGTTGAAGAGAATTTTTTGGTGCTCAAAATTTAGTAAAATGTATCTGTGGGGTATGCACGTCAGACGCACTTTTATCATTCCAGTTATTCTTTATATGAAAAAAAGAAACTTTTTTACTCAAACATGGCACAGAGTTTTGGTTAAATTTTCACCTTTTTAAGGTATTTGCATCTCTAATAAAATATGTTGAATTTTCTATGAATTGTGTAACCTTAAAAGATAAATTTAAACTTATCATTCGAAGTAGACCTCTTTAAATGAAACAATTTACAACAAATAACTTCTTGTAGCATTAGCTGTTTTGAATATACAAATTCGTCTGAATTTTTCTTGAGTTTAACTGCCATTAGATAGAGATGAAGTATTTCACGCGATTCTTCATTTTGTCCCAGATGGATTTAATAGTAACTTGCTTACACCAGCTTACTGTAAATGAACCGTTGTGTTCGTATTTCTTATTTCTCCATATTACATAAGTATTTACGTTATTAAAAATTGTTTAAGACGAATATACTAATGTAGATTTGTTGCTCATGAATGTTGTTGCTCAAATGAGCATATGCCTAAATTTATTCACCCTTATCACTGGGAACAAACCTAATGTGTTCCATTCATATGACTTTCTCCCTTTCATTAGCTTTACCTATATGATTAAGTTTTATACTTTTCGGCTGAATTAATTAATAATACTAAACATATATTTGCTCATCTAATTTTCCAAGGGTACTTTAATGCCTTTATAGTATGTATTGTTAACTGTAGCAAAAACAAGTTTTCCTCAAGGAATATTATTCTTTTATATACATGCTAATCTATATATAAACTTTGCAAAAATGGCCCATAAGTGGAAAGGAAATACACTAGGCTAAATCGATAGTCAAATCTTTTAAAAGCTTACGCTATGTGAAACGTTTGGAATTCGATTCTTTTTTGCATTCCTGGGAGTAAAAGAGATAAAACGAAAGTTACCTTCCCGCTTGAGAAAGGTTTAAATAATTTAAAATTGAAATCACTAACAAGGAATATCTCGGAAACTCTTCAAAAATGATATGGCATAAATTGTGTGTTTTAATGACATCAAAATGTTTTGTGAAGTAAGTTTTTGCATCTCTCACGGTTTTCGAGTTATACAAAAGTCATCCAGAATGAAGAGATCTTTAGAGGAGATTTTCAGAAAATTCAACATATATACCTTTGGTTTATGAAAATATTTTAATATATGGTATTTTAATCAAAATGTCTATAGCCATTTTTGTACAGAATCAAAAGTTCCAAAAAAGTTTTTATGTTAAGCGTATGGGTGGAGGGATTTTCTTGAAAATCTTCGTGTCGCATCCTTGGAAGATGGACTTTTCACTTTTGAGCTCTGCTCCTACAAGCATGCGCACGCACACATATACACACACACACATGAACATTACTCTAAAAATGCAAATATGCTGGTTTTTGCTTTCTCTACACGTACTATGTACATAGTGTATAGAGAAGCTGTTGTTTTTCACCCAAAAATTCGATACCATGATTTCGCCGGAAATACGTGTTTTGGGTTCCCCTGAATCCAAAAAAAAGCATTTTTGGAAAAAGGTACGTGTGTGTGTGGACAGCATAGCTCAAAAACGAAAAGACCGTTAAATACCAAACTTGGTATTTAAGTTTGGTATCTTTCAAGGATGCGACACGAAGAGTTTTAAGAAAATCCCCCTACCCCCAACTACCCTTTACATGGAACTTTTTCGAAAATTTTGATCTTCTAAAACTGGCTCAAACGATTTTGATTAAAATATTGTATATTAAAGATATTTACCTGACAAATAAAATGTATATCTTGAATGTTCTGGAAATAGCCTCTGAAGACTACTTTATTCTGGAGGAATTTTGCATAACTGCTAAACCGTAAGAAATGGACAAAACTTACCACACAAAAAATGTAGAGCACATTAAAACACACAATTTATGTTATATACATTTTTTTCGAGGAGTTGGTCGTTTTTTAGATTTTCCTTGTTGTTGATTTCAGCTTTGAAAAACTTGTACTTTTCTCATACAGGAATTTGTCAACTCGTGTCGATATAAACAAACGATCTTCAGTCACATAAAAACCAGCTTTTGGCTTTCACTTTAACCTATGGTACTCCCTTATTTCGCGTCTACTTACAATAAAGCAAGAAATAATACTATTTCTGCTAATTTTTCTTGATTAGCATGAAATAAATAAAAGAATAAGCTTATTAATAATAATTTGTTACAGAGATATAGAGAAAGTCATGTGAATGGAATACATCAGATTTTTATTCAGGGGACGTAAAAACATGTATTTCTGATGAAATCGTGGTATCGAACTTTTTGATGCAATACAATAACTTACTGTTTACTATGCATACGTGCTAGAGAAAGTAAATAATTTGCATGTAAGCATTTAATTTAGAAGCAATTTACTCAATGAAACATCCTATTTTCAAAGGCATTAACTTATTAATATCCTTCAATCTTGTATACGCACTCGGGTGAGTCCTCTGCTAAGAATATCATCACTCTTTGCAGTATCTCGGGAATTTGTTGAATTTCTTCCCAAATTCGAATTTACAAACCCTGAATGTGTGATACCGGATGATTAGATTTCAAATACTCGCAGTGATAGAAGTCGGGAATCTGACCGACCATTGGTATTCCTTTGTCTGGAGTTGACATGGTTCGGAAATAAATTCCTCGTAATTCTTGTAATGTGACTCGTAGACCCATCTTGCTGCAAGAACATGTCCTGGATCTTGGAAGATGCAGTAGCTAAGAAGTGTTTCACATGTGCACGCAGCCCTTTCCCTCGATAATTACAAAAGCAGATGCCACACACGATACTGTCACTTTCAGGCCATGAAGGGTTTCCTGTGCATCTCTTGTGGGTTTGTGGTAGATCAATAACAAATTGAAATGGCCTTCATTGCTCAACAGTAAGTTGTTGACGAGATTCTAGTTTCCATTAATCAACTGCAACCAATGCTGGCAAATATGAAGCATGTTAATTTATTGTTTTTTCACACAAGCTGTGTGTAGGACAGGAGTTGGATAGGTAGAATCAGACTGAAAAAGTCAATGCCATAGCCACAAGCTGATCTCAAAATATTTGGAGATGACTTATTCCATTCCATTAAATTAAATTTTGTGGTATACCGAGAAACATGCAAGTTAATTGAGAAATTTATTTCTGTGCCAGCATGTTGCCATGGTAGCTCAGTGGTAGAACAACCGGCTAGAGACCGGGAGATCGATGATTCAAATCCCGGCTATAGCATGAATATTTGAGTCTGACTTTACCTTTCCTAATTTGAAGTATATTGCCATAGTCCTGTTCTTGTAGTGTACTTTGAGTACAGTATGATACTTGTGTTGGAAATGGAGATCATTGCGTAAAATCCATGTACGTTAGAGTGACGGAATGGGCATTCAATGACTCACTGAAGCTATGTTCCTGTATACTCGTATTATGTACTACTTGATCACCTTGCTTCTTTTGTGTAGAATCAATAGCCCTGAGTGGCCGCTGTGCCCGCCTTATGTAGTTAGACCGCTCGCCTCTCACCTAGACGTCCTGTATTTCATTCTAAGCAACCGCATGTGGGATTTGTGGTGGACAAAGCGGCACAGGGGCGGGTTTTTCCCGGGTTCTCCGGATTCCCCCACCATCTCATTCTACCTCTCGATCACGTGGCTGGAAACTTCTAGAAGCAATCCCATGTGCCAACTAACGCAGGTGTCACAAGCTCACTCAGGGTAGCAACACAAATGTAATAATCGCAGCTGCGATATCAAAAGAACTTGCCACCAAAAAACGTGTTCATTAACGCAGGTGTGACAATGGATGCCAACCATCATCTTTGACTTCCGAAGAAAACCGTACACACCTGTACGGCGATTACGGCAGCAAGTTGTGGTCACATTTTGAACTCAAGGTTTAAAACACCGTGATTATGGTGTATCACGAATTCTCTCCAAAATTCAGTTTCTGAAAATGCTTGTACCATCTACAACTAAAGGAATTCAAATGCTTTAGAAGATGGTGGCGGGCAGCGGGCGGCAGCCGCATCCCCCTTCCTCAAGCCAACATTTTTTAAATGTATTATACAATAACTTAAATTTACTTAATTTATATATCAATACAATTATAATTTAAATCATTTCATTGATTTCAGATTACGTCGAATCGCATATAGTTTGAAAACCTTAGCTTTAAGCTAAGCACTTCAGTAATATCGTTTGATTCATGGCCGTGTCCTGTCGTATTAGGTATTATGTGAAATAGAGCATATGTGATTTTCTCCTTTTGAATAATAACTAATAATAAAATTTAGAACTCCTATGTGTCAAAAGAATACGAACGTGTTGTAGTACAGAAGAACATACTAAAACGTTGACTTTTCGGTTACACTATCACGGAGCGTTTTTTGAAAAGCAATTCCATTTAGCTAGAGAAGAAAATATGTGGGAGTTTGTAAACATATAGTATAGTCTGGAAATTAAACCAATTATCTGCGTGTAGTCAATTTTACATTGTTAGAGGTGTTTAGGTATACAGAAAAATGTTTCAATGGAAGAAATTTGACATTTTGGTCCAATTAACGAAGGTTGTTATTTTGTCATATTCTTTATTCAGTGCTCTATTGACAATATCATTTTACGAAATTTAACCACTCGCGCTAGCGTCATATATTGGGACAATTTCGCCCACCTTGTATTTTTCTCTAATGACATCTAGTTCGCTATAATTGATTCATCGTTTTATACTTCGTCCTATATCAATAAAAAGGAAATCACTGATATATTGAATAACAATAATTTGTAAGAAGTAATATAGGTTAATACGCTAGCACAAATAGCTTCAAACATGCGTTTCTTATTGAGAAATGAATGAAGAAATGGAAATTCTAGAGCTGGCGGAAACAAAATTAATAATATTTATTTTTTATCAAATAATATGTGGTTTGTTATAGAATTTATAACGTGTAGCAAACACAATTTGATTTTACATGAAACCACCGCAGCTGCTTTATTGACCCGCCTCAATAGTGTGGGGAAGAGACCGTGAGTTCTAATCTCATTCAGAGTGATTCGCCCAGAAAAGGCCTTTCCGCCCCCCTTTATTCTTTCTGTTCTTGAGAAGACGAATGTTGAGAAATTTTAAGCTTCATGGACACGAGATTATATGAGTATCATTCCACTGATTTCATTCGTCGTTCGATATGATCAAGCGGTTAAAGGCATTAAACTACCCTACACCCCAAAAAGTTTCATTTCTCTCAAAAACAATTATCAGATAGCATTAAAAGTTGGGCTACCCTTAAGATTGGAACAAAGTTTATTATATAATGTTAAATATTTTGTTGAGTAATGCCCTGACTGTATCTTCAGATATAAAATCAAATTATTTATAATTAAGCTTAGGTTTCCATATAAAGAACTGAAGAACGGAGCAAATCAGTGGGTTCAATTCTCTTTGCATGGCCAGAAGTAAAACAAGAGAGACATTGAACGTAGGATGACCACCCATTTGAGAATAGTAATATATAAGTAGTTTAAAATTGAAACCAATAACCAAGAATATATCGGAAACGGTTAAATCTACAAAAAAATTGTTTTAACGAGACCTACATTTTTTGCTCAGTGAGTTTTTGTCTCTATCTAACTATTAACCAGTTACTCAAAACTCGTTCAGAATACAGAAAATTCAAAATTTACATTTCGTTTTTCATGAAAATGCCTTAAACATGTATTTCAATCAATTTTGTTGGATCCACTTTTGAGGAAATCAGAGTTCACCTAAAGGGTAGTTTGGGACGGGGAAATTAATTTAAAATCTTAGTGCTGCATTTTTGGAAGATGCGTACTTAAATATCAAGGTTGATATTGATTTTTGAGTTTTGTAGTTTAGAAACACTCAGACACAAACACTTATAAAAAGTTTTGGGGTGTTCAGGACTCTCAAATATAGATTTCTGATGAAACATCGATTTTCGGGTGGAGTACAATAAGTATTTCCCCTATCTACTATAAGTAGTAGAGACAATTATAAGCATCAAAGTTGAAGCTGTATTTAAACTCAGGCGTGTAATTGGAAACCAAATGAGTATGATCAATTAATCATTAGTAGATTTGTTGCCTAGAAAATAATAAGAAAAGGGAAAGGAATTATAGTATATCCATTTATAATATGTTATGAATATATATTCGATATAATGATCCAGTATTTGCAGTTTTTTTCGCTATTTTCTAAAGTTATATTCAGGAGGAAAATTTCATGTTGTTTCCAAGGTGCCTATTATTCCCTATCCCAGACTCGGTTATTTACGTAACAGGTCACACGATTGATCGTCCTCTGCTCTTTACTCTGCCCAACTATAGGTGATGTGATACATGTGCACAGCAGAGACATTGCGTTTAAAACACATATTAGATCCTGAAATTTGTGTTTCATTTATGATAAAGCAGACAAAACAAGATACACGTGTGTTATACGGATTTTTCTGTACTATACATCAAATTATGTGCACTTATTCACCTTCCAGCCTGTATATTAAATTTGTGTGGGGGGAGGGAGTGTGCGCGTGATCTTATTAAAGATTTAAACTGATTTTCACGATATTTATTTATTGAATTACCAAAATGTTAGTCCTATTTTACAGCATTATATTAGGACTATAGTTGTATTAGGCATAAATGCCACAACAAAAGAATAACATTGATATAGATAGTCAGATAATAAAAATAGAAACATATTCATTGGAAATATAAAATAGTTATTTACACAACTGTATTAAGTGATTTTAATGTAAGGGGAAATGTAGGTAATTATTTATAATGAATCAATTACATTATTGAAAAATATTTAAAATACAGAGTAGCAAAACTGTTTTCTAATAATGTAGTGAAATTTTAGAGTGAAAAATGTATTACAGAAATCTAAGTGCATTATTAATCCGAGTAGTTTGCTTTCGTGTAGTGGACAGTCAAAGAGTAAGCGAATAACATTCTGTATTGGATGTGAACAGGCACATGTGACACTGTTTTTATATTCTCTATTTTAAATCGTTCTTGTCTAAAACAAATCATGTGTGCCCTTGAGGCAACTCAGAAGTTGTATATAATGACTCTAAAGGTTTATCTGTGACCTGGGGCAGACATATATAGCTCATAGTAGCAACAGTTGATTACGTTATGTACTATAGTAGCAGACAGAGTTTTCAACACAGGATTCAATAAGAGAGAAGCTCTAAATACTTAACACTACAACCCCAACAACGTACACACTCCACATAAAAGACAATGTCACAACCTATTAATTATTCTGTAGCTTAACATGGTTTAATCTGGTTTGTCATATCGGACAATGAATGAAATTGGTGAAATAAGGCTCAAATGATTTTGGGGTACATTGAGCTCAGAGTTACATGACATGCATATCATGATAAGGGAAAACCCAAAAAGAACCATATCCTAATAACTCGCCCTAAGTGAGATTTGAACTCGCGACTTCCATTAAAGCCATGAACGATATAAAGCATCTGCACAGGATTTCTATTCAAACAGCATTGAAAATCTTCAAAATAAAGATAACACCAGCCATCGCTTATGGACTACACACAATCTGACAGTACCTCACAACAAGCAACCTAAAAGACAGTGAAAACACAAAAACAAACGTGCATTAAATATCTCTAAATATACAAGACCGCGCCTCGTGTATGAGTTGAGCCGAGGAACTACGCTACTAGAAGATCTACGACTATAACTACTACTGCCATCCACACCGATGTACGAAGTGGCCGTTGCTGAACACCCCTAAAAGAGATGCAAAACGGATGCAATGACCAGAGATGACTGGAAGGAAGCAAACTACGAGACCAGACTTGCTGTCCATGCACTTTCACTTCAAAATATGCTACACCAAGAGCTTTCGTGAATCTTGCGAATTTTGCGTGTGCTCCTCATGTGGGATATTCTGTGGAAAATACCATGTACTGCAGTGTAAAAACCACACAGTCATTAACAAAGTTTTGTAACAGTGAAATAAAATTGAACACTAGACTTGCACATTGTGCGCCCTTCCTTACTATAGGAGAGAAACAAATATGCTAAGAAATAATGATAGCTGAAAATATGTTATGTCTTACCCGAGACATCGCTGTGTTTGCTGCCACTTGCACCAAGTGTTTATATTTACTGAGTTACAAGTTGACAGTCCTGGCTAAGTAAAGGAAGCCTTATAATTATGTAGGTTAGCGCGCCAGGCCAAACTTGTGTATGAAAATTCCATTTTACAGTTTACAAAAAAAACTGCCTGTGTGAGACTCACGTTTTAAAAAGACGCATTCTTTTGGAATTCAGCAGAAAACTGCCACGAAGACTTTACTGTTTTCTTTCTCTACCACATATCTTTAGTAAGCAATAGAAGTCCGATACGCCCAAAAATTCGATACCGAGATTTCACCGAAAGTATGTTGGGGTAGCTAACTCGAGAAGCTTATTCTTCTATCTACTTCATTTCAATCGAGATACACACTTGCAGAATAGCTATTTGACAACCTAGTTATAAATACAAATGGAACAAAAACCGGGCAATGGCACAAGTGTCGATGTATTCGTAGTTTTCTGGGTCCAAATCTCGTGAATCGACCAATCTGTCTGGGGTTTTTCGTGGTTTCTCTCAATCACCAGAGCAAATATGGGTCGTGTATTTAATACAAGACTCTAAGTTCTACATTCACTCTGAAACAATAGTAAAACTGGTAATAGACGCTAATCTATTCACAGATTTGAAAACGGCTAGAGTGCACGGCTGTCCAACGGCATCTACTTATCACGGAGCAAAATGGTATTGTGTAAAGGGATGAAGATACTCCGTATGAGTACATGTCCTGCCATCTGACTCCAGATGATCGAAAGCACCTACACAGGATGGCACACTTATAACTGCTTCTCGCGAAGCGAAAGTTTTACAGTACGGGAATGAGAACTTGAAGGCTACTGCCACGACATACCGATTAAAGAGTATCCGTCGCCAAATTACGAAGTAATTAAACCGTGTAAAATAAATAGAATAAATAAATGGAACAGCAATAGTCGAATATTTAAGTACTTTTCTTCATACTTTTTCCATGCAATCGCGAAAATAGACTGAATAACGACAGGAATGCAATAACAAAGCATTGAAAATTTTGATTCAGGAACAACGGATATCTCGAACAGCGCATGTATCTCAAAAAAAGGTATTTTAAATAAATTGTATGAGTGCACAAATGCATTATGTATGTTTTCGTCTATTGCTTAACGCATACATTATATAAGATTATATAAGATTTGTGTCGAATGAAAAGGATTCAAAAGCTATTGCCAGAAAGGTCAAAATATGAATTTTATTTATCATGAAAATGTCTTTTCAATATACCATTTTTTTTATAGAAAATATCGTTTGAAAAATATTCCAAGCAAAGAGTAGCTTGAAAATCTTTATCTTTTACAGTGAACAAAAGGTTTGGTGCTTATCCGACTTTCCGTTTTTGACACGCGCAAATGTGGAGTTTTTAACTTTTTTTTTTTAATTCCAGAATCTCGGGACGTGTATTTCTGGTGAAATATCACTGTCGAAGTTTTGGGTGGCATGCAATATTTTCTCTACCTATGTAGGTATATGTTGTAGAGAAAGCAAAACTGAAATATTGGAATACCAAAATTGGTATTTAGGTTTACCTTCAAATAATATAAGTTTATCATTCAAATAAATGATTTTCAAGAATATATGTCCACTCCAAACTATCTTTACATTGGAAGTTTTTCCTTCATATCTATTTTACTTTCTCTACATAGTACATGATATTTCGGTGGGTAAGGTATTGCACTCCATCCAAAAATACACGTTTTCGGGACACCTGTATAAAAAGCATTTTTAGAAAAAGATCCGTGTGTAGAATGCCACACGAAGATTCTGATGAAAATTCCCTCACTCCTTTACATGGAAAAATTTTCGAAATGTTTGATTTTCTCAAAAATATAGTATATGTGTATTAAAGATATTTACATGTCAAATGAGTAGATCTTGAATTTTCTGGGAATAGCTAATGAAGACCTCTTTATCTGGATGAATTTTGCATAATTGGCAAACTGTAAGCGATAGACAAAAACTCACTCTACAAAAAAGGTAATCTCGTTAAAACATACAGTTTGTCATATACATTTTTTCGTGGAGTTGGCTTTTTTGAGATATTCCTTGTTATTGGTTTCAGTTTTAAAATACTTGAGCGTTTCCCATATGGGAATTTTTCAATCCCTGGCAATGCAAGGAAACGTATTTCAATCACGTGGCAACGAGCTTTTAAAAGATTTGATTATCGCATTAGCCTAGCGTATTTCCTTATTTCCCTCCTACTTTAATGAAAGCAAATTTCACAAACAAGCCTTTATCAAATACGCCATTAACAACATAGTGAACATATTCAAGCGAATTGATAGTGCTCCTGGCAAACAGCTATAAGTTTGAAATTGTGCAAAGGATTCAGGAAGCGATTACAGGCCATTCCTCAGCATCAACCAGAAGCCTGAACAGGGACCTTGGAATCCCACACACCACTGTGTGGAAAATCCTGCGATTCTAATTGAAGCAACATACCTACATATTCATATTGTTCGCCTCCCAATTTTGCCAGAATTGTCAGGGACCACCTGAATAATACTTTACTTGGGAGATAGATTGGCCATGCATTGCCAAGGCTTTGGGCTCCCGTTAGCCGGAATTGACCCCAATGGGCTTTTCGCCTGGGGCTTTATAAGTCTAAGGTGTGTCAGATGAAAATCAATGGCATTAGTAATTGGACTTCATAGTTTTCATGTAATTATCGGAACTAGACTTCCCATTACATATTTTTGCCAAATAATATCAATACACTTTCCATCAAATTACCACTTAACAATGGAAAAACCGCATTTATACCGTTGCGGAACAGATCGTAACATTAGGTATGAAGCAAGGGTGCTTCGGTCCAAAGAGCAACGATGGAATTTGTGCAGAGATTTGTAGTTGACATTAACTGTCTTTTTTGTTTTTGTGTTGTGCTGTTGACAAGCCCACACGATAATCTCTAGTGCGACTATTTTGCGAGCTATTTACATATTAATAAGAGCGAAGGAGGGATTGACGTTTTGTTTCATGTGAAAAAATATCAAATTGTCATCACACTGATTTTGTGTTCAAATTGTTTAAATATGTGTCCATGTTGTTTATAGTCTATAAAACGGCATAAGTGTAAAATTGTAACTTTATAAATATTCTTAATATTCGATGTGGAGGCATTATTGTTGCTTCCATTTCATAATTATATAATCTCATTTATTCTAAAGGCTGTTCTAATTACTTAATTACTGTTACTAGAGTTTTGAACAATGTTACTTTTGCAGCCCCAGTTCTCCATTTAAATTGCGGTATATATGTACATATTTCTAAAACTTTATAGTAATTTTGATAGGTAATGTTATCCCATACAATTTTAAGAGTTTATCCTGAATCATTATTTTAGTGTCGATTTCATTGCTCCCGAACGTTGTTTAAATATCAATGATTCTTCCCTGCCAAAGCATAAAACCTGGAGGAATTCTTTAGCTAACTTGCGCGAAGCAAGATCAAATGTAACGCAATTTATTTTTATTTTTACTTTAGCTACACTTACCATGCGCATAGTAGGTAAAGAAAGTATTATATTGCACCCAAAAATTCAATTTCGAGATTGCACCGAAAATATATTTATCTGATATGTTCCATTCACATGACTATCAGTCTATTCTGTAATAAACTGTTATAACAAAAGCTTATTGTTTTATCTACTTCTAGATAACCTAGATAAACAGTAGAAGAAATAGCCTTACTAGTTATTCATATAAGCCAGCATAATAGGTGAATAAACTAGCTAAGGTAATAGTCAAATCTTTTAAAAGCTGTCCCTATGTGAAGCAATTGAAATTTGGTTCTGTTTGCAAAGGTTAAAGGAAAAAATTTCATGTATACCATTCACATGACTTTCTCCATATCCCTGCAACAAATTATTGTTAAAAAGCTTATACTTTTATTTACTTTATGCTAATCAGAAAAAAATAGCATAAATAGTCTAATTACTCGCTTCCTTGTAAGTAGAAGCGAAATAAGGGACAACTGTAGGTTAAAGTGATAGTCAAAAGCTGGTTGATATGTCAATGAAGTTCCTTTGCCTATATGAATAGGAGTTGACAAGTTCCTGTATGAGAAAAGTATGTTTTTCATAGCAGAAACCAAATATAAGGAATGTCACAAAAACGACGAACTCCACGAAAAAAAATATACATATAACATAAATTGTGTGTTTTAATGTGTTCTACATTTTTTGTGTAGTAAGTTTTTGTCCATCTCTTACGGTTTAGCAGTTATTCAAAATTTAGTAAAATTCATTCAGATTAAACTACTCTTCAGAGGCTATTCCCAGAAAATTCAAGATATACATTTTATTTGTCAGGTAAATATGTTTAATATACGAAATTTTAATCAAAATCGTTAAGAGCCATTTTTGAGAAAATCAAAATTTTCGAAAAAAGTTCCATGTAAAGGGTAGTTGGGAGTGGGGAGATTTTTCTCAAAATCTTCGTGTCGCATCCCTGGAAGATACTAAACTTAAATACCAAGTTTGGTATTTCACCGACTTTTCGTTTTTGAGTTATCGTGTTCACAGACACACGGACACACGGACACACACACACACACACACACACACACACACACACACACGGACCTTTTTGTGAAAATGCTTTTTTTTTTGGATATTGGGGACCCTAAAACATATATTTCCGGTGAAATCTCGGTATCGAATTTTTTGGTGGAGTGCAATACTTTCTCTATACACTATGTACATAGTGCGTATGGAGAAAGTAAAAATAAGAGAGACAGGAAAGGAAAGATAACTTCCCGTTTAAGTAAAGTTAAGTAACTTAACATTAAAACAAATGAATATCTGGGAAACGGTTAACTCCACAAAAAATGTATATGACAGGAATTGTGTATTTTAATGGAAGATCTGCAGTTTTTGTGTATCTCTTACGGTTTACCAGTAATTCAAAAGTCAGGCACTATTCTCAGAATATTCAAGATAAATATTTTTATTTGCTATGTAAATATCTAAAGTATACATTATTTTATTCCAAATCGTTACAGCTATTTTAAGACATGCAAAGTTTTAGAACATTTTCCTCATGAAGGGTAGTTTAGGATGGCGGATTTTCGTGAAAATCTTTGTCTTGCATCCTTGGGAGTTACTAAACTTAAATACCAAGTTTGGTGCTTAACGACTATTCATTTTAGAGCTATGCTGTCCATAGACATACACATCCAGCAGTACACACACATACACGTACACACCGCACTGACCTTTTTCTAAACATTTTTTTTTTGGATTCAGGGGACCCTAAATCATGTATTGCCGGTAAAATCTCGGTATCGAATTTTGGTTGGAATACAATACCTTCTCTATACACTATGTGCGTAGTACATGTAGAGAAAGTAAAAATACATTTTTACAAAAAGGTCTGTGTGTATGTGTGTGTGTGAACAGCATGCTCATAAACGAAAATACCATAATTATCTAATTTGGTGTTTCTTTAATGTCTTCCAAGGGTGCGACACAAAGATTGTCAAGAAAATTTCCCCACCCAACTACTTTTTAACTGTAAAATATTTTGAAAATGTTCTTCCCAAAAATGGTTGACAATTTTGATAAAAATACCCCATACCAAAGATAAATACACACAAATAAAATTTATATCTTGAATTTTTCGGGAATAGCCCGGAAGAATTTTGGATGAATTTTGCATAACTTATAAAGTGTAAGAAATGAACAAATACCTACCACACAAAAAATACAGATATCATCAAAACACACAATTTATATCCTATCCTGTATATTAAAGCGTTTTCGAAATAATTGATGTTATTGCTTTAAAGCTTAATCAACCTCAACTTTTCTCAAACGGGAGATTATCTTTCGTTTCTTATCTTTTTTGTTTTACATCTCACCGTGCAAAGCGAACCAAATGTCAATTATTTCTCATTGCGACCACTAAAGCGATTTCACTATCGCTTTAGTTTTCATTTCTAGATAGAAGAAAATAATACAACCATTTCTGTTAATGTTCATCTCAATTACCACGATATAGATAAAGGAATAATCCTTTGTGAAAATACGTATTTGTAGAGAAAATTATGTGAATAGAGCAGATCAGATTTTTTATTTTATCTACTTAGTTCATAGTACATAGAAAAGGAATTCATTCCATCCAAAAATTCGATATCTAGATTTCAGCGTTCATTCTCAGAGGATAATCGGAAACAATAAGACAAAATCTAGTTGCCTGCAAAATGAAATGTGAAATTCGTAAAATATGCAGTTAAATATTTTTTTCGAAATATTTCTCATATTTGCATTTTCCAGACGGCGCCATGTTCGAGTGGCAAGACTGATCGCCTCTCACCAAGGAGACTCAAGTTCTATCCCAGAGAACTGACCGTGGGATTATTGGTGGACAAAGCGGCGTTTAGGGGGTTTCTTCGGCTTGTATAGCTTTCCCGCCATGCATCCACTATCTGCTTCATAATCGCCTATCTTTCATCCATTAAACCGTCATATGATATAATTTTCTTCTTCACTCTCTTACCAGGCATAGGCTGATGAATTCTCTCTGATCCCGCTGTGGCTCATCAGAACCCATGCGCTATCTTGTAAGTCACAATAATGTTAGATCTAAATACGAGGAGGGTAAACAGAGGAAGAAGAAGAATTTTCCAATACTCTATGCAACGCTCTTTAAAGTGTTTTGTTGCTTTGAAATAATACAAACAATTCACAGTAAAAAATCTAATGTGTTCCATAACATGACTTTCTCTACAATTCAGTCACAAATTATTGTTGAAAAGCCTTTTCTTCCATCTACTGAATGCTGTTCGAGATACATTAACAGAAATAGTCTTATTTCTTGCTTCCTTGTAAGTAGAAGGGAAATAATGGAATGCACTAAGTAAAAGTGATAGTCTAATCTTTTAAAAGCTGGTTGCCATGTGGTTGAAATCCGTTTCTATGCATGGCCCGGAGTTAACAAATTTTAGTGTGAAAAATGTTTCGAGTGTTTTATAACTGAAGCCAATAACAAGGAAGATCTCAAAAAATATGGAAAATATGTATATAACATAAATTGTGTGTTTTAAAGAGATTTACATTTTTTGTATGCTATGTTTTTGTCTATCTCTTATGATTTACCAGTTATGCAAAATTCAGCATAATTTATCCAAAATGAAGAGTTCTTCAGAGGCTATTCCCAGAAAATTCAAGATATACATTTTATTTATCATGTAAAGTAGCTTTAATACATGATCTTTAATGCAAATCGTTAGAACCATTTTTGAGAAAATTAAAATTTTCGGAATTTTTTCCATGTAAAGGGCAGTTTGGGGGTGATGGGAATTTTCTCAAAATCTTCGTGTCGCATCCCTGTAAGATGCTAAACTTAAAAGCCAAATTTAGTATTTTACCGACTTTTGTTTTTGAGTTATCGTGTTCACAGATACACGGTCTCACACACGGACCTTTTTCTAAAATACGTTTTTGGATACAGGATACCCCAAAATGTGTATTTCCGGTGAAATCTCGGTATCGAATTTTCGGGTGGAATTCAATATCCTCTCTATAAATATGTACATTGTACGTGTAGAGACAGTAAGAATCTCTCTATTTCGTGCTAGTCAAGAACAACAGAAGATAGCAAAAATAGTCGTATTAATTACTTCGGGATAAGTAGAAGGGAAATAAGGGAATACACTAGACTAAAGCTAGAGTCAAATGTTTTAAAAGCTGTTGCTATGTGATTGAAATTCGTTTCTTTGCATGCTCAGAAATTTACAAATTCCCGTATGAGAAAATTTTGTAAAATTTTTAAAACTGAAACCTATAATAACGAATATCTCTGAAATAGTCAACTCCACTAAGAATGTATATGGCATACGAGAAGTATGCATATTTTTACGAGGTCAACATTTTTGTGTAGTAAGTTTTTGTGCATCTCCTTATCTCATACAGTTTATCAGTTTTGAAAAGTCATCCAGAATGAAGAGCTCTTTAGAGGCTATTGTCAGAAAATCCAAGCTATATATTTTGTTTGCCATGTAAATATTTTTAATTTACATTGATTTCATCAAAATTGTTTGTCATTTTTAAGAAAGTTAAAATTTTCAAAATATTTACCATGTAAAGGGTAGTTTAGGGCGGGGGATTTTCCTCAAAATCTTCGCTTCGCATTCTTAGAAGATAACTAAACTCAAATACCAAGTTTGATATTTTATCGACTTTTCGTTTTTGAGTTATAGTGTTCACACACACATATACAGGCGTTTTTATAAAAATGTTTTTGTATAAGGGACCCTAAAACGAGTATTTCCGGTTAAATATCGGTATAGAACGTGGAATGGAATACCTTCTCTACTATGTACATTGTGTATAGGGCTAAAGAAAGCAAAAACGAGCACATGCGACCTTGCTTTTAAGAGTATTCCAACTTCCCATGTAGCTCCAATAAGCTTTGTTTATATGTAATTTGTAGAACATATGTTAAAATACCTGACATTGGCTATAAAAAGTGTCGTGGTTGTTACGCATGATATGTTTCACTTAATACTAACAGTTATATCGATTCCCTCAAACCGCAATAATGTATGAATTTAGCGTTGGGTCAAACAATTCGTCTCGTGCAATATGCTTGCATATAAAAAGTATTAGCTATTATGTGGGTCCTCATATTTTAACATTCGCATTCATTTCCAATAATCATAATATATTTTGTTTTACTCAGTTGAGACTAAATAGTATATGCCATGAAAGATTAGAATTTGCCAAGTACCAGAATTGGAAACAGTTGTATGGCTATGACCATGACCAGTTTACGGAGGGGACACCTAGCACCTTGAATCTCAAGGTTATTTTGTGCATAAACCCCTGGGAGGAGCGGACGAGGTGAAGGAACCGCAGACGTATCAGCTGTAGAAGAGGTCGGCACAGTTGACAGGGTCGGTTTGGGTAGCTCAGTTGGTTAGGCCTGTAATAAAATACATAAAAATACTTAAATATATTTAAATGTCTTAAAGAAACTATTTCTAAAATTATATCGCGTTGGACTTCTGATCTCATGGTCGCGGGTTCAAACCCAGCACAAACCGGTGGTTTTTAAGTGTTAAGATGGTTTAAAAGCGCCAGAGCTGTCAGTAGATTTACTGGCGTGTTAAAGAATTCCTGTGGGGAAAAAATTACGGCAGACCGCCTGCCCTGATTTGATCCTGTTAACAGCAGACAGGCACACCCATAGTGCCCTAAAAGTCGCAAGTTTGACCACAGGAGCGATGCTCAGAGGCTTCCCTTTAGCATGACCGGGGAAAACTCGACGCAGCTGTGGATACTCAAAAGACTGGCACGGCTGAGAGTGACTAGCATACTCTGCGCCATCTGCTTGGGGTAAATGCCCTGATCTGGTTCTCGACCAGGGCAAGTGGGTTCAAAACCGGCGGACGACGACGGATTTTTTGGGATGTAATAAAAAAATTTTAAGAGTGGTTTCTTTCGAAAGGGAAGTGAAACCTGATGGTCCCGTGTCGTGGATTTACTGCACGTGAAATAAAATCAAACCTTTCATTTGAGCAAAAGCTGTCTTTCACGCTCAATATTATTAAATGAGGCCCTAAGAACCACACAGTTAAAGAACTTCCATAAATATAATTCAATTTAATTTGCGCCATCTGTCCGACACCGACCAGCGCTCAGTCATGGAGCCAATCTGAAAGATGAGAGGGAAATGGAATGAGAGGAAATGGGGGAGAGGAAATCCGTGGTGGAATACATCAGCCCAACCCGAGACCTTCCGAATGCGGACCTCACTTTGGAGCCTTCTCGCTCGGTATTTTGCACCTACGCCAGAAGTTTGAATTATCACTTATCCCCTCTTTGAATGTCGCACTAGTATGTAGCACAAAACGTGATTCCCTTTGTTGACTCTGAAGGTCTATGTCTTGTATCTCTTATTCCTCTTTTTCGATGTTATTAATTCTAGTATATTTATATAACGGCGAATCTTCTTGCCCTTAAAGTTCAAAGCGTATTTTGCAAACTCTAAAGAAAACCCCAAGAAATATTTAACATGTTTAAAAAAAAAAAAGAAAAAAAGAAAAACAGGAATAAATAAAGGTTAGACAAAGGATGGAGACACCTCGCTCCCTGGGAAATACCATGTTTCTATGGGGAATTGAAATCGATTTCAGTTCACTTATTGTACTGAATACTGGATCCGATCCTCGTAAACAGTAGGATCGGAATGAGATCGGATCGAGGTATGTTGCATGGAAACACTTCCGTATTCAAATCGTTTTGAATAAGCTTTTTAACAATATTGTTTAGAGAGTTGCAGAGAAAGTTGGGTGAATGGAACACATCATAATTCTTTTTGTATCTTTTCATCATATAAATTTACACCCAACCTCATAGTTTATTAAGTAATATTAATTTCTTTACACGTACTATGTGAACAGTGTATAGAAAAGGTATTGTATTCCATCAAATATTCGATACTGAGATTTCACCAGAAATACACGTTTAAGAGACCCCAATATCAAAAAAAAAAAAAAAAAAAAAAAAAAAAAAAAAAAAAAAAAAAAAAAAAAGGCATTTTAAGAATAAGGTTCTTGTGTGTGCGTGTGTGTGTGTGTGTGTGCGCGCGCGCGAGTCTTCCATATATATATTTGATAAAATATCAAACTTGGTATTTAAGTTCGGTGTCTTCCAAGGGTACGAAACGAAAGATTTGAGGAAAATTCTCCTACCCCAAACTCTCTTTTTATGGAAAAAGTTTCGAAAATGATTCAAACTACGTGTATTAAAATACTTTTGTCTTAAAGATATTTACACCACAAATAAAAGATATACCTTGAATTTGTACAGAATAGTCCATGAAGACCTCTTCGCTCTGTATGAATTTTGCATTTCTGTTAAACCTTAAAAGATAGAAACTTACAATATAAAAATGTATACTTCACTAAAGTACATGATTTATATCATTTACATTTGTTCGTGGAATTGGCCATTTCTGAGATATTCATTGTTATTGGTTTCACTTTTACAATACGGGAATTTATCAACTCCTGGTCATGCAAAGAAATGGATTTTGATCAGATAACTACCACCTAGTGTACACCTTTTATTACCTTTTACTTACAAGGAAGCAAATAGTCAGACAGTTTCTGCTGTTTGCTTCGTGTAGCATGAAGTAGATAGAACTATTATCTTTTGACAATAATTTGTTACAGAGATGTGGAGAAAATAATAAATGGAACACATCATATATATGTTTATTTTGTGTAAATCCCAAAACTAACCTTTAGTTTAATACACATTTAAAAATAAACCATACTAACAAGCATGGGGAATGTCATAAAATATTAATGCATGTTGGATGCATAATCATTTCTCAACTAGAAACGGTGTGGTTTGACAACGTGAAAGCCCAGGTGAATGTAATCTAGTATGACCTGATTAGAATAATTAAAACGCTTGCATGCAGTGTTAGTAGCATTGTTACAGTTACTGTGCTAATATATTAGTAACTATATCCATATCTATAATTAATATGTTCTTGAAAGCGAGGTATCAGATTGAAAATTAGATGAGCTTGATTGGAAGCATCCCTCCTCGTAACAGAATAGGCAGCAGTGTTAATGACATCGAAAACATTACGGAATAAAATAAAAGTGCTTCATTACCTTTAGTCAATACGACAGATATTTATTTCTCTAGCATACATATACAATGTACGTAGAGAAAGTATATATTCCGCAGAAAATTCGATACCATATTTGACTGAAAATACATGTTTTAGGCCCACCTGAATAAAAATAGTATTTTTACAAAAAAGGTCCGAATGTATGTGTTCGTGAGCGTGTGTGCACAGCATAACTCATAAACGAAAAGTTGGATATGTACCAAGGATATGGCACAGAGATTTCATAAAAATCCCTCCCCCCACTCCAACTACCATTTGCATGGAACTGTTTGCGAAAAGTTTGATTTTCTCAAAATTCATCTTTTTTTTTTTTTTTTTTTTTTTTTTTTTTTTTTTTTTTTTTTTTGTGCATTTACGGGAGTAAAACAAAAGAGGTGATACAAAGGTTGACCTCCCACTTGAGAGACGTTTAAGTAGTTTAAAATTGTAAACAATATCTAGGAATATCTAGGAAACGGATAACTATACAAATAATACATATTTTTATATATATATATATATATATAATTCTTCTGTGCCTGTGTATGTGACTGAACTCCTCCTAAACGACTGGACCGATTTTCATGAAAGTTTGTGTGTGTGTTCCAGTGGATTCGAGAATGGATTAGATTCTCAGTTCGATTCAATGGAAAGTGTTTATTTAATTAATTTTT
This sequence comes from Hymenopus coronatus, assembly GCA_030762935.1. NCBI lineage: Eukaryota > Metazoa > Arthropoda > Insecta > Mantodea > Hymenopodidae > Hymenopus > Hymenopus coronatus. The sequence goes on from CM060896.1 coordinate 97,689,524, forward strand.
TATTTATAAATTGTTATTGTTGATTTTGGAATGTTTTAGATTGGATCCGGCAGACTCCGCTACAATCGCAGTATCGAATATTCAATAATATTTTATTCCAATTCCAGTTTTTCCCGACAGGTAGTGCTACGATCAAATTCAGGAAAATATTTTATAGCTTCCTGTTATTATTGCGTTACAAATAAAATGTTTGCTAATTGAAATATTACAATAAGATTCAATTAATGTTTCAAGAGTTTTAAAGAGTGCATAAAAAACTATACATTTTGCAAATTCAGTGTGGAATTGATGTGAGTACTTTGTATAATTTTCTATCAAATTTACACGTGCGTTAATTAACAGCCACTCTAACCTACAAAAAAGTTTTAAATTTTCGAATTGAAGACAACGTCTGTCGGGTCCGCTAGTATTACATAAATTGTGCGCTTTAATGAGATGCACAAAAGTCATCCAGAGGTCTTCAAGGGCTTTTTCCAGAAAATTCAAGATATATGGTTCATTTGCTATAAAATATCTTGAACATATGGCAATTTAATCAAAATCGTTAGCCACTTTTGAGAAAATCAAAATTTTCAAAAATGTTCCATGTAAAGGGTACGTAGAGGTGGTGTGTTCTTGAAAACCTTCGTGTCTCATCTTAGGAAGATACTGAGCTTTAAGGCTATGTTTGGTATATCACCACCTTTTGGTTTTTGAGTTATGCTGCACACACACAAACACACACACAGACACGAAAGGACGTTTCTCTAAAAATGTTTCTTTTGAATTCAGAGAGTCTCAAAACATATATTTCCGGTGAAATCTTTGGGTGGAATACAAAACCTCCTGAATTTCCTATGAACATTGTACATACGTGTTAGAGAAAGTAAAAAGCTTTAAGGTTTTACAGTTTGCATCAAATGTTGTAACCAAAGTCATCAGAGGTGATGAATATCGTGGTTTTATGAAATAATTGAAATTGAAATTTGTAAACTTTTTTGTTTTACATTAGCTTCTCGTCTTTTATATTTATAAGGACTGAGGAAAATCTGGAAAAAGCTCTGATAGGAAGAACGATTCTGGGAGATTAGAACCACACACTTATTGTTCACAAGTTTAATATCTTCGACGATTGCTGTCGTGGCAAGTCTAATAGCACGAATAAAGCAAGATCGAATTTCTTAATGAAAGAAGCAGATGTCATCTGTTTATCACAGAGAGATATTGCCATTCAAAAGGTTAGCATGAGGTATGCCTTTGTTTCTCGGCCGGTTATCAGTTGGTATTCCGTGATTGCAGAAAAACTTCCGTAATGAAACTCTTCCGCTCGGTCAATATCTCCAATCTTTATAATAAGACAACTGCATATCAGTCATGTGGAGTCAGCGTAAACCGTTGCCACTTTTAACTTTATCAAGTACGCAAAATAATGCTCATGATTGAACGTAGCTGGTATGTTAGTACTGATAAAATCTCTCCCCACCGTCTAAGGACATGGCCACTTCTTTTTCCCGAGCATACAGAATTCTAGCTAACCATATGTTAGGGTATTTTACCTTCACTAAAGTATGTCCGAATTGCCAAAATAAAATTGCCTTTTATTTTCATTCTTTATTATCTGTTTCTAAATACCAGTTTTGTTATTCCGATTCGATAGCAGCAATAACTTTAGCTTTGTCTGTATGTCGGTAATGTGTGTTTTTATACATTAAGGGTGTTAATGAACTACACCAAGTATTTCAGAGAATAAGGTGTCTTACACAAGTAATTTGAGTTAGGAGAAATATGTTCTATTTGTTCAAATTTCGAAGTTGCGGATATGTTTCTACAGTACCATTCCGCCACTAGCTGATGATACCTTACGAGAATATGCCGATCCCGGTGGCCGCGCTCGCTAAAGTGTCTCGCTTTGGCGATTCGTGGTGCATAGGATCGTGGGTTCGAGTCCCGCCTTGGGCATGGGTGTTTCTGTGTTTGTAAACGTGTCTATGTTTGAGTATGTATATGTGAAAAGAAAACGTTAAGAATAATAAGGTCTACTAAGGAAATGTAGGAAAACTGGAAAAAAATTGAGAAAAAAAAAAAGGAATACAATGCCGGAGTCCTAACAAGCCTCCGGAACTGTATTTATTTTTTTTCTTTTTTTCGTATTTTAAAATAAATAACAACAGCAAAAAGGTAAGGCCGTTGGAGAGCGTAACTTTCTATGTTTTTCTCGACAGAATGACGTCACAGAGCAGGTACGATGCCTCTCTTTAGTTTCCACTAGGGGTGCATAGCAGCTGGGTAAGTTAGCAATTGGACACGGAGATAATATCTAGGTTTTAAGTGGCAAGGGGGAGGTTTTTCGGTTTAACTGTAGTCACCTTTAAGTTAGTGGGGAGACAGGTTTAATTGTGAAGGCCACTTTCAGGTAAATGAATAAGAGGAGGTGGTTGTTTTTCCGCGTTCATTGCGGAGATCACTTTCATTTAGTAACTCGGAAAGATAAGTTTGATTTTTACTTTCTCTATACGTACTATGTACATAGTGTATAGAGTAGGTATTGCATTGTACCCAAAAATTCGATACCGAGATTTCACCGGAAATACATGTTTTGAGACCACCTGAATCCAAAAAAAGCATTTTTAGAAAAATGTCTGTGTGTGTGTGTGTGTGTGTGTGTGTGTGTGTGTGTGTGTGTGTGTGTGTGTGTGTGGCTGTGGGCAGCATAGCTCAAAAGTGAAAACACCGTTAAATACCAAACTTGGTATTTAAGTTCCATATCTTTCAAGGATGCGACACGAATATTTCAAGAAAATCCCCCCACCCCCAACTACCCTTTACATGGAAAAATTTTCGAAAATTTTGATTTTCTAAACAATGGCTCTAACGATTTTGATTCAAATCTAGAATATTACTGACATTTATATACCTAATAAAATGCATATCTTGAATTTTCTGGGAATATCCTCTGAAGACCTCTTTATTCTGGATGAATTTTGCCGAATTTTGCTTAACTGATAAACGGTAAGAGAGAGGCAAAAGCTTACTACACAGAAAATGTAGAGCACGTTAAAACACACAATTTATGTTATTCAAATTTTTTCGTGGAGTTGATCGTTTTTTAGTTATTCATTGTTTTTGATTTCACCTTTCAAAAACTTATATTTTCTCATACAGGAATTTGTCAACTCCGGTCCATGCAAACAAAGGAACTTCCGTCACATAGCAACCAGCATTTGACTATCACTTTAACCCATGGTACTCCCTTATTTCGCTTCTACTTAAAAGGAAGAAAGTAATAAGACTATTTCTGATTTTTTTTTTCTCGATTAGCATGAGGTAAATAGAAGCATAAGCTTTTTAACAATAATTTGTTGCAGAGATATAGAGAAAGTCATGTGAATGGAAAACATCAGATTTTTCCTCCCGTTGCTGACATGGAACTCGTAGAAACAGAGAAGGGGACACTATATACCCTTTACAAAGGACATCGATTCAGAGAAGGAAGAGTACACAAGGAAAACCTTACTTTTAGAAGATGGTAAATAGAATAAAGTTTAAATGCTCAGGGGAAAATAAATGGGCAGTAATAACGGTGTTTTGAAGGAAGTGCTGCATATAGCATGTTATGTGCTGGACGTTGCTGTCATTGAAGTTCCGAAGCATATATATGTACGTGCAAGAAAGAGAGCAAAAGAAGAAATTACTTCGATATTATCTGTTATTTATACAGAAGAAATGCGTCCTTTATGTAACTACGGATATGAACCGGTGACTTGGCAAGATGTGTAAAATTAACCTGCAACAAGTTTGGAGAAAATCAAAACATGTGAAGCAGGTCCTGAAAACATAACTTTACCACCTGATGGTGGCACGTTTCTTTTAGCTGACGATTTCTCCGTGCCGCAAGAAAATATATGGTATTTGCAGGTACTGAAGGAGTAACTACACTAAAAGAAAAGTACGCGTGTTTTATGGACGGTACATTCTGAAGCTGTAGCAAACAATATATCCAAATATACACCATCCACCACGATCTTGGAAGAACAAGTCGTGAAACCAAAGTCGTGCTGGTTGTATACTCTCTTTTTCCAAATAAGAAAAAGGAGACTTACAGCAGACTGTTCACACAAAGAGAAGATTCCAGACTGAACCCCAAGAATGCAAGTGTAGATTTTGAACCTGACGCTATTCAAGCTTTAGTCTCTTTTTCCAAATGTACAAATTTCTTATTGCAATTTTTATTTCAATCAGTATATTTGGAGAAATATTCAAGAATTAGGAATGGTACGGGACTACACTCAAAATGAAAAAAAGAATTAGATTTCAATAAGGATATGTTCTGCATTAGCTCATCTTCCGCTTAACAAAGTTGACGGTGGTTGGCTCATTATACAGGGTGTACATAAATGAATATCGGGGTTTTAACTCTTTATAATATTTATTACATTCAACTTACACTTATAAATGATATGTCAAACGAAAAAGCAACTCAAACAGTTTTGTTTGTTGGCACAAGTGCACATGTGCGTGCAATGTTTCTGCCGCAATCCACTAGACAGCGGTAGAAGTAAAGATGGCGACCAGTAAACAGAAAGCGTTTTGTGTTTTGCAGTATGCAAAGACCGAATCTGTAGTTACTATGCAACGTGCGTTCCGTAGTAAGTTCGGCTGTGATCCCCCTAGTGATAAAAACATTCGTAGATGGTATAGTCAGCTTGAAGATACCGGCTGCCTTTGTAAACGGAAGAGCACAGGACGACCAGGAGTAAGAGAAGAGACTGTTGAGCGAGTGAGAGAGTCGTTCAGCCCAAAGAAATCAGTCCGGAAGGCTAGTCGTGAATTACAAGTTCCTGTGTCGACTGTTTGGAAAGTTGTAAGAAAACGCTTACAGCTACGTCCTTAACGTCTACAGTTATTACAGGCTCTAAAGTCGACAGACCACGGATTACGTGCCAAATTCGCAAACGACATGTTGTTTCATGAAGATTCTGTGGATAGTGTTGTCTTCAGTGATGAATCGAGCTTTCACCTTAGTGGACATGTTAACACTCATAATGTGCGCATCTGCCCCAGAAAATCCTCACGAGATGGTATAAAAGCAAGGAGATTCCCCTAAAGTGAACGTTTCTTGTGCCGTATCCCGGCGAAAAGTTTATGGACCTTTCGTTTTTGGTGAACCTACTGTAACTGGCACTTCTTACCTTGATGCACTAGAGCAATGGCTCTTCCCTCAGTTGGAAGAAAATGAGCCAGAGAACTTCATTTTCCAGCAGGATGGTGCGCCACCTCGTTGGCATAACGAAGTATGCGATTGGTTGAACGTCACTGTACCCGAGCGCTGGATAGGCCGCAAGGGCCCCATGCTATGCATGGCCTCCAGCTCTCCTGACCTAACGCCATGCGATTTTTACCTTTGGGGCTACATCAAGGATCGTGTGTACGTGCCTCCGCTACCAGCTGACCTCCCTGAATTAAGAAACCGGATTGAAGCAGCTGTTGCTACAATTACTGAATACACACTTATCAACGTTAGGGAAGAACTCGGCTATAGACTTGATGCGTGCCGTGTGACAAAGGGTAGTCACATTGAACATTTATAAGCTTCATGTTAAGTGTTTGAGTTGCTTTTTCATTTGACATATCATTCATAACTGTAAGTTGAATGTAATAAATATTATAAAGAGTTAAACCCCCGATATTCATTTATATACATCCTGTATAAAAAAGCTGACTAGGAAATGAGAAATTAACTTTGTTCTACTACTTTGTGGATGGATCTTCAATATCAAAAGAAATATATGACTCACGAAAATACCACAGAACCAATAACGCTGGCAAAGGATGGAACTACCGATTCAACAAAATCTTGCAAAGACCACACCCTAAAATACTCGTGCCAGTTAAGGCCTTGAAGATGATGCAGAGTACCAGGGATTCCTTTTCGACCGAATAGAACTCAACATAGGGGGGGGGGGGGAGTCTGTAATTGCAATTTACAAGAGGATTGGTAATAGATTGAAAGATCTTAAGGAAACCAGAGATCTATGAAATGCCTCAAAACTCTTGTCTATCTGCATAAATTAAGTTAATGACAAATTCCGTTTTATATGAATGAACTTCAATAATGAAAAAATATGATAAATTCTTGCTGATTGAGCTTATTGTTTGGGTGCGATAAGAGATCACCACCATGTGGTGAGCCCTGGAAAGTATGGTTTAAATACCTATAGCTGGCTAAAATTTTCTTAAAAACATTTTTCAACAAAATAATAAACATGACCATGAGCAATTAACATTTACGAGCGTCCCTTAATACGCAGTGCCTGAAACCGGTTTTGTTGGTTGCTTGATCTACATGCCCAATTGCTAATTCAGAAAACTGCTACAGATTCTACAATAGTCTCCAATTCCCAAGGTTCTGGTTTCAAAATCGGCGGAGGACGATGGATGTCGGACATAAAAATAATTAGTGTGGCTTCCTTTGGAAGAGAAGTAGAGTGTGTGGTAGATTTACAGCCCAAGCCTGATAAAGAGACCTCTGAGCCAAATTAAGCAGTTTTTCACGTTATCTATAGACTAGGATGCCGAAAAACATAGCTCTTAAAGAACTCCTTAAATAATTCAGTTTTATATAATAAAAAAAAAAATGATTGGTTGGAAGGTGCCTTAAGTTCAGCTTACGGAGAGAAAACACTATTATAATGTGCCACATTTTATGCACGCAAGTAGTAAAGATGACATTGTGTTCCACCGAAAAATTCTATGTAGATGTATCACCGGAAATACATGTTCTGAAGCTCACTGAAATAAGGGGGGGGATCATTTTAGGCAAAGACTACACGCGCGCGCGTGTATATAAGCAGCATGATTCCAAAACGAAACACCATTGAACCCACTTTATTACGTAAGACCTTTACGAATTTGATTATAAAACCCTACGGCTAAATACGAAACTTGATATTTAAATTCACAGCCTTCTATGGATGCCACACGAAGTTTTCAAGAAAATCTCCATCCATAACTACCCTTTACATGAAAAAGTTTTCAATAGCTCCAAGTGCTTAGTGAAATTCATATGATTAAGCCACGTTCATAAATGTGCTTGTCTATTATAATAGGGTGCATTAATGCATTTGAATAAGGTGTGCTCTGTGTTGTAAATTTAGATTTCTGTAACTGAAATTCTTTGTCTTTTTATTGTTGCGTTTACTGTTTTATTGCTTACCATTTTATTGTTTATTGCTTACTGTTTTGTGTATTGCAAAAGCACGTGTGGTCTGCGATTGATGAAGCTCAATGTATGATACTGTTATGTCAATAAATTCATTCAATCAACAAATAAAAACGTATATTTTGAATTTTCTGAGAATAGCTTGTGAAGTACTTCCGGTTTTTAAATGAATTGTATATAACTAACTGGTAAACAGTAAGATATAGATAAAATCTTTGTTCGTCAAGAACCTTTTATCCAAGAGCATGACATATTTCTTGTTTGCTTTGATGGTTAACTAATATCCTTTAACCGGGTTATACCGGTTGGTGAATAAACTAATCAATTTAAATTATGCTCAAATGGGCATGGAATTCTATAGCTAAGTGTCATCCGACATTCGTCTTCTGAGGATAAGGGGAAACTCCGATAAAATTTTCCCCTTAATCTTATTTCAAACTCTGAACCTGTTGAACAAAAAAGCTTGAAATTTAATAAAAGAGGTGCCTGATAAAAATTACCTGTATTTTACGACCAATATAGAACGGACACTAAGAACATGGTTAAAAAGCCTCTGTAAATAAAACCAATTCATTTTTTCCTATTTACTTTCCCTAGCACATATGTGCAATTTACATAAAGGATAGAGAGGGTATTACATTCCATCCATAACTTCGATTCCAATATTTCATCGGAAATACACGTTTTATGGTCCCCTATATATTTTTTTGAAAAAGGTTCATGTGTTAGTGTGTGTGTCTATGTACAAGCCGTTTCAAAACGACACCAAACGAAGATAGCAGTCGATTAGCTTACACTTTGATGTCGCAACTTTCAAACTCCTCTATTTCAAACTTTATGCGTGTTTAACAATCGCACACATTTGGGATTAAGCAGTGAAGGAACACTGGTTGTTATACGCCACACCCACATGCTATGTTTTCCATTACTAAAGTGACCTGTGCCGCGCCGGCCTGTCTATCAAACCACGCCCACACCACGCGATTGAGATCTTCGCTACCAACCGGCATCTCTCTTGGAGTATGGCAGGCACGTGTCATTTGGTTATGTACGACTGCCTAATCCGTGGTGATTTTATGGCAGTTTTTGTATGTACCGAATTTAGAGCTGAAAATTATATTCACGTATCACGTACGGTATGACCAACAAGGTCCACATCTTCGTTTGGTGTCGTTTTGAAACACCCTGTATATGTATGTGTTTGTGTGTGTATGTGTGTGTGTGTTGTGTCTTGTTTCTTTGGAAAAAATACGAAAAGTCGGTAAAAAAGCAAACTTGGTGTTTAAGATTACCATCTCCATGAATTTGACACGAAGATTTTCAAGAAACTTCTGTCACCCCAAAGTACCCTTTACATGAAAAAAAAAATTGAAAGCGTTAATTATCTCAAAACTGGCTCTTAACGATTTTGATTAACATACCGTATATTAAGAATATTTACATAAGAAATAAAATTAATATCTTGAATTTTATAGGTATAGCCTCTGAAGAAGTGTTTATTCTGGGTGAATTTTTGCTGAATTTTGCATTACTGCACAAAAATGTAGATTTCATTAAAACACACAATTTATGACACGCATTTTTTTCGTGGAGTTGACCCTTTCCGAGATATTCTTTATTATTGGTTTTAAAATGGTTAAACTTTTTTCGTACACGAATTGTTCAACTCTTGACCGTGCAAAGAAACGAATTTGTCACATAGTAATAGCTTTTAAAATATTTAATTATCGCTTTAGCTTAGATTATTTCCTTATTTTCCTCCTAATTATAAAGAATTAATAACATTAATACGACTATTTCTGCTATCTTCTGTCTATTTTGATTAGCACGAAGTAGAGAGAAGGGTCAGGTTTTGTAAGAATAATCTGCTGCAGAATGGCTAGAGAAAGTCATGTAAATGGAATAAACAATGTTTTTAGTTCATATCTGACGATAAACGAAATGGTAAAATGCTTCTCAATGAGCTCGGGGTCATTGAAGCTTGAAGTTATTCGACATTCGTCTTCTCAGGATAAGGGAAAACCCCGGAAAACTCTTATCGTGTAACTCATCATAACCGAGATTCGAAATCGGGACCTCTTAAATGTGTAGCAGTCACACGCTATCCCCGCGCTACAAAGTCAGGATTTTATACATTGGGATCTGATGAATGAGGCAGGTGAGCTGCCCCTATATAACAGAAGCGAGCTTATTTGTTTTTCGTGTTAATTCAAAGAATAGAACTTCAAAGCCGCCACACAGAGCCGAGCTTTGAAAATGACTAACCTTTGGTGCGACTTAAACGACACTGAGGCTTCTTTTTAGTTGAAATTAACTTTTCGAAGAAGTTGGCTTTTAGGCACTAAAGTGTTGTTAAACAAATCGGATGCGTTCCACTCATATGACTTTCTCTGATACATGAGTAGTCGCTTTGACTAATGGGCCGTATCATAACTGTAAATATTACATATATACAATGTATGTTTTAATGTAACAGAAATAAACATTAAAAGTATAAACAATCTTTTTTTTAAGAAACTAAGAAAATTTACAACATAACTTTGAGATTCTGTTCATGCAATATATTGCATAGTAAAATTTACACATAAATTTGAAGTTAAATTACATTGATATTCTCAAAGATATAATAACTCCATGGCACGACAGCTCACGGGGAACCTTGGCCTACCGTCCGGCCGCTGCGTCCCCCATCTCGGTCCACTACAGACGTCATGGTGGGTGAGTCGTGGTCAGCGCCTCGAGCTCCCACCGACCGGTTAATGCGGTCCTCTTGACCTGGAGCCGCTACTTTTCCATCAAGTAGCTCCTCAATTTGGCCACCAGGGACCTTACGAGGCTGAGTACACCCCGGGCCAGGTCTCCCAGCAGGGGGAAAATCCCCACGCCAGTACTGGGGATCGAACCCAGGTCTCCCGCTTGGTAAGCAGCCACGCTGCCACCGCGCTAAGGAGACGACCATTCTCAAAGATAGGTCACAATTAATTAAAAATATTTTACTCTTATAATTGCTTTATTGCCCTCTAAAGCCTCTAAAACATTGCAGGTTCAAACCTGGCGTAGGGTGATGGATTATTTCGGACGTAAAAATCCCTAGCATAGCTTCCTTCGGCAGAAATGTAAAGTCGGTGGTACTGTGTAATGTTTATTTGTACGTAAAAGAAGTCCATACTTTAAAATAATCTTGGGTTCGAATCCCTACCAGACTCCGGAACTGTGTTTATTAAAAAAAATAAGAAGTTTCCTTGCTAAAATTTTCCGCGTCCCTAAGCAATGATCTCGCCCTTCATTGTCATTATGAGTGTCGAGCTGCTCCCTCGTCACCGTGGCGAACTGACGAACTACAAATTCAAACTTGATCATGGAAACATCATAACGAAACTATTTGCTCCACTTTGGAACTACTACTACTTCCACTACTGCTGCTGCTATTATTGTTCCTTTAGTACATATAAATAGTTATCTATAAACCTTATAAGATTTGTAGTGTCTGTTGTAGGATTAAGTTCTCTTGATATTTTTGATGATACGGTAAACTTTTCTCCAGTGTTCATGTTGAGGGCACTCAGCGATGAGGTGTTCAATATTAGTATAGTGTCACATTTAGGAGCTGGTTTCTTGGAAAGTAGAAAGGAGGACTGATGTTGCAATGGCCTATTTCTCGTTCTTGCAATAGCAATTTAGTGTTATTCTTACGAAAGATCATTCTTCTATCTACATCATGCTAATCGAGAAAAACATTAGTAGAAATAGTCTTGTTACTTGCTTCACTATGCCAAAGTGACAGCCAAATAAGATTTTCCTTGAAATTTTCTTCTTTACAATGCTAAGAGAGTTAAATACCAAACTAACATCTTCCAAGAAAGTGACACGTAAGATGCTCAAGAAAACCATCTCACCGTAAACAATCTTTAACATGAAAAAAATTGAAAATTTAGATCTTCTTAAAACAATTCTAACGATTTTAATTAAAATGACATACATGACAAATAAAACGTGTATCTTTAATTTCCTGGGAATAGCCTCTGAATGACTATTGCATGGCTTTTTTTTTTTTGGATCGTGTTTAATGCCCGCTTTTACAACTACGGCACCGCAGGCGATGACCCTGATGATACATGAGTGAAGATGGAGCACTGGTGGAATGTGATGGCGGAGAACTGGAGAACCGGAGAAAATCCGTCCCTGCGCCGCTTTGCACATCACAAATCTCACATGCGGACGCTTGGGATCGAACCCGGGCCGTCTAAGTAAGAGGCGAGTGGCTTGACCACTTGGCCAAGGCGCAGCCTTACTGCATAGTTAGCTAGTAAGCAGTAAGAGGTAGAGAAAAACGTGCTAAACAACAAATGTGTGCTTTAACAGGATCTACATTTTATGAGATATGCACTTTCTGTGGTGCTAACCATTGGCAGGATATTCCTTGTTATTGGTTTCAATCTTTAACCATTTTTATACATTTCTCAAGCAGGAAGTCATCCCTGTTTCTTTTGTTTTGCTCCTTACCATGCAAAGAAAAGAAAATTTTAATCACATGACGACAACTTTTAAAAGATTTGATTATTGCTTTAGTCTACCGTTTTACTGTATTCCCTTATTTCCCTTACTTAAAAGAAACTAAGTAGTAATATCATAGTACCATATAGTAGAATGAAAGATAATCTTTTGTAAGAAGTTTGTTGCAGATCAGTAGAGGGTCATGAGAATGGAATACTCAGATTTTTTAATCATAATAGTTCCATCTATGGGCAGATTAAAATGTCATAAGGTCTATTTTCTATGCAGATCCAATATTTTTTACATAACGGTTCATAAAATCGCTTTGGCTATTCTTGCGTCGCGTTACACACCACTCGGGTATACGGTACAAATTATGTGTATGCATTTTCCTGCTTGACACATAATAAATGATGCATGCAATTGTTTAAGTTAATGCGTTGTGGATCGTTGCGATATATAAGCGCCTGTTACCCGAGTTACCCGCACGTCACGTCTAGCTTCCTTTAAGAACAGGATGTTTTGTTCCGCACCGTTACCTTGACAGCGAAGCAAGACAGGGTAAAATAAATAAAAAAAATTAAAAGCAATGTGAAACACAGGGTATTAGTAAACATAAATGCTGATATTATATTTTATGCAGTAAAATATTATTTATAAACTCTTTCAGATAAAAATCTGATTTCTTCTATTCACACGACTTACTCTACATTTCTGTAACAAATTTTTGGTAAAAAGCTAATTTTCTTCTATTTAATTCATGATAATCTAAATAAACATTAGCAGAAATTACCCTTATTACTTGGTTCTTTGAAAGTAGAATGGTAAAAATTTAATTTCTTCACTTCACATGATGTCCTCTAGCTTTTCGTAAACAAATCTTTTATTCAAAACATTAATATGTTATGTACATCATGCTAATCAAGATAAACATAAGCAGAATGAGTCCTAACTACTATTTTCCTTGTAAGTAGAAGGGAATTAAGAAAATGCACAGGTTAAAGCGATAGTCTCGTCCTTAAGCCGGTCGCTATGTAAAACAATTGGAAATTCCATTCTCTTTGCTTGCCAGAAGTAAACAAACGATAAACAAGATGCATTCTCTTTCGAGAAAAGTTGAAGTGAATTAAAATTGAAACTAATAATCCGAAATATGTCGAAAACGATAAACTCTACAAAATATAATTAAATATATATTTAATCGATATTTCATAAATATGTAGATATATTTAATATATATAATGACATAAATTGTATGTTTTAATGAGATCTACCTTTTTGTGTAGTAAGTTTTTGTATATCTCTTATGGTTTGCCAGTTGTACCAATGTCATCCAGAATGAAAAGCTCTTCAGAGGCTATTCCCAGAAATTTAAAGATATACATTTCGTTTGTCATAAAAATATCCTATACGTAGGTAAGGTATTTTAATCAAAAACGTTAGAGCCATTTTTCAGAAAATTAACATGTTCGAAAAATGTCCCATGTAAAAGGTAGTTTAGATTGGGAGGATTTTCCTTAATATCTTTGTGTCGCATCCTTGGAAGATACCAAACTTAAATACCAAGTTTGGTATTTAACGGTCATTTCGTTTTGAGCAATGCTGTCCACACACGCATGCGCACACACAGGCAGATCTTTTTCTAAAAACGCTTTTTTTGGCTTCAGGGAGTCGCAAAACATGTATTTTCGATGAAATCTCGGTATCGAATTTTTGGGTGCATTACAATACCTTCTCTATACAGTATGTGCATGGCACGTGTAGAAAAAGTAAACATATCTTTATATCTACCTAAGTAGCTTCAGATTAAAAGATGAACAATAATACTTAGTTCAAAACATAACAAAGAATTGAAAGGAAAGCTCCTTATTCATTTTATACACACTCAATAATAATATCGTGTATACTTGTTCCGGTAAAATAGGTTTTGAATGCCTTAATCAGGAAAATGTTTACGAGAAAGGTCTGCTGCGTGTCTATGTATGTGAATAGCATAACTCAAAAGGAGAGTGGGTTATATACTAACTTTGTATTTAAGTTCACTATTCTCCAAAAATATGGCACGAAAATTGCCCGGAAAATCTCCCATCCCAACGCATTATATGGAAGATTTCTTCAGTATTTTCTTAAAAAATTGTTCATACAATTTTGATTAAAATGTTAAAAATGCTTACGTTAAAATAGTAGGTATATCGTGATTTTCCTGGGGATACCCTATGAAGTCCTCATCATTAAGAACGCAGTTTCTATGATCTTGTATAATAATAAATTTTAAGCGATAGGTGTAAATGTACTGTACAAGAAGTTTAGGTATTTTAAAACACACATTTTATTTTAAATAACTTTCTTTTTATCATAAACCATTTCCGAAATATTGTTATTAACGCTTCGCCTTTTTCGGTAGTGCTTATGAGAGAGAGAGAGAGAGAGAGAGAGAGAGAGAGAGAGAGAGACACATACAGGTACAGCGAGAGGCAGACAGTATTCGCATACAAAAACCTTAATAAATGTTGCATTTAATACAATTGTGGATCTTTTAATCAAGCAAAGAATGTTTTAATCGGTATGAATTTCAGCGAATATTTTACTGCAAACAACTGTATATTTGGTAAGCAGTTATTTGCTTATTATTTTATTGCATCACAAAAATTTGAAATTAATAATGTTTTTGCGGAAATGTATAGCTTAAAGTGCAATGAATAACAAATTTATGTGTTCCATTCATGTAACTTTCACTAGGTGTTCCACAAACAAATTTATTACAAAAGATAATTCTTCTTTCTACTCCATTTTAATAGAGATAGGAGAATACACTATGCTAAAGCGACAGTCAAATGTTTTAAAACCTTTCCTACGTGGTTATCATTGAAATTAGCTTTTTGGCATGGCTTGGACTAAGACAAAAAAACAAGGTCGACTGTTTGAGAAAAGTATAAATATGTACATTAAAATTGAAATCAATAACTTAAATTGTCCTTTTTGTCTATCTCTTACAATTTACTAGTTATGCAGAAGTCAACCATAATTAAGAGGACTTCAGAGGCTTTCCCCAGGAAATTCAAGATTTACATTTTATTTTTCATGTAAATATCTTTAATATACGGTATTTTAGTCAATATCGTTAAAGTGATTTTTGAGAAAATTAAACTTTTCGAAAGTTTATCCATGTAAAAGGTAGCTCAGGGTGGGATCGATTTTCTTCAAAATCGTTGTGTCGCATTCTTAGGAGATGCTGAACTTAAATACGGAGTTTGGTATTTAGTGGAGATCTAGTTCTTGAGCTGTGATGCTCAAACACTCGCACACAAGCACACATGGAGATGCTTATAAAACCGCATCTTTTGGCTTCAGGTGGTCTGAAAACATTTATTTCCGATGTAATCTCTTTATCTATTATGCAAGATGTACATACGTGCTAGAGAAAGTAAAAATAATATTTAAAAAACGAAAGATTGGGAGTGAGTGAGAGAGAGGAGGAGAGAGAAAACACTTGAAAACGAAAAATCACAAAAATATAAAATTTCGTCCACCACCTATCAAGGTTGCAGCACTAAATCATCCGCACCTAAAGTAACCTTTCAAATGGAAAGATGTTCTTTCTATTGCATATTATACATAAAAAAACTTTGATTAAAATGTTCTACATTTGAGAAACTACCAAAATATGTATATCTTGGAATTTATGGGAATGACATATTCATTTAAATTGATATCTGATGTGTAACATTTACACGAATTTCTCCACATATTTTGCAACAAAATGTTGTCACAAAGGCGTATTCTTCTATTTCATGCTAAACAAGATAAACGTTTGCATACGATGTTTCATTATATCTTCTCATAGATTAAAGATACTAAAAGATAGTCAAACCTTTTAAGAGCTGGCGGCTATGCAATTTTTTTTAAATTCCCTGTTCTATTATTTCATTATTAATGTATGTGGGTTGAAAGATTTTTCATTCTCAGATTGTAAAGCTCTTCTATAATTATAATCTGTTTGAGATAAATAGTTTTTTTTCCAAGTTATAGCTGTTGCAGGGGATTTAACTTGGGTGTTCTTTGGTCTTTACATTTATCGGTTCATTATTGGGTGCTACTTAGGGTTGTATTAAGTGGTTTAATTATCTCGTTTTTGAGAATTTATCTAAATCGCTGTGGGCGACTTACTTCCTCTTGATTGGGGTTGGATTTCTATTTTTGTCCTAACAATTTTTGGGCTATATTTTTGTGTTTGATTTAGCGCTTCAGAACTATTTTTCTCTGGAATTAGCTTGAGATTTATTATTTTTCATTGGTAACTTTTTTCTCAGCTTAATTATACTGACTTGCACTTAATTTGGTGTCTTGGCAGAGGGGGTATTCTCTTACGAATGATTTATTGGCAGACATTTAGTTGCAAGTTTTTGCTCTCATTAATTATTGAAATTATATAAAGTTAAGCAAATTTTGTGAGCTAGAAATTGTTATTACCTTTCCATTTGTTAATTACTGCTTAATTAATGAGTTGATTATACCATACGGAATAGGAGAATTTTGGGTATTAAATTGTTCTAGTCAATTCAGTATAGAGTCCTTGCTCTCCTATTGGGGGTGCATTTTCCTCGATGTTTGTTATTCATTTATTTAAAACAAAAGGATATATATATATATATATATATATATAATATATAATATAAAATCAGTTCCTTAACAATGCTTCGTATTATATTTGCTTTTTTTAGGATGGTAGCTGGATTTTAATGAGATGTGAAAAATACTGTCTTTAATATTCAGTTAGTTCCTGGCTTGGAAATAGTATCTTATCTAAGGGGCATTACTGTTTTAAAGGGATATTGTTTTACCGTAGGCCTTTGAGTTTTGTTAATGTGTGCAATAATTTACTCCAGCCAGATTGGAAGATTGTTGCGACATACTCCAATTATAATAAATTCAATCTGGAGCCCGCGACTGGTTGTTTAGTGCAACTAAACTTTTTCGTTTGGTAGCCTTCGCTTTTCCAGATAATGTTTGTTTGTTTGTTTGTTTTTTGTTTTTTTTTGGATCTGACCTCGTGGAAGTATCCCGAACTTATTTTATATTCGAAATATTTTCCTTGTGTTGTGCCTGTGTATGCAGCGGTCGTGCGGCGCCGCAGTGTAATTTCAGGTGAGGGAGTTAGTTTGGGGTGGGGGAGTTTCTTAAGAAATTTCCTGTCGCTTCTTTGAGAAATGTTGAACTTAAATATCAAGTTTGATAGTTATTGGACTTTCTTTTTTAGTTTTCCATTCAGAAAAAAAAAACACAAACACACACACACACACACACATCCACATGGACCTCTTTTAAAAAAAAATTATCATTCAGGGGCTCAAAACATATATTTCAGGTGATATCTAAAGTGAATTTTTGGGTGGAATACAATATTTCCTATGCTTATTGCGCAGAGAAGAGAAAATAAAAAAAGTACTTCTTGTTGAGATATGTAATTTATTAAAGTTAAATTCTTTGTGGGGTTAAACATAAGTAATAGAAAACTGTAAGTTTCCGTGGCGGTTGTTTCGTTTCTGACGAGCTCGAGCAAAAAGTGTGATGCCAAACTAATTTTAAGATTTTTAGAATGTATATCATTATGTAACTGAAATTTATTTCCGATTAATGATCAATACAATTTAAGAAAAGTAAAAATATAAAAATAAATAACTTGAGATGTGAAAATACAGAGCATGTTATATGTTTAGCCTATAAAGAAGGTATTGTACGCCACTAAATAATTCGGTACCGAGATTTCACTGGAAATACAAGTTTTGAGACCCTGAATCCAGAAATAACATTTTTCGTAGAAGGTCTGAGTGCGTGTGCAAGTGTGTCGGTGTGTATATTAATGTGTATGCGTCTGTGGACAACATAGCTCAAAAGCGAAACGTTCATTATATACAAACTTGATATTTAAGTTTGATATATCCCTAGAATGAGAGTTCTATCACCCTAAACTACCCTTTATATGAAGTAAATTTCTAAAATTATTTTCTCAAAAGTGCAACGATTTTGACTAAAATATCGTATATTAAAAGATTTACATAACAAATAAAATGCGTATTTTGAATTTTATGGGAATAGCATCTGTAGACTTCTTTATTCTGGATGAATTTTGCTGAATTTTTCATAATGGTAAACCGTAAGAGAAAAATTTACTACACAAAAAAATTTAGATGTCGTTTAAACACACAATTTATGTCATATCTATATTTTTCTTTTATAGAGCTGACCGTTTGAGATATTGCTTGCTATTAATTTCAGCTTTATGATATACTTTTCTCACGCGGGAATTTGTCAACTCCTGGCCATAGAACAAAGGAATTTTAATTACATCAATCAGCATTTAAAAGATGTAGCTATCTCTTTAGCCTTTGGTACACCCTTATTTTCCTTCTATTACAATAAAGCAAGTAATCAGACCATATCTGCTAATTGTATCTCAATTAGCATGAAGTAGATAGAAGAATAATTTGTTACAGAGACAATGAAAAAGTAATGTGAATGGAACACGTCAGATTTTTTCGTATAAAAAGGTGTTTCATTTTGTTTCCTGTGTCATCTCTGGTACGTTGTAAATAAACTTTGGCGTATTATCTAGCACATTATTTTCTCTAGCACGTTTGTACAACGGACATATTAAATAGAGAAGGTACGAAGTTGATAATCGAACAACATTACCAATAAAAGTATTAACACGAATTCTAATCTATTCCACCAAAAACTATATACTCGTATTTCAAAGGAAATACATATTTTGAGATCCTTGAATTTGAAAATAGATCATTTTTAGTAAAATGTCCGCGTTTGCGTGTGTCTGTCTGGCTGTCTGCCTGCTTGTATCTGTGGACAGCATAGCTCAAAAATGAAAATTCCGATAAATACCAAACTTGGTATCTAAGTTTAGTATCCTCCATGTATGCGATACCGAGATTTTCATTAAACCCCGCACTCCTAACTATCCTTTAAATGTAACACTTTTGGAAATCTTGATTTTCTCATAAATGGTTCGAACGATTTTGATTAAAATGCTATATGTTTAAAATTCTTTCATGTCAAATGAAATGTATATCTTGAATTTTCTGAGAATAGCCTCTTAAGACCTTTACATTCGGACTTTTTTGTATAACTCGTAAACCGTAAGAGGTAGACAAAATCTTATCATGCAAAACATGTGGATGTCATTAAAACACACAATTTGTCACACCCATTTTTGTAGAGTTAACCGTTTCCAAGATATTCCTTATTATTGGTTTCAATTTTAAACTACTTATAATTTTCTTCAGCGGGAATTCAACTTTCGTTTTATCTCTCTTGTTTTACTCTCGGAAATGAAAAAGAAAACTGAATTTCAAGTTTTTGACATAGCAATAGCTTTTAAAAAAATTGACTCTCGCTTTGGCTTAGTGTATTTTATTTTATTTCTATTGAAAAAGAAGCAAGTAATAAAACAATTTCTGCTAATGTTTGTCGCAATTAGCATGACGTAGATAAAAGAATTAATCTTTTGTAAGGAAACTTTGTTTGTGAAACAGTTAGAAAAAACTATGTTAGAAAAGACAAGTTCTCTGTTTAACTTCCTCGTATGTAGAACTTGCATCCTCAAGATTTGCAAGTCAGCTCCTGGGGTCAGAAGCTTGTTGAGCAGAGGCCGTACGTAGGCTTTGGATCAGAGAGAAGCCAGAATTGGTGATCAACCTAATGCCTGGTATGAAAGTGAGGAAGTGGATGATATGAAATGACGGTGAAAGGGATGAAAAGAAATATGATTATGGTACAATTAGTAGAATGGGTAACGGGGTAAACTGGAGAATCCAGAGAAAACCCGTCCAGGCACCCCTTTGTCCACCGCATATTCCATATGCAGTTCTCAGGGATCAAACTCGGGCCTCCTAGGTAAGAAGCGAGCCGTCCAACCACTCAACTATGGCGCCGCCGAATGTTAAGTTTAAAACAAGGAGTGTTCCATATATAGACGTAGAATGCATGTTTGTGCGAGCTACAAAATATCTGCGTTTTGAGCTGCATAGTTTTGGCACATATTTACTGAAGATGTGTTCTCTGTACTGAATTATGATTCTGATGGTGCACCAAATTATGAGTTCTATACTCCATTTATAAGCGTGCCGGATATTGAATTTTCGAAAAAAAAAATCTTAGAAATAGTAGATTTTCAAAATATTCATTGACAAAGTAAAAAAAAATATTCTCTCTTGTTATTTAAAGTACCCAATGGGCTATTACAAATAGGTAAACAGCAGGCTCAAAATGTTTCAGCATTATTTCTTCGTAATCTTCGATTCTTACATTTTTTGCCCATACATTTATCTTGCTGCAATTTTTTCCCCGTTCCCTTCAGATCTTCAATATGCACTCTCTTAAGGTGGAAAGAGATCTAAAGAGCATTTTCATTATGTTAAGCATAGTTCTAAAATTAGAATTTTAATAATTTAAGTCGTGATTATTTTTATAAAATGCTTTATAATTGTTCTCCAAAAAGTTTAGTAATACACAACATTTAGTACTCAATTGAAAAAAAAACATATTTTTAAAATATCATTTAAAAGCTTAAGCAATTCAAATGCTAATTGTCATTTTTGTAAATGTATTTGCTTTGAAATTTAGATTATATAGCCAAGATAATTATTCTTCTGTTACAATTATGTTGAAAAAATACAGAATTCATTACCTTGAAATTTGTAACAATTTCCCAGTTGATTACTGGTTACCCTTAAAATTAAGATATGAATATAAATATAAATTTTGAACTATCAAGTGAAGTTTTCGAGGTAACAAGAAATTTGTTCAATTTTTACTCACTCTTGGTTTGTCAAATTAACGCTATTGATGTCATATATTTTAACTGCTGAGCGAGCGTACTTCTTATATATAGTTTTGCTTCCTGATTGCTAAAGACCAGGTTTGTTGTATTTATATTTACTGACATTTAAAACAAGGTGTGATTAGCATAGTGTTGACAATATAAATCTGTTAGATTATACTAGTAATTAGATAACCGTTCTGCAGTATATCTGCACTAAAAGTCATTTGAATACTATTTCCCTCCTTCTCTTTTTCCTCTTCTCCCTCTTTCTCTCCTTTAGAAACAAAGGTCAAGTATTTTTTTTAATACTGTATTTCGCTATTAAATGTACAGAGTAAATAATTGCCTATTTTGCTGTAATTATTTTCGATGGAGATAACGAAGTGGTATTTACCATTATTTATTACCATTATATGACAGAAATGACATGAAATGGAATAAAAGCAGAAATGTAACAACTGCTACACGAAATGCGCGCGGATAAATAATAAGAGTAACATTTTATAGGATTGAGAGAAAGTGTATTTGAATTTCTATTGTATCGTTATTGATGCACAAGGATACCACCGAATCTATTGCTCTGTATCTATCCGAAACAGCTTGTTTATTACTTAGCAAAACTCATTTAAAAGCAAATATTTGTGGTGATTAAGAGTTCATAAAAATTCTGAAATAAGCAAATTAAATAATGAATGTGTAAATAAAACTTAGAATAATAATATTTATAATTTAAAAGTTTGAAGATTATTTTATTCATAAAAACGAAAGAAAGAGAAGAGAAAAAGCTTACCCTGTGCCTGGGAACGGCGGGCATGGAAGAAGTCCTGGAGCGATACCCGAAATTCTCCAAAGGTTGCTGCGACTGCCGATTCCCCCGAGGAGACAATGGACGTGGACTGGTCGAAGGCGTCGGCGAGATATGACCCCATGGCCTCTGTTGCTCGGCCATCAGGAAGCGATGCAGATCTGGCGGCTGGCGAGTAACGGCGATGGACGAGGATCGACGTCTTCCAATCGCTGGCGACACCGGCATCTTCGCACTCTCCTCCGTCGCAGGCTCCAATTTCTGCAGCGGCGACGGCGACACTGGCCGATTGTGGTACTCTGAGGACCTCCGATGGAACGATCTACGTGGAATAGCACCTCTCCTCATCTGCAGCCGCTTGTAGTTCTTAAAGCCATCTGTGTCGCCCAGCATAGCACTGCCGTTACCACTGCCAGACGTGGACCTGGACTCTCTCGGAATGAGCTTGTCCTCCAGCATCGCCACGATCACCTCGTCGTTGTCCTCGGTTTCTGTAATCCTAGAGAAGAAGTCTTTAAAAGTGTCGGGGAAGTTGGTCATAAAGTTTTTGCCATTGTCGGGAGTATGCGTCTTAAGCGGTTCAAATTGTCTCTGACTACCGATCGACGGTGCTGCCATCGTAAAGTTCTCGACGAGCACGCTTGCTTTGTGTTCAAGGATCGATGGAGAGTAATTTGTGTGCGCTTCCGCGGGAACAGAAATAAAAAGTCCTTACTCAGATTCAGGTGGCAAGTTAAACATCGCGAGGGCGACCCCCTAGTCTCTTCCAGAGAACCCGGATAATGAAATGTCACTGTTTCTCTACAAGTGTTTATATTTACAAAACGGTGTGTCACATCATTTGATCACCATAGTTGGCTTAGGACGTAGCACTGGAGTAGTAACGCAGCCAACTACCCGCCCCGATTTGATGGTAGCGGGCGAGCTTGCAGGACCTCGCTGGCTCACTCACATGGTATCCTAGCAACAGACTGCGTTCCGCGCGTGCGGCCACCGAACAACTGTCTCGTGCAACGAAAAGAAAAGCTCACGTGTGCACAAAACACAGCTTCCCTACAGACGTTTCGCTCAACTGTCTCTGCTTTGTGTCTCTGTGGCCTCACCGTGGAACACATCATTAAAATTAGTGAGGCAGATATAAAAATAAAAACCTCGCATGTTGCATTCTCATGAATTTCTCTACCGCAGACGTTATTTTTATCTCACTTCTGCAAAATATTCTTAGAAAAGCTGTTTGTTATCTCTACTGTTTTCTAGTGAAAGTATTGCATACCATAAAAAAACATTTCTGATGTCCATTCACATGGCTTTCTCTATCTGTTCTGTAAAAACCATATCTATTACATGCTAATCAAGGTAAATATCACCAGGAATGGTCTAATTACTTACTTCTTTGTATGTATAAAAGAAATAAGAGAAAAGTAGTTGACTAAAATTCTTTTCTTGGGAGGAAGGGCCTTTGTTTTATTTTACTCAATTTACCCCTCACCAACCAATCTTTTCAAGTCTGTATCTATGCGATTGCCATTGAAATTCTTTCCATGGCTAGGAGAAAATAAAGATAGATATGAAACTGATGAGGACTTGCCGATTGAGAAAATTTAAAACATTTTAAAATTGAAACCAATAACAGGGAATGTCTCGGAAATGTTTAACTCTACAAAGAAACTATATAAGTCAAAAATTCTGTTTTAACCAGATCTACAGCTCTTAGTGTTTACCAGTTATGCAAAAGTTCTCCAGAATGAAGAAGTGTTAAGAAGCTGTTGCCAGAACATTGTCCATGTAAATATATTTAATATGTGGGATGTTAATCAAAATTGTTAGAAATTTTGCGAAAATCAAAATTTTCGAAAAATATTCCTTATCAAGGGAAGTTTGGCCTGGGAAAAATTTCCATGAAAATCTTTGTATCCCAAGCTTGAAAAATGGTGAACTTAAATACTAATTTTGTTTTTAGCGGAATTTTTGTTTTTGAGTTATGCTGTTCCATGTACACAGGGCTTTTCTTTCAAAATTGTTTGGACTCACGGACATCAAAATATAGAATTAATGTAATTTCCTGTATATATAATTACCTTTAATCTTTATATCCACTTTTTAAGTGAAATACAATGCAATTTCTACCTACTATGTACATAGTATGTTAGAGAGAGTAAGACTGTATTGAGAGTTCAACGGAAGTACACGTTTTAAAACAAGCTATAAAAAAGTTCTCCTTTGTGACTCTCTGTGTCTGCGAACAGTATAACTTAACAATGAAAAGTCGCTTAAATGCTACATTTGTAATTTAAGTTATGCATCTTCAAGGAGAATTTAAAAAAAAAAATCTATCCACTCCAAATTAGTTTTTGCACACAGAATATTTCACTATTAATAATTTTCTCGAAATATATATAAATTAATGTTATTAAAATGCCATATTTTCAACATTCTATGAAGTGCCCTTTATTCTGAATGACTTCTGTATAACTAACTAGTACACAGTATGAGAGAGACAGATTCTTATTATACGAAAACTGTAGATCTCATTTAAGTTTATAATATATATAATCAATTTTTGCAACATTATCCATTTCTAAGATATACTTAGCTAGCAGTTTAAAAGTTTGAATACTTACAGTTTTCACAAGTGATTAGCAGCTATTATTATTATTACTATGATTATTATTATTTCTTCGTTATGCCATTTTTGTAGTAAAATCGGGCGTTAAACACTATCAAACAGAAAAGGAAGTACCTGTGAATATTGGTGAAAACTTAAAATAACATTGAGTTTAACTGCTTTACACTCTTTAACTACTGCGGTTCTCAGCGTCCCATTCTACATTGGGCGGAAAGTCCCGCTTAGTCTTGCTCAGAGGCCTCTTTATCAGCCTCGAGGTTCTTTTACGTGCCGTAAATTTATGACACGGAACCAACGGCTTTACTTCCCTTCCGAAAGAAGCCTTGCGAAGGATTTTTACACCCGAAAAAGAATCCATGACCTTGGAGAGCTGAGGTTAGCATGTTACCTGTAATCACGTAGGATGACATGGAATTGTTGCTTGAAATTCTATATGTCATTTACCTAAGATAGGTAGATCATATAGAAAGCAAAAAATCAGAAGTGCTCCATTCACATGACTTTTTCTACATCTCCTTAATACATTATTGTTAAAAAGCCTAAACTTCTATCTGCTTCATTCTAATTAGAGATCAATATTAGCACAAATGCTTTCTTGCAAGCAGCAAGGAAATAATAGAATTCACTAGGCTAAAACGACATCAAAGTAAAGCTATTTTTGAGAAAATCAAAATTTTCGAAAATTTTTCCATGTAAAGGGTAGTATGGAGTGTGGAGATTTTCCTCAAAAAGTTCTTGTCGCATTCTTGGCAAATACTAAACTTATATACTAAGTTTGGTATTTTACTAACGTTTCGTTTTTGAGTTTTCGTGTTCACAGACACATGGACACACTGACACACGGACCTTTTTCTAAAAATACTTTTTTTGGGACACAGGGGACCCTAAAACGCCTATTTCTCGGTATCGAATTTTTGGGTCGACTGCAATACCTTCTCTATACACTATGTAAATAGTACGTGCAGAGAAAGTAAAAATTTGCTTTTTAAATGTTAAAATATATAACCACTGGGAGTCGTGTGCAGCTGTAGAGATACCAGACATTTTGCATTTTAAATATTTAGAACATAGCGCGTAAATAATGCTTCAAAGCATACTGGATAGAGGACCTGTTGCAGTGAAGCGCTGCTGTTCCATCTCCGTTATTTAATTAAATTAATTTCAACAGGACAACAAGTTAATCCCATTTTATTGAATACCCACTAATGGAGTAACGGTTTTTTACGTCGCATCAAAGCTTCATATTGTTTATTTCATTTGATTCTGTCCCTCTGAAAAGTATATTAATTTCGTGTTCATGAGTGCCGAACGGGATGGCTCAGACGGTAAAGTCTGTGGCCAGCATTCGAGAACTTCTGTGGTCTAATCATGGTTTGTTTGTTTTTTGTTTTTTTTCGTGATTTCTCTCAGTCGCTAAGATGAATCCAAAATTAGTTATTTAACCAATGACTGAAAGCTACGCCGTCAGTGTAAAACAACAGTAAAACTGAAAATATATAACAACATTTGCGCTGCCATCTATCCGCAGTCATTGAAAGCAGTTTGAGTGTATGGCACCCAAACGCCATATGCTTGGTGTGGAGCAAAGGGGTATGGTATGAAGGATGAGGTGTAGATACTTTAATGACTATAATAAAGCTTGTTGTACACCACCTAATCACAAACTAAAATCCAAGGCACAAACGCCCGACTTCTGCGTCCCCATCTCTGCCCATTACAGCGCCATAGATGGGGTGCGGTCTATACAACCTGGAGCTGCTACTTTTTCCTCACGAGGCTGAGTGCACCCCTAGCCAGGTCTCCCAACGGGAGAATCTCTAGGAATCAATAAGTAACCATGCCCATTAACGTTGTTTGTTTCCAAGATCTCATGAATGGTAGCATATTAATACCCATTTGAAATTTGTAACTGTCGCACAATTGATAAAACGCATTTAATGAGCAAACGAACCGTATTATCCACTTCGAGGAATCTAAAAGTTACGATATTATTCTTGAGACCGGGACACATCTCGCCACACCCAGACTCCTGGAAAGGTCCTAACTTCCAATTACTTCACCTGTACACACGTTTTGTAGTACATGGCTTCCACGGAAGAATCTGCACGGACAGCACCTATTACGATCTCAGGGACAACTGCACTTGCAAGTTATTTTACATGCTATAAATACCACCTACTGAAGTGCAAAAGCAGAACTCGGCCACTAATTGCACAAACTAAAGACTGGTAAAGCCACAATGTAACCTATATTTCTGTATCCTATCTTTGTACACATTGTGTTTAATAAAATTATATTTTAAGTTTAACTATCTCTAACCTAACCATCTATTATTCTACCTGATATCCTATCCTATTCCAACTTTTTTTTATATCAATACTACTTCTCGTAAAACTAAAGATGGGGACGCTACCTCTCGTAGTACCAGCAAACCCAGGGTTTTAATGTCTTGTGGAACGTTGCATTTAAACAATATTAATCTGAGTTTTTCGATATAGACGCCAACTATGAAGTGATTGATTTTAACCCTACCCTTGAAAGAGAAATTAACCCAAGCAAACGAGTACTTGTATATTTCAATATAAATCCCGTAATTGATTGAACCTTAAAACGACATTTTCTAGTACTAAGATAACAGGAAGTGGGGAAAAATTACTTTTCGTAGGAAACTGTTCCTTGGTGTTTACAGAATTTGTTCATATAACGATTTTATTTCAGTTGAAGGCAGTAAATTATTCTTGCTACTTGAAACTTTACAGTGAAAAATGTAAAACCTTTCATTGCATTTCCCCCCAAAATATTTAACGTCACTATTATAAGCTAAAAATAGGTTTCCTTATTGCGAAATCAGTAGAAAAATTACAATTGGTTTTAATTCAAAATCTTCTCGGGCTTCTAGCCAAGTTTTTACCTAGCTAGAAGCCCGAGAAGATTTTGAATTAATACGTCGCCAGGAAAGCTTCAGTTCTTATTTTACAATTGGTTTTGTTTGTAAATTTAGAAAATACTACTATACTTATTTTAACTAATACTGCATGATGTCCAGCAATTTTGCTACGTGTAAAAAACCACTTGTAATTTTTAAACTAATTTGGTACAATTTTAGTGGAATAAACACTCATTTTAACGTTATAAACGCATACAAACAAAAACTACTGATGTTTAATATGAAAAGGTGGAATAGCCAGTTGCACTCCCAAAGGTTTTTAAATATTTAAATTAAGTTTAAATTGGAAAATAAGCAAACTAATGTGGTGTTGTAACATAATGTTTTCTACCAAAAAGGGCAACTCAAAAAGCATTACGGTATTATTTAGCACACATTAAAATATGTTTGAAACAAATTCGTCACCGGATGTTTAAGCAAATAATTACCTAGTTCTAAATGGTGGTTCGAAGATTCCTGAAATATTAAACTTTAATATCTTCTCACAATTAAGTTGTAACGGATCAGGGTGCAATGTTTGACATTTATGTAACAAGATGTGATATAACAAACTGTAAATTTTTTATGCTTTAATTGACTTAAAAGTAATTTTTCTGTTAAAATTTTAGAAAATTAATTTTATTTTCTTTAGTGTTCAAAATTAATAATGCCAAAAATATAAAAAAAATTCAAAACCCATTCATTACCGTTACCTCTATAATGAGCATGTAAATCCTCAATGGTCTAGTTAAAATTTTAATTTTAAGAAGTATATTCCAACTTTATACCAAATTAGTAAAATTAAAAATGAGTATTTTTAAAATAATGAATCGAAGACTTTGAAAATTTCTAGTGTAGGGCTTAATATAATGTTTTGTCATTTTTTAAAAGTTTTGCCAGGTTTTATGCAATAAAAATATTTCGATTTATTAACAGAGTGTCCCCTTGAAGACCAAAAGAGATTAGAGATATGCCTAAAGTTTTACAGTAACACAATCTGGTGACTAAAAATGTAGAAATGATACGTTAGATTTACAGGTGATTTCAGTGCTGAAATGGTTGTAAATTAGTGATAGGACTAAATGATATTAAGCTCAAGTGAAAGATAACGTACAGAATTTTGTTTTGAAATGTTTAATCGACTGTTTTAAAAAAAATTGTAAAGTGTGTTCTGGATCATTCGGTATATGAATGATTGCAGTCTATAGTCCCATAAATGAAAATGTAAAATTTGCACTGTGTATTTGCACTGTGTGTTTCATTGTCTTTCAAGTATTCTCAAACTGTTCTACACCTTGCGGGTCTGGACCACTGGCCCTACTAGCTGCCAAACTGGTCCTTGACGTGCTTTAATTTATTCCTTCTGTCCCTATCTGTAGTGATGAAACCAGCAAAGTGCTTCGCCATTTAATTCTTGCTAGATTCAGAGCCGTCATTATTAGCAGGTAAAATGCTGCAACTTCCAGGTCGAAATCTGAGGATGACTCTGAACTGTCATCACCTTAAGTTTATCACTAAATTATCGACGACAGTATCGGTGAGGCAGTTCCAGTTGTCACAATTTTTCCCCTTCCTTGTTTACATGTGTAATGTCAGCCTGCCACATTTCCGCCGTCACCTGAGCCACTGCTTCGTCTTTCAGCTTGAAAATGTTATTCTTTCCAAAGCGCAATGTCATCCATATCTACAATTATGTTGACATTGTTTCGTTTCACAAACGAAACCCCCATTCCTAAAAGTAATGCACGTTTAAAATCTGGCAAATCAGTCATTTAACATTTTGTTTATTTTAGGTGGCACATTGCCCCCCCCCCAAAAAAAAACTATGCCTATTGAACGAATTGCACATTTAACAAAGTTCTCCACCTTTCCTAAAACTTCTTTAGCTCTCTTTCTCTTTTTATAAGGTGTTTTAACACCACAAGTTTCTTTAAATTCTTTGCGAACGTGAACAATACTCGCTTCTGACACACCGGTGAATTGTGGTTATTTTCTCCAGTTCATTCACTAAAATATCTGGATTATGCTCCTTTAATCTATAAAACACATTTAAAACAATTTGCTTCTCACCACTCTTTCACTGTTTATCCTTGGGTTGCTTTTTATATCCGTGATCATTCATTTTTAGTACTACCAAATTCACACCAATCGCAAGCTTGCCGCCATGTTCCTCACTGACATTTTGTTTGCGTTTCTGCCTCAAATGTAACCGCTTATTTCTTGTGAATGGATATATCTGTAGTTCCAAACAGCTGAAAAATAATACAGTGCATTATAATGTCTATTAAACTTAACGATTTCCGTATTTTACAAGCAAAAATGTTAGTAACAATTATCTATTTTTCTCTCTTGAAATTGAGTACTTCGTCTCAAAGTAAATGACAGCATTCAAAGTGGTCAGCATGGGACTGTTCTCGGGATTACTCATATAAAATGGCGTTTTTAAGGGCGGTGGGGCAGAGAGAGTTGGGCTCTATAAAAGGCACATTTACGACATATATTATTTAATGCTCTACTGTTGCTTACGCTCGTAACGAATTTGTTTAACTTCCGATCGGCTAACTTGTACACGAGAAACCTTGCATAATCGAATCGTGTTTGTAAAGATTAAATTGGAATATTTTTTTTTTTTTTTATAGAAGCTGAAGAAGAAGAAGAGATTTCCGTTGTGTTTCAAATGGTCCTACGGAAGGAAGCAGAAGATAGAACTAGATTAATTAAAAGAAGTTAACAGACGGGAATTAATTATTCGTCTGCAACAGGTGAATCGGCAATCTGCTTTGCTTTTCAAGTACGTTGTCCACTGCTAGTGTTCTTTTCTTGTTGGATTTTTTTATCGCTAACCTCCTCCTGCTGGTCCACAAGTCGGACGTATTAAGTAATTGGAAGGAACGGAGACCATGAACCCTGTGTGTCAGGGCTGGTAAAACCCACTTCGAATAACGCAACAAAAAGTCGGATGTTGCACACACGATTTTCTCTGCTCAGTCAAGTACAAACTATTCTTAAAATGCCTATACTTCTATCTACTTCATGCAATCGAGATAAAATCTGAAAAAGTTGTCTTATTTCTGTTTCCTTGTAGGTAAGGAGATTAGGTGAATACAGCAGGCTTTAAGCGATGGTCAATTTTTAAGAGCTGGTCGTTATGTAGTAAAAGCGAACGGTGCCTATGTAGTAAAAGCGAACGTTAAATACTATCAAAAAAGTCTCAAATACTATATTTATAAGGGTTTAAAGTGTGAAACGACTTTTGAAAGACTATTACATTCGCCACAAAAATATCTTAAACTTATAGTATTTTAATCAAAATCGTTAAACCCATTTTTAGGACATTAAAATTATCCAAAAATTATCCATATATAAATGGTAATTTGGGGCGGAGATTTTCTTTAAAATCAAGATTGATATTTAAGCTTTTCGTTAACGAGTTAACGCTGTTTTCACACAAACACACACACACAGAAACGGGTATTTTTCTAAAAATATTTTTGTTAACAACTAAGCTTGTATTATATCATATACTGTGACCATGAGATCTTAAAATGGAAATGGAAATGGCGTGTTATTTATGGACGCTCTTTAACTGCTGTGGTTCTCAGCGTCCCATTTTAAATTTGGCGTGAAAGACCGCTTCATTTTGCTCAGAGGCCTCTCCTATCAGGCTTGATGTTCTTTTACGTGCTGTAAATCTACGACACGGGACCCACGGCTTTACTTCCCTTCCGAAGGAAACCATCGTCCTCCGCCGGGTTTGAACCCGCGACCTTGGGTCTATGAAGTTAGCATGGTAACCATTAAACCACGGAGGGTGACTATGAGATCTTAAGGAAAACAAATGATCATTGTCAGCATTCTTTCTTACATTGGTACGGAATTGTAGCTCATCTTGGAAATAATATTCAGAAAACAAAGCTTTAACCTATGGTACTCCTTTATTTCGCTTCTACTTGCAAGGAAGCAAGTAATAAGGCTATTTCTGCTAATTTTTTTTCAGATTAGCATGAAGTAAATAGAAGTATAAGCTTTTTAAGAATAATTTTTTGCAGATATGTAGAGAAAGTCATGTGAATGGTACACATCAGATTTTTTGCATATAGGATTGCTACTTTCGGTTATGACCTCGTAAAGCAAACATGCATACTTGCAAATAAAAATCCCTCTTTTAACACTTATATCACAAATAACTTATAATTAGTAACTAAAGCTCCCCATATGTCTGTTAGATCTTCGAGGTTTAATTCCACCAGCGATGACTGGATTCATTTCTAATGTGGAAGCATCTAGTGGGCGGTGATGATGAGGATGGGGATGCCATGAGAGGACCCTCAAATTTTTAGCACGTGCTTCGGGATACACATGAACGAATAATAGATGAAGGCATGTATAGAGCCACCACTAATCCCATCCCAGAGCCGGTGATTTAGTCAAGGGGGCAAAGAATCACAAGTGTCTATATACTGAAAGGTAATTTTACTCATTCTACTCCTCATTCCCCCTCCTTCTCCGAAAGTTCTCTTCAGCTATGCTTCATCAGTGGTGGATAAAACGTTGAACTCGGAACTCCAGGAGCAGTGGTAGAGATAAGTTTTACCTTCTCTACTTACACATTGTATTCGTACATAGAGAAGGTATTGTATAACCCAAAAATTTGATTTCGGGGATTTCACTGGAAATGCACATTCCCCTGTAGAAAACTGTTTGTGTGTGTGAACAACGTAACTCAAAAACGAAAAGTCGGTTGAATACCAAATGCAATAATAAAGTTCAGCATCTTTAGTGGTTTTAACACGAAGATTTTTAAGAAAATTCCCCACCTCGAACAACCATTTGCAAGAAAATTTGTCTAATATTTGTTTTTTCTTAAACTGCCTCTAAAATTTAGTTTAAAATACTAGATATAAAAATAGTTGCATAGAAAATAAAAATATGTGATGTGTTCCATTCATATGAGTTTCTCTACATCTCTCCAACAAATTATTGTTAAAAGGTTTATGCTTCTATTTACTTCATGCTAATTCAGAAAAAAGGAGCAGAAATTGCCGTATTGCTTGCTTCCTTGTAAGTAGAAGCGAAATAAGGGAGTAACATAGGTTAAAATGATAGTCAAAAGCTGGTTGCTATGTGACTGAAGTTCCTTTGTTTGTTCGGAGAGGAGTTGACAAATTCCTGTATGAGAAAATTATAAGTTCTTCAAAGCTAAAATGAAAAACAAGGAATATCTTAAAAACGATCAACTCCACAAAAAAGGGATATAGCATAAATTGTATATTTTAATGTGCTCTACATTTGTATGTAGTAAGTTTTTGTCTATCTCTTACAGTTTAGCAGTTATGAAAATCCCGCAATTCCCAGAAAATTCAAGATACACAGTTTATTTGACATACCATATTTTAGTCAAAATCGTTAGACCCATTTTTGAGAAAATCAAAATTTTCGAAAAAAGTTCCATGGAAAGGGTAGTTTGAGGTGAGGGATTTTTCTCAAAATCTTTGTGTCGCATCCCTGAAAGATATTGAACTTAAATACCAAGTTTGGTATTTTACTAACTTTTCGTTTTTGAATTATCGAGTTCACAGACAAACGGACACACCCACACACACGGATTTTTTTCTGAAGTTTCTTTTTTTGGATACAGGGGACCCTAAAACATATATTTCCGGCGAAATCTCGGTATCGAATTTTTGGGTGGAGTACAATACCTTATCTATACACTGTATGTAGTACGTTTAGAGAATGTAATAAGACGTATATCTTGAATTTTCTAGGAATAGACTCTGAAGATCCATTTAATCTGAATAGCTTTTGCATAACTGGTAAACCGTAAGAGATAGACAAAAACTTACTACACGCAAAATATAGATCTCATTAAAACATAGTTTGTGTGGTATGCATTTTTATTTTCCCTACAAGTACTATGTATAGAGAAGGTATTGTGTTCCACCCAAAAATTTGATACCGAGAATTCACCAGAAATATATGTTTTAGGGTCCCCTGTATCCAAAAAAGCAACTTCAGAAAAAGGTCCGTGTGTGTGGGTGTGTCCGTGTGTCTGTGAACTCGATAATTCAAATTGAGGTCCCCCAATCCGAAAAAAAATTAGAAAAAGTACGTGTGTGTGGGTGGGTGGGGGTGTGGGTGTGGGGGTGTGGGGGTGGGGGTGGGGGTGTGGGGGGACAGCATAGCTCAAAACGAAAGAACGGCTAAATGCCAAACTTCATATTTCAGTTGAGTATCTTCCAAGGATGCGACACGAAATTTTTCAAGAAAATGCCCTACTCATAACTACCCTTTACATGGAACACTTTTCGAAAATTTGTATTTTCTCAAAAATGACTTACAATTTTGATAAAATGCCGTATTTTAAAGTATTCACTTCACAAATATTATGCATATTTTGAAATGTCTAGGAATAGCCTCTAAAGAGTTGTTGAGTTGTGCAGAATTTTGCATAACGGTTAAACCATAAAAGGTAGGCAAAAACTTACTACACAACAAATGTAGATCTCATTAAAACACACGGCTCATGTCATATACGTTTTTCTTGTAGAGCTGGCCGTTTTCGAGATATACATTGTTATTGGCTTCAACGTTAAGCTAATTAGCATTACCCAAACAGGAGCATTCAAAGCGAACTGAACCTCAATTGTTTCGCTTAGCGACCGGCTTTTAAAAGATTTGACTATTGCTTTAACCTAATCAATTCCCTTATTTCTCTTCTACTTGCACAGAGCATGTAATAAATCAAATTCTGCTAATTTTATCTCGATTAGCATGATATAGATAGAAGTATAATCCTTTGTAAGAAAAATTTGTTTGTGCAACAGCTAGAGAAAGTCATGTGAATGGAACACACCAGATTTTTTGTTGTAGAGTTAACCATGTCAGAGATATTCCTTCTTATTGATTTTAGGTTTAAAATATTTAAACTTTTCCAAACTTGAATTTATCATACCTGTTTTTGTTTTACTCCTGGCCATACAAAGAGAACCGAATTTCTATCACATAGCTTTTAAAAGATTTGGTTATCGCATCCCATTATTTTCCTACTACACAAGGAACTTAAGTAATAATACAATTTCTGCTAATGTTTATCTTGATTAGCAATAAGTAGAAAAAATGAAGGCTTTTGTAAAATAATTTGTACAGATTAGATAGTCATGTGAATAGAACACATCAGAATTTTTGACTTACAAAAACAAGGAAGCTGCTATAATAGTATTTAGTATTCAGGTAACACATATAGAGCGCTTGAATATCAAACATCACTATAATCGGAAGCATAAAGCGTACATTTATGACCATACACAGTTTTAAAATGAACTTGCTTTATTACTTTCTCTAGCCCCATATGTACAATGTACATAGGGATAGAGAAGGTATTGTAATGCACCCAAAAATTCGATACCGAGATTTCACTGGAAATATATTTTTTGGGGTCTCCTGAGTCCAAAAAAAAACATTTCTAAAAAAAGGTCCGTGTGTGTGTGTGTGTGTGTGTGTGTGTGTCCGACTCTGTGTATGTGTCTGTGGACAGCATAGCCCCAAAACAAAAAGACCGTTAAATACCAAACTTGGTATTTAGGTTTATTATCTTCCAAGGATGCGACACGAAGATTTTCAAAAAAATCCCCCCACCACAAACTACCCTTTACGTGGAAACAATTTCGAAAATTGTGATTTTCTTAAAAATGGCTGTAGCGATTTTGATTAAAATCCCGTATATTAAAGCTATTTATGTCCAAAATAAAATGTATATCTAAAAATTTTTGGGAATAGCCTCTGATGACCTCTTTATTCCGGACTAATTTTGCTGAATTTTGCTTAACTTCTAAACCGTAAGAGATAGAAAAAAAAACGTACCATACAAAAAATGTACCTCATGACAAAACACACAATGTTTGCCTTTACGTTTTTGTTGTGGAGGTAACCGTGTTCGAGATATTCCTTGTTATTAGTTTCAATTGTGAAGTACTTAAACTTTTCTCACACAGGAAGTGTCTGTTTTTCTTTTGTTCTACTCCTGGCCAAGCAAAGAAGTGATTTGCAATGACAATCGCATAACGATAGCTTTTAAAACATTTGAAAATCACTTTAGTATAGTGCATTCCCTTATTCCCTTCTACTTATAAGGAACTAAGTAATAACATTCTGCTAATATGTATCTTGATTAGCATTGTGTATAAAGAAGAAGAATCTTTTGTAGGAGTTTTGTAGAGCAGCTAGAGAAAGTCATGTGAGTGTAACAATCAGATTTTATTTTTGAAAATGATAGCAGCAATATATGATTTCCGCTTTTTCATGGCTTTAGTTATTTATTATATAATTAAGTATCCGAAACTGTACTTAATTATCTAAAAAGCTGGGTGTACCTTAGACCTATTTGATACGATGTAATGTACAATATATTATTTAATGTGTTTTAAAATTTAAAAATAATGGAGTTTCCTCTCTCTCTCTCGCTCTCTCTCTCTCTCTGTCTCTTTCTCTCTCTTTCTCTCTGTGTATATGTATACTTTAAACCAAACAATTTAAAATATTACACAAATACCTTTAAAACATGTTTTAAAGTGAAATAGAGATGAAACTCTATCACCCTATTTATTGTTAAAAAGAAGCAACTTATACGTTTATCACAAGTCAGTGTAAGAATTTTACCGAACAAGATTAAGGAATGTTAAATCATTTGAGCATTATAGTTTTCTTAAACACATCATGTGGCTTTAATAATTATTGTATAAATTATATTATGGTTAATAAACACAAAATACAATAGTGCGTCACATTATTGACCAGCAGACTGGAACAAAAATCCACTATTGCACCTGACTTGTAGCAAACAAGTGAGTTACTTCTTGCCACTAGACAGCAGATTGTGGGGTGAGTGAGGCACATTCCCTCCCTGCTTTGCTGACTGTCCCCATGCCTCAGTACGAGAGCACTGCGCTACCCCAGCAACAAATAACTAGGGTATGTTGTGCATTTAATGAGCTCTACAATTTTCCTGCACCACAGAGTTATATTACGACCATCAAGAAGGAAGAGGGGTTTAGAGGTTCTTCACACAAGATTCGGTAAGATTTAATACCTCATGGCAGTACCCCATAAATATATTATTTTAATCAAAATCTGAGATCTTTTTCAGAAAAATAGCAAATATACATATTTATCATGTAACTTATTCTAGTTGGTAAACTGGGTTTTATTTTCTATATTGTTTACCTGTGGTAGGTGAGGGTCAGCATCAGACACAGTGTTACATGGTGTCTGTAAAATAAGCCAAGCTGATCTTATTTTTCTCTACATCTTCTCTAAGAATACTTGCCTACAATTTATTGGCCCAAATACACATAATTCTAAGTTGTTATACATTGGTGACAGCGTAAGTTTTACTTATACTATTCTTATTTACTATTTTCTAGTGTATTACCCTTTTATCTACCTTCCTTTTGATCATTCTTATGTGTTTCTATCTTTGTCGAAATTTTCCTTCACTGTTTATATTTTTCTCTCCTTTTGCACTTACAATCTGCTAAATATTACTTCTCCATTCAAATTATTTCACTTTAATATCATACCGCCTCATTGTAGCTTTGAATGCAGTAGAGTAAACAATGCAAGTCCGGTAACTTCACCTGGAAGAACTTCTTTAGATTGTATTCTTGAAAGAGCTGTAATTATAGAATTTTCGTTTTGAGGTATTCCCCTTTGATGGTTTTTCCTAATAATAGAATTAGTATTCTCCTCGGATGTTTTTCCTAATAACACTCATTTTGGATTCATTGAATATAATACCCTTTGTATTAGAGTATTGATATTGTGGTATAGTAAAATGCCAGTTTATCTATTGGATGGTGGTAAGAGATAAATATACGCGTTAGCGCTGTTGCCCAGCGTACAGCGCGGTTTCGACAGTAACCAGTATCATCTGCAACTTTCTTTTTTCCCCGCTTCTCGAACGTTCTGGATACCTGTGGAAATTTCCAGTGGTTATATAAGCTAGGTAATCAGTTAGTGAATGTGTTTCTGGTGCGAAAAAAAGGTGTTCCTCTCCGAGGGAGT
This sequence comes from Hymenopus coronatus, assembly GCA_030762935.1. NCBI lineage: Eukaryota > Metazoa > Arthropoda > Insecta > Mantodea > Hymenopodidae > Hymenopus > Hymenopus coronatus. The sequence continues at coordinate 97,726,471 of CM060896.1, forward strand.
TTGACGGCTGTTGTCATGTGCTACTGCAGAAGACTAAAGAGGTATTGTATTCGACACCCCTGAGAATGAAGTGAACAGAAGAAGAGGCTAAATTGTGTGTTTTCATTACGCTGCTATATCGAAGAAGTGAAGCGACAGTAAGAACAACGGAACATTTGAACTAGTATCACATTAGTGAAATGAAAGTTAAATCTAGTCAAAACCACAATTAGATTTTTGGGTGGTTTACAATATTTCCTTACCTGTTACATCAAAGCGAAAAAGAAAGTTAAAGTTTGCGGTATACTCTTGGTGTATTTAAGACGAAACTATTTAATGATTGTATATCTACTCGAATTCAAACTGCTGAATAATGAATGAAGTTCTACGTAATGTAGACGAGAACATATACTGATGAGAGTTGCTCGAAACTTGGCGTGCAAAAGCCGTGGGGAGGTTACCCAATCAGCTAAATTAGCCAATAAGATGAATGCGGCGGTTAAGGCCAAGCGTCGTCGATGATGGTCTGGGGGATACGCTCCACGGGGCGTCGATGGGTACAGTCTCCCTCTTGTTGTCTCGTCCTGAACACCTGCTGTGGAAGTGTAAATTGCAGGGGTAGCCACAGTATTCGAGGCAGAATCTGCAGAATTCGTTTAGTGTAATGAATTCTAAATGTTTGTGAGAGAAAAAATCTGGTTTTACGTTCACATTAATTTCTCTACGGGCTTTATTATTTCTACATATTATTCTGACAAAATAAAAATCTGATTTGTTCCATTCACATGACTTTCTCTACGCCACTTTAAAAATTAATCTTAGAAATAATATTCTTCAATCTACTTCATGCTAGTGGACACAGCAGAAATGTTCTTATTACTTGCTTCCTTGTAGGTAAAAGAGAAATAAGGTAATACCCTTGGCTAAAGGATAGTAAAATCTTTTACAAGCTGGTTCTTGTGTGATTGAAATTCGTTTTCTTGAGTTGACAAATTCCCGTATAAGAAAGCAGTAAGTACTTCAAAACGAAAATCAATAACAAAGAATATCTTGGAAATGGTAAAATCCACGAAAGACATGTATATGACATAAATCGTGTGTTTTATCCTGATTTACGGTTTTTGTTTTGTAAATTTTTCTGCATTTCTTATGGCTTACCAGTTATGCAAAAGTCATCCAGAATGAAAAGGTCTTCGGAGGCTATTCCCATAAATTCAAGATATAAATTGTATTTGTTACGTAAATATCTATAATATTTTAATCAAAATACGGTTTGTGTGAAAAATAATTTTTGAGAAAGTTAAGTTTTCGAATTTTTTCCCACGTAAAAGGGTAGTTCACGGTGGGGGGGATTTTGCTAAAAATCATCGTGTCACATCCTTGAAAGATACTAAACTTGAATACCAAGTTCAGTTTCTTACTGACATATCGTTTCCGAGTTAACGTGCTCACAAACGGACTTTTTTCTAAAATAATTATTTGGACTCTGGGGACCTCAAAACATATTTTCGATGAAATCTCTGCATCGAGTTCTTGAGTGGAATACAACACCTTCTCTATACACTATGCGCACAGAACATGTATAGAATGTAATAAAAAGTATTATTTTCTACACTTTGTATATTGAGATGCATAAAACGAGATAAATATTGATTCAGCTCGCCTGGGTAGTGTGGGGGTAGCGTGTCTGCTTCACATTCAACAGGTTACGGGTTGGAATCTCGCTTAGAGTGAGTTCAAGAATAAGTTTTTTTTCGGGGTTTTCCCTTATCCTTAGTAGACGAATGTCGAGTAACTTTAAGCTCCACGGATTCAGAGATCATTTGAATATAATTTCACCAAATTCATTCATCGTCCGATATGATCAATCAGGTTAAAGGACACACACACACATATATATAATTAGTACTGACAAATCTAGCCCCACCTCTACTAGCCAGACCACCTCTATTTTCCGAGCATAATTCTAGCAACTGGATTGGCAGCGTGCTTTATCCCTCTCAAATATGGTCGAACTGCCGAACGGTAACTTTGTAGCTTAAATCTTACATTTTCATGCCATCAGTTTTCTTAATAACTTGAAATTATTTCGGAGAATGCATATATATTGTAATAATGATGAGATAAATTTATATAAGGACAAGCATATAATACTGATTTATGTACAAGAAAAATATTTGAACTTGAGCTTATACGCAGCATAGTATTTTTAAATAGGAGGGGAAAGATAATATTTGTATGTCTGGCTGTAGAACCTTTATCAGGAAAACAGCTTAACTCTTGCGCGCGATTCTATTATATCAGTGCGTGCATTAAAGAGCTAAGTGTTTTACTGGGGAATGCTCAAATAAAATAGAAGGAAAAAAATGGGATTGGGTCACGAGGTCAGTTTGAGCAGTCGCATGACCAAGAGACGAGCAGTTTTCGTCAAATAAGAATAAAGCAAGCTAGGAACTTGGATTACTATATAAGGCAGACAATTTCATTATTTGGGGTGTGTGTGTCACAAAACTTTCAGAGGATAGGTCAACGAGTGTTAAGATCGTGAAAGACAATGGGTAAAGCAAATAAAATTACTTCGGGCTAAGAATGAATGTGTTCTTCAGTTAGATATTTGTAAAGAGCTTGAATTGTACGCAAAGGTGCTTGTTAGGGAATATATAGGCAATTACAGCATATTTAGAGAGCGCATGACGTCACACGCTTGAAACCAAGATTTCGATCAGCTGACGAAGCTGAATGAAGGTCTAACTTTAGCATGGGACTTTAGAAAAAAGTTCCATTAAATTTAAGACAGCAAAACAATGGTGCGTTATTGTGCAGCTTATGACTGCAAAGAAGCATTCCGAAAAGAATCTGGCATTTCTTTTCGTTACAAGTTAAAAGTTGACGACAAGCAACAAAAGGAGAAAAGTAAATAAACACGAAGAAAAAGAATTCATTAATCTTACAATGATACAACACCAAGAGTTTAAAAAATCTCCCCTCCCCAAGCTACCATTTACATAGATTTTTTTTAAATATTTTTTTCATAAAAACATCTCTAAGGATTTTGATTAAAATATCCTATATTAAAGATATTTACATAATAAATGGAATGTATATGTTGAATTTTCCAAGAAAAGCCTCTGAAGAGCTGTTCATTTTGAATGAATTTTGCTAACTGGTAAACAGTGAAGCATAGACAAAAGCTTACTGAACAAAAATGTAGATCTTGTTAAAAAAAACGCACAATTGTAATATATGTATGTATATATATATATATATATATATATATATATATATATATATATATATATATTACATTTAATTTGTTGTAGAGTTAACCTTTCCTTTCCTTTTCTTATTTGTTTCAATTATAAGCTACTTAACCTTTTCTCAAATGGGAGCTCATCTTTCGTTTCATTATTTTTTTATATACTCCTGCCCGTACAAAGTGAACCGTACATAGTGACCTGGTTTTTAAAAGATTTGACTATCGCTTTGGCTTAGTGTATTACCTTATTTCCTTCTGTTAGAAGGAACTAATATAACCAATACTACTAGCGGTTGATCTCTATTACCAGGTTATAGATAAAGGAATCTTTTGTAACAATGTATAGAATGTCAAATTTTTTTTTCATTCTGGGTATATTAATTTCATTGATTTAATCAGCTAAAATAAAAATCTATCTGTTTCCAAAGAAATCTGTTTAGAAATTGGCTGGCTTACATTTTTCTTTATGGATAGTTTTTGTTTATTTAAGCTTTACGTTCATTAACCTGGTTGGTCATATTGAACGATGAATGAAATTAGTGAAATGATGCTCAAATGATCTCGGGGTCCATGGAACTTAGAGTTCCTCGACATTCGTATTCTCAGGATAAGGGAAAACCCCGAAAAAACCTTATCCGGGTAACCCTAAGTGACATTCAAACTCACGACCTTTTGAATGTGAGGCAGACACGCAACCACCACACTACTCAGGCGGGCATAATTTTGTTTTTAATATTTTATATTACAAAGTGGAAAAACTGGAGCAAAAAAAAAAAAAAAAAAAAAAAAAAAAAAAAAAAAAAAAAAAAAAAACCACCGCATGATTATACTAATTACTTTTTTAAACCTAATCAGACATTTTAAGACACACATTTTGCAGTGCTTTGAGGAAAATATTCAGATCTCGAACTATATTTTTGTGGAACAAGGTAGAATTCAGCCCGTCTGGGTAATGTGGGGGTAGCGTGTCTGCCTCACATTCAACAAGTCGCGAGTTCGAATCTCGCTTAGGGTGAATTACTCGAAGAATTTATTATTATTATTATTATTATTATTATTATTATTATTATTGCGGATCTTCCATTTTCCTGATAAGATGAATGTCGAGTAACTTTAAGCTCCATGGACCTCGAGATCATTTATGTATCATTTCACCAATTTCAACCATTGCCCGATATATGACCAACCAGGATAAAGGACGTTAAGCTTAAAAAAAAGAAAAAAAAAGGATTGAATATAACTAGCAAGCAAACAAAAACAAAAATGCGATGTGTTTCATTCACAAGACCTTCTTTATATCTCTACACTAAATTGTTTAAAAGATTATTCTTCTATCTATTTCATGATAATCGAGACAAAATTAGCAGAAATAGTTAATATGCTCACGTTAATATCTTTAATGTGCGATATGTTAATCAAAATCATTCGACAGTATTTTAGCACGGCGCATTTATTATTAGTTTAATCATTTGTTTGTAACATTTAACATAAGGAATATGTGCTCAGTAGAACGCAGTACCGTGGCGTGTAGAAACCCCCTTTGTATTCTTCATGGTTACGTGCTTTGTTAAAAAAACGAAATTTAGCGCAATAGGGACACAAGTAGCGACCTTTTGAGAGGAAGAAATGTATTTTCCCTTTAAAACTTCGAAGAGGGAATGCTTCATTGTAGAACAAGGTCATGTGGGTGTAAATAAAGAAATAATCCCCTATAGTCACGAGACAACACCACTTTACGCGCCCTTTTCCAGCCAATCAAAAAGGAGGGCAATACTCGGACCTTTTAATATATAAATGATGTGTATACAAGAAATCGGGATCATAAAGTAACACACAGTGTAGGAAAACACGTATAAGAAAGGTGACTAAGAAATCGCGTGGCATACATTGGAGAAAACGGTGTTTTATAAGATAATTAGACGAGCAATTATTACCGTAAATGCTATGCGGACCGAGAAACTCAAGATTACGGTGACGAGTGAAAAGATATAACAACTCCGTAAAAGTGGAATTAGCACTTAAATAAAACTACGTCATCAGGTTTGCGATTGGTTATGTCGGGAGTCGCTCGTAGGGTTAGTGCCTCAAACGAACAATTCATTAATGAAGGAAGTCTACAGTGAATTAAGTGAAATTTCTCTTTTATTTGAGTCTACCAAAAGTGTTACACACCTTTGTCATTCTTTCCCGCCCCCCCCCTGAGCAAGAGACAGCTCCTGGTCTACTAGAACGAGCTTAGCCAGTGCAACAAAGGGAGTCTGCAAGGTATGTACACTCTTAATGAGGAGAATTTTACGAGCATTAACCCTCGACCAACTCCAAATAGACTCACTCATACTGGCGCCACAACAAACAATACTATGACATAGTGTCATAACAACAATAGTACGACATATTGGCGCCCAACGTGGGGCGCGCGAATTATAAAGAATGACACAATGGAGAAACAATTAAGTGCTATTATTCCGCAAAACGTCGGAGAACTTCTAGAAGGCAACCAAGGTCTCGAAGGAAGGGGCATATTGATGACGTCACCAGTTAATGGACAACTAGAACTTCAAGAGTCGACACCAAGACGTCCAGATCATTAATTGTGAGTGATAGCTTATGTGAAGTGTAAAAAATGTGTTACATCAGTAAAACTAAAGTGCTGAACCCGCTACAGAGGAACAAAAAGGTCAGAATAACACTTTTAATAATTTTAAAGTAGATGTTTTGGAGGGGAACAAAGATATTTGGTAACTGTAATGCTATTGAGTAGTAAAAGGGTGATTGGAGTAAAAATGTCAAGCCCAGTGGAATCGGACAACGTTGAAAAAGGGGTTTCACAAAATACTGTAGTAACAGATGAGGAATGTGAACAATACTTAGAATGCGAACAGACGTCAGAGTCAGACAATAGCTTACGAAACGGTTCTTCAAACCAAACCATGGAAGAAGGGGGAGAGATGTCCCATAGCAATGACCAAAGGCAGGTAGCAAACTCACTCAAAGAATCAGCTGGGGAAGAAAATAACTTAAACCCACAGAGTTTGGCTGATTTATTTAATATGTTAAAGAATGAAATACAGTCATGTAAAAGGGCAATGGAGTTACAGTCAAATAATTTACAGTCATGTCAAGAGAGTTTTGAATCGCATGTACAGTCACTTAAAGGGGTAATGGAGATGCAATCAAATAATTTAGTCATGTAAAAGGGTAATTGAGTCACAATTTCAGCCATGTATAGGGGAAATACAGTCATTTGGAAAAGAATTGTAAGCTGATTTTCAAAAACAGAACAAGGAAATAAATAGAATCAATAATGAGTTAGATCCTAAGATAAAGTATTCATCCAAATGGAAGAGAAATCTAGTGTGTTAGAGGGAAAAAATTGAAAAAAGAATGTGAAAGTCTAGAACAGGTAGACCGGGTGCTAACAAAACAGGGAACCCAAATACAAGAAACAACTCAGTCAATTCAAGGGGGAATGTAATTACGATCAAAACAAGAAATACCATCGTTTCCAGGGGAAATACAAGTTAATTGTCAGGATAAGAGATGGAGAGTAGAGAATCATGAATTAAATAATAAAATTGAGGTAAAATGGAACTCGCATAAGGTAATTCAAGGGGAAATATAGGTTTATTGCATAGAGCAGAAATGGGGAGCAAAGGAAAGTAACTATGATGTTAGTAACAAAATTGAGGTAAAAGGGAGCTCAGAACCAAACATGTTAGATTCTTCGGAGCAGAAAAAGTGTGAAATGCTTGTAAGTGTAGATAATAATGTAAGCCTTGTGTTAGAGACACAGAATATTGAAATGAGTGTAAATCAAGAAGAACATTATATTGATAGGGAGTACAATAGAAGTAATGAGAGTAGTACACACATATCGTAAATTCTGATAGCAGATAATCTTAGTTAACTTTAATAGTAGCATTTATTCCTCACACAGTCATAAATTTGTGGAGTTACTGTCATTAAGTTTTTCAGAGCAACACAAAGAGTTACCTATAAAACTCATGGAGCAGATAAATCAATACTTTGTTTTCAAAAATGCACCAAAGAAATTCAATGTGAAAATACGGAAGAATTTTAAAATTAAAAAAAAAATTGTTGTTCAGGTATAAAAAAAGGATAAATATAGAATGTAAATAGATTAGGTAATAATCACAGTGCTCTTATATATATATACTGTGTGAATAATGGAAGTGATACAACAAAGACAATGAAAAAAGAATGATAGCTGAAAAGGAGAACAGTAAAACTCAACTGACAAACATTTAATCTCCTGGCTACATAATTTTGTAAATTTGTATGGTAAATAGAAATAAGTGTGATAAGAACTATATGTTGTGAAGGTATATAAGTGTTTTGTTATAACATTTATCTTAGGTTAGTAACCAGTGTTATATATAAAATGTAATGAGGCACTTACCTGGCTGCTCAAATCGTAAATGCGTTAGAAAAAGAAGGGTCAATACAAGAATTCAGGTAGAAGCGAGAGAGGGCCAAAGATTTTTTTTTTTTTGAATAAGAGGGTAGTGAACCCGAGGTATCAGCTGAGGATAGGGGAAATATGTAAATAAACAGTGAACGCACATACGTCGAAGGAATATATGAAGAACTTTAAATTTAACAAGAAAAAATTTAACATCTTCATAGGGGCATTATGCGAAAGTATTTTAGCACGACGCATATATTATTAGTTTAATCATTAGTTTGTAATATTTAACCTAAGAAATATATGCTCAGTAGAACGCTGTACCGTGGCGTATAGAAGCCCCCTTTGTATTCTTCATAGTTGCGTGCTTTGTTAAAAATAACACGAATTTTAGTGCATTAGAGACACAAGTAACGACCCTTTGAGAGGAAGAAAGGTATTTTCCCTATAAAACTTGAAAGAGGGAATTTTTCATTGTAGAACAAGGTCACGTGGGTGTAAAATAAAGAAAAATCCCCGATAGTCACGTAACAACACCACTTTATGCGCCTTTTTCCATCCAATCAAAAGGGAGGGTAATACTCGGACCTTTTAGTATATAAATGATGTGTATACAAGAAATCGGGCTCATAAAGTAAGATGCACAATGTAGGAAAACACGTATAAGAAAGGTGACTAAGAAATCGCGCGGCATACATTGTAGGAAAACGGTGTTTTATAAGTTAATTAGACGAGCAATTATTACCGTAAATGTTATGCGGACCGAGAAACTCAAGATTACGGTGGAGAGTGTAAAGATATAACAACTCCGTAAACGTGGAATTAGCACTTAAATAACACATCTTGTCATTCTCCCCCCCCCCCCTGAGCAAGAGACAACTCCTGGTCTACTAGAACGAGCTTAGCCAGTGCAACAAAGGGAGTCTGCAAGGTATGTGCACTCTTAATGTAGAGAATCTTACGAGCATTAACCCTCGACCAAGTCGAAGCAGACTCACCTGATAGCGTCATACTGTCACAAGTACGCCACAACAAACAATGCTACGACAATCGTTAGAGCCATTTTTGAGAAGATCAGAATTTTCGAAAATGTTTCCATGTAAATGGTAGTTGGAAATGGGGGGATTGTCTTGTAAAACTTCGTGTCACATCCTGAAAAATACAGAACTTAAATACCAAGTTTGGTATTTTACGGACTTTTCATTTTTGAGTTATGCTGCACACACACACATACACACGATCATTTTTCTAAAATGTTTTTTTTTGGATTCGGGGGGTCTCAAAACATATATTTCCGGTTAAATCTCGTATAGAATTTTTGGGAGCAATCAATATCTTCTCTATACAATATGTACATAGTACACGCAGAGAAAGTAATTAAGCCAAAGAAAAATAGCTTTATCATTTAATTTAGACATTTAACCCGCGTAATGGTTTAAAATGACGTCAAAACATGTGCTATATGCGCCCTAGGAGAATAAAAACATTGCAAACATTATGCACTTTATAATATAGTGCAATTTTACGCCAAAATGTAACCAACATGGCTAAAAGAACACTTCTTTTAATCTGTGAGGAATACCGCTTGTGTCTTTCATAATGTGAGGATAACTTTAGCAGTCTGTTTAACGCTTCGTTATGTTGTATGGTTTTACTGAACAACTTTTGTACACGTTTAGTATTCAAATAAGGGATTGTACCTTGTTGTGGTATATGTCCGTTAGTTGCTGTTAACCGCAATTTTAACCACGGCTCTCTCGGAACACCAGAACCTGTCTAGTGCCAGGCATCTGACACTCGAGGCCTAGAAACTTGGTCAACTGTCGCAACTAACCGCTATCTAAAACGGGATAATACCTCAATGCTGTAGGCGATTGGAAACTGGACACAAGGCTTCATAACCTAACAGACGTTGAGTAATTAATTGCTTTACTGCAGGTTCCCAAAACTTTTACTGCTCCCTCTCCCTTTAAGATCCAAAACGTGTCTTTTGTACGACAACCCATTTTACTTTATCTCAGATACTATGTAAGGTATTGTACAGCACCCAAAAATTCGATACTGAGATATTATCAGAAATATATGTTTTGAGACTCCCTGAATTAAAAAAAAAAAAACATTTTTACAAAAATGTTCATAAGTATGTCTCTGTGTATCTGTGGAGAGCATAGCTCAGAAACGAAAGTCCCTTGTTTTCCAAGTACGGGATACGAAGATTTTCGAGAAATTTACCCAACGCAACATCCATTTACATGGAAACAATTTCCAAAATGTTGGTTTTCTCAAAAACGGCTAACGATTTTGATTAAGTTATCTTATATTTAAGTCATTTATATGAAAAATAAAACGTATATCTTTAATTTTCTGGGAATAGTCTCTGAGGACTTCTCTATTCTGGATGAATCTTTCTGAATTTTACAAAATTGATAAACCGCAAAAGATAGACAAAAACGTATTTAACAAAAAATGTAGGTCTCGTTAAAACACATAGTTTGTCACATACATTTTTACTTTCTCTCACGTACTATGTACATAGTATAAAGAGAAGGTATTGTAATGCGCCCAAAATTTCGATACCGAGATTTCACCGCAAATACAGGTTTTGGGACCACCGAGTACAAAAAAACATTTTTAGAAAAATGTCCGTGTGTGTCTGTGGGCAGTATAGTTCATAAACGAAAAATCCCTTAAAAACCAAACTGGATATTTAAGTTCAGTATCTTAGAAGAATGCAACACAAAGATTTTCAGGAAATGTCCCCAACCCAACTACCATTTATGTGGGGAAAAATGTCCAAAATGTTTGTTTTCTCAAAAATTGCTAACGATTTTGATTTAAATCTCTTATATTTAAGATATTTACATGACATATGAACTGTATATCTTTAACTTTCTGGGAATATCCTCTAAAGACCATTTTATTCTGGATCATTTTTTCTGAATTTTGAATAACAGGTAAACCGTAAGAGAAAAAAACGTACTTCACAAAAAATGTATATCTCGTTAAAAGACACAGTTTATGTCACATACATTGAGTTTGCCGATTTCTGGACATCCTTTGTTATTGGTTTCAGTTTTTAAAATGCCTTTTTCATGCGAGAGAAACTCTATATCAGCCATATTTTAAAACATTTAACTATCGATTTAGCCTAGTGTATTACCTTATTTCTCTTCTACGTATAAGGAACTAGGTAATAAAACCGTTTCTGCTAAGTTTTATCTAGATTGCCATGAAGTAGATGGAAGAATAAGCTTATTAACAACAATTTGTTACAGAGATGTAAGAAAGTGGTGTGAATAGAACACTTTAGGATTTTTTAACTTTAGAATCTGCAGCAGCTATTTTTTCATAATATGCTTTTGCAGATTCTTTAAACAATTAAAGTTTGTTAAATAATTTAGCGGTATTAGAGTCTATTTAGAGGAATCTAGTTTAGATTAGCATCTTCATTAGTTGATATAAGTTTATTATTAGATTGGATATCTTTATTGTTGAAGTTTTGTAATCATATATTTCCTTGGCGTTAACCAACACTCACAAGGAGACTGGCAATAGATATTATATACTCTATAACAAAACTCAAGTTTTCCGAATTATATAAGAATCCTTAATAAGGTATAATTTCACGTGCATTGTAAATGAGATTGCTGTGTCAACTGTCATTGGCTTTGGAATGATCCGCTCAATTGAATCGCTCAAAATAAAGATCTGATGTGTACCATTCACATGACTTTCTCCATATCCCTGCAACAAATAATTCTTAAAAAGCTTATACTTCTATTTACTTTATGCTAATCAGAAAAAATTAGCAGAAATAGTCTTATTACTCGCTTCCTTGTAAGTAGAAGCGAAATAAGGGACAGCCGTAGGTTAAAGTGATAGTCAAAAGCTGGTTCCTATGTCAATGAAGTTCCTTTGTTTATATGGATAGGAGTTGACTAGTTCCTGTATGAGAAAAGTATACGTTTTTCATAGCAGAAACCAAAAATAAGGAATGTCACAAAAACGACGAACTCCACGAAAAAATGTATATAACATAAATTGTGTGTTTTTAAGTGCTCTAAATTTTTGTGTAGTAAGTTTTTGCCCATCTCTTACGGTTTAACAGTCATTCAAAATTTAGTAAAATTCATCCAGAATAAACTACTCTTCAGAGGCTATTCCCAGAAAATTCAAGATATACATTTCATTTGTCAGGTGAATATGTTTTAATATCCGAAATTTTAATCAGAAACGTTAGAGCCATTTTTGAGAAAATCAAAATTTTCGAAAAAAGTTCCATATAAAGGGTAGTTGGGGGTGGGGGGGATTTTTCTCAAAATCTTCGTGTCGCATCCCTGGAAGATACTAAACTTAAATACCAAGTTTAGTATTTTACTGATTTCTCGTTTTTGAGTTATCGTGTTCACGGACACACACACACACACACACGGACCTTTTTGTGAAAATGCTTTTTTTGGATATTGGGGACCCTAAAACATATATTTCCGGTGAAATCTCGGTATCGAATTTTTGGTGGAATGCAATACTTTCTCTATACACTATGTACATAGTGCGTATGGAGAAAGTAAAAATCTGACATGTTCCATTCATATAAGTGTCTCTACATCTATGTAACAAATTAAAAAGTTACTCTTCTATTTCAAGATAATCGAGATAAACATTAGCAGAAGTTGCCCTTATTGTTTGGTTCCTTTTAAGTAGAAGGGGGGGGAAATCTGATTGTATTTTATTTACATAATACTCTTTAGCTGTTCGGATGCAAATATTTTATTTAAAACATTAATCTTTAATCTGCATTATGCTAATCAAGAGAAACATAAGCAAGACTAGAAACGGAATGGTCACCAGCTTTTAAAAGATTTAAATATCGTGTTAGCGTAGTGTATTCCATTATCTCCCTGCCACTTACAAAGAAGCAAGTATTAAGACCATTTCTCCCAGTGTTTATATTGATTAGCATGAAGTAGATAAGAGAATAAGCTTTTTAACAATAATGTGTAACAGATGTAGAGAAAGTCATGTTAATGGAACATATCAGATTTTTAGAAAAAGGTGCGTGGGTGTATCTGTGAACACTAACTCAAAAACGAAAAGTCCGGAAAATACCAAACTTGGTATGTAAATTTAGGATCCTCCAAGGATACGACACAGAGATTTTGAGGAAAATCCCCACACCCCAAACTATTCTTTACATGGGAAAAATGTCGAACATTTTATTTTCTCAAAAATAGCTCGAACTATTTTCATTAAAACACCGTAAATTAAAGATATTTACATGATAAATAAGATGTGTATCTTCAATTTTATGGGAATAGACTCTCGAGGCCTCTGTTGCTGAATTTTGCGTAAGAGATAGACAAAATCTTAATCCACAAAAAATGTACATCTTGTTAAAACATACAACATAATATTTTACTGGAGTTAACCATTTCTGAAATATCCCTTGTTTATGGTTTCAGTCATAACTGGACCAACCTATGAAGATCGACCAAAATTTTTGAAACTATTGTTTTTTGGATTTTAGCACATTAATATACCAGATTCTTGTACATTAATATGCCGAAGTTATTTTCAGTCACTAGCAATTTAAAAATTTATCACGTAGCATTTTAAAAGTGAAATTTTAATGGTAATAAATGACAATTCAAATATTAAATGTTGTGTTTTTCTAAATGCACATTTCATGTATGTAATTAATATTCAAAATGTCTCTTGCGGTATATACATATTTTAATCAACTACTTTAAATTTTCTACCAGATAACCTTAATATCATAATAAATAAAAATTTTCGATTTAATTTCTAAGGGAGTAAACTTACTTATTTATTTGTATTAACAACATTATAATTAATCCAAAAAACAAATAAGTATGAAGGAATAATTTATCATACCTTTTGTTGCAGCAATATTTAATTAATTTGAAACCTATCGAATAATTTTAAAGTGATATTCCGCGAATGTAAATATGAAGTTTTGTTGCAATATTTTGAAAAACTGAAGCGAAAGAAGTTTTTTGTTTGTTTTTTTGTTTGGTCGAGTAGTTACAAAAACAAAAATATTTTTTCTCAAAAACTATTTGATGCTTTTGTGTTAAAATTTCAGAATTGGTTACCTACACCTAACAATAGATGTAGAGGTATGTGGTTAAAAATGAATGTAATGCTTAACATACATTGCACTTGTTTTCACAGATAGTCTGCTTAAACTTTTCTCATATGGGAATTTGTCAACTCGTGCAATGCAAAGAAACGAATTCGTAATGATTTATAAAGATTTGATAATCGCTTTAGTCCAGTGCATTCCCTTATTCCCCTTCTACTTACAAGGAAGGGAGTGATAAGACCATTTCTGCTAATCTTTATCTCGAAGCATGAAATAGATAGAAGAATAAGCTTTTTAGGAATAATCTGTTACAGAGATGCAGAGAAAGCAGTGTGAATGAAACACGTCAGATTTTTCACTAATTGCTACAACATATTGCCTAAAATCGGCAAAACATAGACTTCTGTTCACAACAACTGAACTACAAAAAGAAGAAAAACAATTGAATAACCATAAACGAAGGCTCACGCTGAAGTGGTGCCAACCCAATGAAGAACGGCGTGGACTTGTGCATCGATAGAATAATAAGCATCTGTAAGAATAGTCTGTTGCAGAATAGGTAGAGAAACTGGCATCAGAGTTTTTAAGTGTTGGTATGCCGCTTTCTATTTTAAGATTGGCAACCCTGTTGCGGAGCATTACTGCGACGCTTCTACTAAGGCGCCTGTTGTTAATGCATTCAGATTCTTCGTGTCGCTTCCAATTTGGAGCGCGTTTTCTTGTTGATTTAATTCGCCCTTCTAGTTGTGAAACAGCGAAGGCATCAAAAAGTTTCTAGTCGAGTTGATCTGTCACTTCGTAACGCGTCTTTGGCACTTCTGGTGCTGAAATATTTCTTTCCCTATAAAGCAAACCAAGTGGATCCACTAAAGACATCTGTAGCCATCGCTCCGAATTATTGAAACAAACCTAAATAAACCCTTGGACCAATTAACTTTTTTTTATTACATTGTTGCGGTTTCCTAGTATCACCAACTCACCTGTATGTACAAAATTGTTCTCCAGACAGAAAGCCAGAAAGAAAATTGGAACACTGTAGAAAAGGGGTTGTAAACCATGTGTGACTGAACTAAAGGAAAAGGTTGGAGGTGGGTGAGGTTAAATAGGTATATATATATATATATATATATATATATATATATATATATATATATGTGTGTGTGTGTGTATGTACGTAACTAGTGTATAATGTGACTGATTGTGACACGAATCTATGTGTTTAGCGCGTAAGGGAAAGCGAGTATGTAGTACCTGTTGTATTTAGTATTAAAATGCATAAAAATGATTAATAAATTTGCTAATTGGAAATCTGATGTGTTACGTTCACATAAACTTTCTCTACATCTCCGTAAAAAATTATTGTTAAAAAACTTCATACTAATCGAGATAAACTTTAGCACAATTGGTCTTATTACTTGCTTCCTTGTAAGTTGAAGGGAAATAAGGAAGTGCACTAGGCTAAAGCGATAATCAAATCCTTTAAAAGCTAGGAGCCATGTGGTTGAAATCTGTTTCATTACATAGCCAGGAATTGACGAATTCCCGTATGAGAAACTAGGAATATCTCGAAAATGGTAAAAAATATATGTATATAGATGATATAAATTATGTGTTTTAACGAGATCTACATTCCTTGTTTAGCAAGTTTTTGTCTATTTCTTACGGTTTACCAGTTACACAAAATTCAGCAAAATTCATTCAGAATAAAGAGGTTCTCAGAGGTTATTCCCAGAAAATTCAACATAAATGTTTTATTTTTCATTTAAATATCTTTAATGTACGGTATTTTAATCAGAATCGCTAGTCACTTTTGAGAAAATCAAAATCTTCGAAATTTGTCTATGTAAAGGATAGCTTGGGGTGGGTGGGTTTTCTTCAAAATCTTTGTGTCGTATCTTCGGAAGATCTAAACTTAAATACCAAGTATGGCATTTAACCGAGTTCGCTTTTGAGTTATCGTTCACAGACACACAGTCACTCACGGACCTCTTCTTAAAATGCTTTTTTGGGTACAGGGGACCCCAAATAGTGTATTGCCGGTATCGAATTTTTGGGTGGAGTACACCACCTTCTTCACCTAGGTGCCATGCGTTATGTTGAGAAAGTAAACATATCAGAGATCACAATGTGAGCTGCAATATGGTTGCTAAGCAGATGTTCATTTGTTTCAACACTTGCAGAGAAAAACGGAAGGTCATGTTAAAACTATTGAAAAGAAGGATTGTATTCCGCTTGATATTTTGAACGAGGCCAAGAGAGCTTAGAGTTGATTCATTATAGATAAATCAAAATATGTTTACGGAAAGGAATATAAAAATGTTTGTGGATGGAGAAACGAAAAATGCGTTAGTTGATTAATGAAACCACATTGGTGGTATACTTTTATGAGCTGGTAACTATGCAAACGTTATTGCTTCTTAACATGGCAAGAAATTTAAAGTTAGATTGTAAGTTCTGTTTTATTTTTTCAGTGGAAGATTTTATGCCTACGACGCTCCAGTATGGTGAAATGTATGCTGATATTAAAAGAAAACTTTAACATTTGATCTTTTGTTAAGGTTTTGAGTTCTTGAAGTTTTCATTGGGATATAAATAAAAAAATCAAATATGCTCTCCAGATCAGAAAATAATCAATTTCTTGTTGAAGAGCTATACAGCAACCCACGCTATAATACAGCCTATAATGGAAGTGTTTACCTGTGCTTGTTCATTTTGAAATTCAATCATTAGATACATATATTAATTTGCTTACAATTTAGCTTTGCGTTTACTATACCTAATTATATACATTTATGCGAGAGTGAATATTTCAGGTTTTCTTACAGAAACATTGAAGACAATTTGTTGATGGCGTCCTTTCTGTCTTGTTGCTATGGTAATTACGTTATTCATTTTCTGACAGTGGTGCCAGAAATAGGGTAATTTCGCCCGATTTGCACCGTCATAATAAGGCATGTTAATGCTAGCCTTGCATAAATGTTATTGTTAAATTCACAGAATCTGTTTGATTCCACGGAGCATTTACTTATAAACTACACGTATAACAACACTAATGTACAACGTAATATACCGTAAGAAAAATGCTAAGTTTTTAGTCAAGAAATTCCTTTTTAAAATATTGAAAATGCTAGTCGTCTAAGGCAAAACAGAGGGCATTTTCTTTTCAAAATAAAACTATTAGTAACTTTTGGAGTACAGAAAATGACATTGTTTGCAAACTTAGGTGGCACAATTTGTTTTATGACATATAACATTATTGTTGAACAAAATTATTATTTCTTGACAATGGAGGAAGTAACAACTGATCTATTCCATTTAAACTTCTAAATAGAACGCGAGATTTTTTTTTTAATTTAAGGAGGAGTATATAACATAGGTATTTTAAATATAATTGCTACGATTCCAATTTTTATGCACAGTATAAGAAATAAATGTTACCAAAGTTATTCAGTTAAGAATTATCTCTATTTATTACTTTCTCTACACGTTCTATGTACATAGTGCACCCAAAAATTCGATACTGAAATTTCACCGGAAATATATGTTTTAGGATCCCCTGTAACAAAAAAAAAACATTTTCAGAAAAAGGTCCGTGTGTGTCTGTGAACAAGATGACTCAAAAACCAAAAGTCGGTAAAATACCAAACTTGGTATTTTAAGTTTAGTATCTTCCAGGGATGAGACACGAAGTTTTTGAGAAAAATCCCCCCACCCTAAATTACCCTTTACATGGAATTTTTTTCGAAAATTTCGATTTGCTCTAAAATGGTTCTAGCAATTTTGATTAAAATATCGTATATTAAAGATATTTACCTGACAAATAATATGTATATTTTGAATTTTACCGGAATAGCCTCTGAAGACTACTTTATTCTGGATGAATTTTACGGAATTTTGTATAACCATAAGAGATAGACAAAAACTTACACACAAAAAATGTAGAGCACACTGAAACAATTTGTGTTATATACATTTTTTTTCGTGGAATTTATAGCTTTTTGAGATACTCTTTGTTTTTAGTTTCAGCTTTGAAAAACTTACACTTTTCTCATGCAGGAATTTGTCAACTCCTGTCCATACAAACAAAGGAACCTCAGTCACATAGCAACCAGCTTTTGACTATCACTTTAACCTATGGTACTCCTTTATTTCGCTTCTACTTTCAAGGAAGCAAATAATAAGACTATTTCTGCTAATTTTTTCTCGATTAGCATGAAATAAATAGCTTTTTAACAATCATTTGTTATAGAGAACGTCTTGTGAATGGAACACGTCAGATTTTTTCAATTTTACGGCATTATTCCTAAATTTCATTAGAAAACACAGTATATTATGTAACATAAAACATTTTTAATGGCTCAGAACAACACAGCTAGTCTCTACCATATATAAAAGTTTTACTTTGTCACGTTCTAATACATAATTTAATATAACCAAGTTCAAACGCAGCATTAAGCTAGTTGGCTTTCACGTTTATATCCTGGACGTTTGAACATTTACGGGCACAAAACAGTTGCTACAGATAGCTTCAATAAAAAGAAGCCCGTATGTGTAATAGAGGCAAACTGGTGAATACTGCTTTCCGTACTATTTTTAATTGCAATGCGTTTCTGGAGTTAGAAGCTAATATTGCTTTTCCTGAATATAAGACCTTTTTAATAAAAAATCTGACTATTTCATAAACATTTAAGTTTTATTTACTCAGCATCAATTTTAACGGTATAAAAGAAGCATACAGGAATGATGAGGTCAACATGAAAGCTTCCACGCCACATACTGTTTGTCTATCAACCAGCTTATGATCTCAAAGGACTGAGGCGGACAGGGTAAGCAATCTTTCGAGTGATAATAAACATCTCCGCTATCATTCTACTACCTGTTTGACGAAGGATGAATGAATGAATAAATATATTTATTGACATAACAATATCTACATAGAAGTTCAACAATCACACGGGTCCACAGACCGTACGTGCTTTTGTAATACACACTAAAAAGCAATATTAAAACAACAACAACAATTAAAAGAGTAAACACGAAAATAAAAAGACAAAGGTAATATACAATCAAAAGCAATGTTAAAACAACAAAGAATTAAAAGAGTAAACCCGAAAATAAAAGTACAAAGATATTCAAATATAGCAATTTAAATTTACAGCACAGAGTACACCTTCATAAATGCACCCTCTTATGATAGACATAATATATACACAATATATAAAACCATAACAGAACAGTGACCTAAGTATGACATAATATACATATATATATATATATATATATATATATATATATATATATATATATATATGTGTGTGTGTGTGTGTGTGTGTGTGTGTGTGTGTGTGTAAAACATTGTAGTCACTTTTGTTTAGTTCTTATCCCTCCCCAGCCCCCTTCTCTATTATCAGCCTTCACAGATCTCAGCTGTCTTGCCTTAAGTATAAATTTACCTAGCCCGTCCTCGTCTTACGTGCCTGCCAGTAGCGTCCAACATGCTTCTAGTTCTACATTCGCGGTGGTAAAGAATCGCGGTAATTGACGAAAGATGCAATAGTGGTGGTGTACCATGGCACGGTTTAGAGCGGTCAGGAAGGCGAAAATATATCAACGTGCCCTCATTTAGATTACGCTCTATGTTCTAATACTCGGTTGATTTCTCAGTTTCAATTATAATGTCTTGGAATAGTGGGTTCAAACTGAGTATCCGTAATGTCACAATTAAAAAAAGATGATGTGTTCCATTCACATAACTTTCTCTACATGTTGTGCCAATAAAATTACGAATTTCATCTAGATCGACAAATCGAGCTAAACATTAGCAGAAATTATTTTATTATTTTCTTGCGCTAAGCAGGAGTAAAATAAGGGAATACACTAGGCGAAAGCGATTCAAATCTTTTAAACCTGGTCGCTATATGTACAATTGAAGCTCGACTCGCTTTGCATTTCAATTAGTAAAAACAGAGAGAGATGAAACGAAAGTGATTTCTTCCCCTTTGAGAAAATATAACTGAACAAAAAAGTATATATACATAAATTGTATGAGTCTGGAGATTTACATTTTTTGCGTACTGAGTGTTTTTCTATATCTTACGGTTTACCAGTTATGTATAATTCAGCAAACTCGTCCAGAATAAATAGGTCTTTATAGGCTATTCCCAGAAAATTCAAGATATACATTTTATTTGTGATGTAAATAGCGTTACTGTATGATATTTTAATCAAAATCATACTGCATCATATTTTTGAGAACATTTTCAAAAACGTTTCCATGTAATGGGTAGTTTAGGATGGGGCATTCTCTTGAAAATTTTCGAGTCGCTTGTTGGAAGATACTAAAGATAAATACCAAGTTTTGTATTTAATAATCTTTTAGTTTTTGAGCTATGCTGTCCACACACACACTCACACACACACACACACACACACACACACACACACACTCACACTCACAACACTCGCTCTCACCAACACACACACGAACATTTTTATAAAAATGCTTTATTTGGACTCAGGGAACCTCAGAACATATATTTCCTGCCCAATCTGGACATCGAATTTGGGTAGAATACAATATCTTCTCTATACACTATGTACATAGTACCTATAGAGAAAGTAAAAATCTGAATTTCTCTACCTGTTCTATTGTAAACTATTCAACTGTCTACTTAGTGATAATCAAAATAAACATATACGGTATTATTAAATATTCCCTTATAGGTACATGAGAGAGAACGTAGTAAGTACGCTAAAGAGATAGATAAATATTTTAAAATCTTGACGCTATGTGATGACTTTGAAGTCCCCTCCTATTTCATCACCGAGAGAAAATTCAAACCACAACAAGAAATATTAGGAACATCTCGGGGATGTTTAACTCCACAAAGAAAGAAGGAAGAAAAAGAAAACAATTATGTGTTTTAACAAGATCTGTTGTGTAGTAATATTACATCTAGCTTTTACGGTTTACCAATATGCAAAATTCACTAAGGATGAAGTGGACTTCAACTGCTTTTTGATCAAAATCATTAAGCCATGTTCCATAAAATTATAATTTTTTAAACATTTCCATGTAAAGGGTGGGGAAAGTGATAGCAGCGATTCTTATTCTTAGTTCTCCAGCGAAATGAATCTAGTTCCAAAGAACTGACTACATAGCTTCTTGTAGTTTTTGTTTGTTTGCTTTTTTAAATATAAACTACACAATATATGGAACTGATATAAATTTGTTTTGTTTGACCAACTTTAGAGCAATTTACGCGCATTATTTTAGAGAGCACATTTATTCCAAATTTGGTACTACTGCCTTAAGCGTAAGTAAAAGTGTGTGCTATCAGGGTGTACTTAGAATTGTTTACTGAACTGCTGACTCCCTGAGTTCCTGCCAATCTCTTTAGCTTGTGGTTGGACAGTACTTGCATTTCCATTGTGTTAACAGAATATACTGATTGGAAGGGAACTTATTACATGCCTTGTAATATGTGCTTCATAGAAGCATTACAAAAAAGGCTAATAGCATTTTATTCTTTGATCAACCGATTTAGAAAAAATAAATGTTTTTTTTTTTGTTCCAAATTGGATTTTACAAGAATGTACGAAGATACGACTTTGTTATTTGTAAGATGCGTAGAGTAACATATTTCAGAAATTAGTTTCGGTAGGAGTTATGGGACATCACACAGGGTTTCGAAATAATAATCACTTAAAATAATTAAAGGAATATCTCTAGCAGCTTTTTCAGGCGTGAAGTACGTCGTCAACGTTGCGTTAGATTGGTCAGGGATCTGAAACGGTTTCTAGATGTAAACATGTCGGTCGCTTGCAAACATGACGCAGGTTGGGGATAACGAGTGCAACTGGCCAACCTCGCTCAGTAAAACGGAAAGAATGCCTTCAACGACCTATTGAGGTGTGTTTATGTACTGACTTAGTACAAGTGACGCCCACACAACCTGCAGCATTGCTAGCTTGTCTGTTTATTGTTTTCGAAAAAAAACTAAATTAGGGAATGATCAGAGACAAAATTATAAGATACAAAAGTGTTCTAAATACCGATACCTATCACTGGTGTAAATTAATGTAATGATTTCCCTTCCACTCGGTATGTATAGCCTGATATGATACACCTACCTTATGTTACACAATGAGCTTTTGTATGAACATCATAGCTTATACCGATCTCTCTCCTCTGAATTGAGTGTTTTGATTTTTTTTTCCACACCTTGTATAAAGGAGTTTAGTATACAGAATGTTTCGAAACGACACCGAACGAATATCTTAAACCTTATACTTGAACTAGTCCGAAATTAGTTGTCGCAGCTTCAAACCTCTCTTACGTATGTTTTTATGTAACATTGAAAATTACATCATTTTGAGATTTAGTAGTACACGAAGCATATTCACGCTCGGAGCGAGCTCCTGGTAAGCACTTGTCATAAAAACGGCGAGTTTATCTTTGTGCCTTATCAGCAAACCTGTCCCAACGTTCAGGTAAGGGGGCAAAGAGCATTTACCTACTCAATAGACTACTTACGAGTCGGATAGATTCAAGTTTTTAAAATGCGAACATCCCTATTTTTCCCTAATCATGGATATCGTGTGCTTGTACTGTGCATTTTGTAATTATTATCCTAACATAAACTCTCGGCCACTTTTGCAATAACAAAGAGCTTGCCGTTAAATGTACAAATGTTTAATTTAGTATTACCATTTTATTGCAAAATAAACATCTTGTCTAACTGCAAAACCGATTTACTTGTGTTTAACTACATCTATAAGCCTTTGGTAATATTTAGGACCTTAAGTTTTATAATTATTATTTGATCTGAGTTTTGACGAGAATTAGTTAGTTTAGCATTTATGTGGCAATAAACATTAAAAGTATATGATCTTTGTTTAAAAAAGTTAAAATTGCAGATAAAAAAACTTCCTGCAGCTTTTGTTTCATTGTACCTACAAATTACAAATCAAGCTTTATTTTCATGTACATTAAGAACATCCTATACAAATATTATTCATGAAGATGAAAATTGTTCCGCTAGTCACAATTAAATTGTTAATAAGCCGAATCTACTTGAATTAGATCGTGAGATTTTGTACAGAAACTACTATACATAAAAGAAATAAATACACACAAATTGAAAACTCTATCTTCAAAAATATGGAATTTGGGATTTACACTTCACTGTCCCATTAATTTAAAAATAAATATTTGTTTAATAACAATTCCTATACGTGTATGTTGTGTGTGAAAAGCGTAAGATTATCACCCCTTGGGGCCCCAGTTACTAAGAAACAGTGGCCCTTTTGGAAGAGGCGAGACACTTGAAGGTCATCAGTTACGGAAGACAATGGGATCGAGCTGGTCGTGGCCCCTGATGTTTCCAAACAGAACTCATCCAACATCGAATGACAACTCCCACAAACTCCGAACCTTGGTGCCATTGCAGAGGAGTACACCACCTGAAGGATCCCTGGGACAAGTTCTGACCGGAAGACGCCAGCAATAACTCCAGGAAGAAACATTTACAGAGCCACCGCCCAACCGTAACCTACCGAACACCGTCATCTGATCCTTCAAACCAAACATGACAAGGAAAAGTGACGGCTACAGGAAATCAGAAAGATGGTAAATGATGAACCGTCCCAGCATTTGCCCACGGACCCGGGGAGACCACAAAAATCCCATTGGTCAGAGTAGGCGGGAATCGAACCCGGGATCTCCCGTTGCGGGCCACAGACTTTACCACCTTAGCCATTCAGCTCAGTATGGATAGCGTTCATAATTATTACTTAAACATGAAAAGTGAAATAAATACTAAATTTCATACTTGAATCAGACATTTTTCAACAATATCGGGCAAAATTCTTCAAGATTATCCCTTTTCTCTTAAGACCCCATCATAGAAAAAAAAAAAAAGGGGGGGAGCGTCGTGGCCGCTTCTCACCTAGTCGGTCCCAAGTGACCGCATGTGAGATTTCTGGTGGACAAAGCGCGGCAAGGGCGGTATTTCTCCGGGTTCTCCGGTTTCCCCGCCACCACATTCCACCAGTCCTCCATCTTCATTCCATGTACCATATTCATCTGTATCGTCGCCTGCGGTGCCGTGGTAAAAGCGGAGTTAAACTCTATAAAAAATGGGAAAATAATATGTAGTTGTATTTTCAAAAGCTTGAGATGCTGTAGTGAGTATTTGAACACAAATCTAATGTCTAGCTATATTTTTGTCTTGGGCCAGCCCAGCTATAATCCCACACATGTCTCCTTCTTATAAACTTACGTTACAACTTCGTAGAGGCTTGTAGTTAACATTACTTTTCCACTGAACAACAGGAAGAAAGAAAACTATAATTTCCTACAAGTTGTTACATGATTTCTACGAGTTCAGACGACTTACCCTCCCAACCTGCAATAGTCACATATGTAAGGCTTCGTAATCAATTGATGTCTAAAAACAAACCTAGCAATCGACTGAGGTGCTGTCAAATCTCAGCCGATGTGCCAAGTTGACTTTATCGGGCTTCACACCATGCCATTGCTGCATACAATCGCTATTCACGTGCAGTAATCATTAGATGCGCTCGTAGAGCTCAATCTGAAGACTAGGAATGGGACATAAATACTCTATATTGAATGTTTTTTTTGTTTTTTTAAGTTTAATGAATTAAATCTTTGTGAAATGTATGACAAATTGACTACATAAAAATCTGATGTATTACACTCACATGACTTTCTCTAGCTCTTCTCAAACTTCTTACATAAGATTATTCCTCTTTCTGCACCTTGCTTATCGAGATAATCATTAGCAGAATGTTCTTACTACTTAGTTTCTTATAAGTAGAAAGAAAATAAGGGAATACACTAGGCTAAACCGAAAGTCAAATGTTTTAAAATCTGTCGTTATTCGATTGTCATAGCAAATCGCTTCTTTGCTTGGCCAGGATTAGAACAAAAGAAAAACGGACACATTCTGTCTGAGAAAAGTATAAGTACTCACAACTGAAACCAAAAACAAGGAATATCTCGGAAACGGTTACCTCCACAACAAAACTGTAAAGGACATGTATTGTGTGTTTTGATCAGATAAATATTTTCTGTGTAGTAAGTTTTTGTCTATCTCTTACCGCTTAGCAGTTAAGCAACATTTAGTAAAATTCATCCAGAATAAAGAGCTCTTCAGAGGCTATTCCCAGAAAATTCAAGATATGCATTTTATTTGGTATTTAAATATCTTTAATATGCGGGATTTTAATCAAAATCGTTAGAGCCATTTTTTAGAAAATCAAAATGTTCGAAAATTTTTCCATGAAAAGCGTAGTTGGGAGTGGGGGGATTTTCTTAAAAATCTTCGTGTCGTATCTTGGAAGATACCAAACCTAAATACCAAGTTTTTCGTTTTTCAGCTATGCTGTCCACAGACACACCAACAGACAGACACACACATACACACGGACCTTTTTCTGAAAATGTTTTTTTTTGGATTCAGGGAGTCCTAAAACATGTATTTCCGGTGAAATCTCGGTATCGAATTTTTAGATGGAATACAATATTTCCTTTATATACTATGTACATGGTGCGTATAGAGAAAGTAAAAATGGCGTGTTATTTATGGACACTCTTTAACTACTGCGGTTCTCAGCGTCCCACTTTAAATTGGGCGTGAAAGACCGTTTAATTTTGCTCAGAGGCCTCTCTATCAGGCTTGAGGTTTTCTTACGTTTTGTAAATCTACGACACGGGACCTACAACTTTACTTCCCTTCAGATGGAAGCCATGCTAAGGATTTTTACGCCCGAAAAAATCCGTCGTCTTCCACCGGGTTTGAACCCGTGACCTTGGGCATATGAAGTTAGCATGGTAACCATTATATCATGGAGGGCGACTAAATTGATTATATTTGTTAAGAAGATAATAGAGGTGATAATAATGGTGTAGATGAAAAAGTGCGTTAATCATTAGTTTATTCCTATAACTATGGAGGTTAATATTCATTCAATATGATTATAATGAATTATGTCTAATACATTGAGATAAACCTTCAATAATTTTTCGACACTTATATATTTTTACTTTCTCTGTACTATTTACATATATAGTGCGTAGAGAATATTGTATTCCACTCAAAGAAAAACAAAACCCTGATGTGTTCCGTTCATATAGCTTTCTCTTGCTTTTCCATATACAAACTATTTTTACAAAAGATTATTCTTTTATCCACGTCATGCTAATCTAGATAAAAATTAGCAAAAATTGTCTAATTACTTGATTCCTTACAAGTAGAACCATGGGAACACACTCGGCTAAAGCGATAGTCAAATCTTAAAACGGTCGCTATGTGAAATAATTGAGGTTCGGTTTGCTCTGCTTGGTCCAATTTGGGAAAAGCTGGCTAGTTTAAAATTGAAACCAATAACAACGAATATTCGAAAATGGCCAACTCTGCAAAAAACACATATGACCTAAATTAAGTGGTTTAACGAGATTTACATTTTTTGTAGTATGTTTTTGTCTATCTTACGGTTTAACCCTTATGCAAAATTCTGCATATATCATCCAGAGGCTATTCCAAGAAAATTTTAATATATACATTTTAATTGTGAGGTAATTATCTTTAATATAAGGTATTTTAACTAAAATCGTTGTAGCCATTTGAGAAAAACAAAATTTTCAAAAATCAGTCCATGTAAAAGGTGGTTAGTGGTATGGTCGCTTTTCTTGAAAAACTTCGTGTGCATTCTTGGAAGACATTTAACATAAATACAAAGTTTCAAGTTTGGTATTTAACGGTATTTTCGTTTTTGAGTTATGCTATCCGCGGACACACACGGACTGTTTTCTAAAAATGTATTTTTTCGGACCCTAAAACATAAAATATGTTTTGACAATGAATTTTAGGTAGAACACAATACCCTCTAGTTATTATGTATGTACAAATATCTAGTTAGAACAGGATGCCGCGACATCTGAAAACGATGAGCAGAGCGACAGTTTACCTATTTGCGGTTATGTAGCTCCAACATCTGCTATATTAAATAAAATAGAGAAAGTTACTGACCAAAATTGGTTGAAAGCTTTTATGCAGAAAGCTGCTAATAATAACATAGTAAACAAACTATTAGCTTTGCAGACGTCATGGATGGAAATGGAAATGGCGTGTTATTTATGGACGCTCTTTAACTACTATGGTTCTCAGCGTCCCATTCTACATTGGGCGTGAAAGACCACTTAATTTTGCTCAAAGGCCTCTCCATCAGCCTTGAGGTTCTTTTACGTGTTGTAAATCTACGACACGGGACCAACGGCTCTACTTCCCTTCCGAAGGAAGTCATGCTAAGGATTTTTACACTCGAAAAAATCCATCGACCTCCGATGGATGGGGTGCAGTATTGGAGGGTGAGACGTGGTCAGCGCCTCGAACCCCCCGGCCGGTTAATGCGGTCCTCATGACTTGGAGCCACTACTCATCCATCAATTGCCCCCCCAGGGAACTTCACCAGGCTGAGTGCACTCCGTACCGAATCTCCCAGAGGGAGAAAAAAATCCCCACGCCGGTACTGGGAATAGAACGCAGCTGCGATACCACGCTATCCAGGATCTGCGCTCAAAATCGGTATTGAGAAATAAAGGTATCGTTCCTGCAATACTGAAAACATACCAGAAGCGTACGCAGAGGGGCATCTGGGTATTCAACCTTCCCCCTCCTAAACACCAAAAACCATAATATCTAATGTTGCAGTCAGATTTTTGTTTCTTTTCCTCTTTTATATTTACAGTTTTGGTATACCACATTGTACGAGTACCTTTTAATAAATAGGTAAGTAAAAATTTGATATAACGAAATAGGCAAATAAAAATCTATTCCACTCTAGTCAAGGAATATTTTAAAAGTAGTAGCCTTAATGTAGTTTCTTGTAGATACATAGAAAATAAGACAATACACTAGGTTAAAAGGATAGTCAAATTTTAGAAGCTGGTAGCTGGTGTTCAAATTGCAATTCCGTTCTCTTTGCACGGAATAAAAAACGAAAAAAGGGCTTCCTGTTTGATTAAAGTATAATTATTGAAAAATATAATGCAGTAACAATGAATATATCTAAAATGAATAACTCCACATTAAAATATTATATTGAATATAAGTTATGTGTTTTAATCATCTATAATTTTTGTATAGCAACATTTTGTTTCTTTCTTACGGTTTACAAGCTATAAAAGATAATTCAGATAAATGCATTATTCTTAGCAAATTCAAGGTTTACGTTTCATTTGTGGTGTCCAAAATTTTTGAGAAAATTTAAAATATAAAAAATCATTACTTGTAAAGGGTAGTTTAGGTGGGGTATGTTGCAACTCTTCGTGTGCCATATTTGAAAGATGCTGAATTTAAAATATAGTTAGGTATTTCACCAATTTTTCGTTTTTGAGTTATAGTATTCACAGACACTCAGACACACGAACCTATTTCTAAAAATGCTTTATTTTTATTCAGGGGTCCTCAAACATGTATTTCTGGTGAACTGTAGTTTTAGAGATTTCTGGGTAGAATGCAGTACCTTCTCTACCTATATGTACATTGTGAATGGAATAAAAAGTAAAAGTACTACATACATTAAAGCAGTAATAATAAGATGTGTTTAATGATATGAAATTCAATCCGTTCCTTTGGAAAGTGGTAATTTTCCAAAAGAACATATTCTTTATATTGGTTGCCAAAATTGATTAAAGGGCTCGCTAGTTAAGTTTCTTACCTTCTCTAGCTCATAGTACAGCGTACAGAGTAGACAGAGAAGGTATTGTATTCCATCCAAAATTTAGATTCCAAAATTTCACCGAAAATATATTTTGAGACCTCCTGAGTCCAAGAAAAAGGTCTGTCTGTGTGTGTGTGTGGGGGGGGGGGGGGAGCAGCATAATATAAAAATGAAAAGTCTGTTAATTACCAAACTTAATATTTAAGTTAAGCTTCTCCTAAGGAGGTGGCACGAAGATTTTTGAAGCAAAAAAAAAAAAAATCCGCCCACTCTAAACTTCTCATCATATGGAAGAGATTTGAATTTTTTTTTCTCAAAATGGCTTTAAAGAGTTTGATTAAAATACAGTACACTAAAGATATTTAATGTACATTTTGCGTTTCCTGCGAATAGCCTCTGAAGTTATCTTCATTCTAAATGACTTTTGCATATATATTAAACTGCTAGAGAGGTACAAAACTTACTGCACAAAAAACGTAGATCTCGTCAAAACAGACAATTGATGTCATCTATATTTTTGTTGTTGGGCTAACACTTTCTGAGATATTCCTTGTTACTGGTTTCAGTTTTAAACTTTTTTAAAACAGGAAGTCGTCCGTATTTCAATTGTTTTACTTCTGTTTAAGCAAAGAAACAGCATAGCGACAGCTTTTGAAACAACTTGCTATCACTTTATTATAGTGTATTTCCCTTAGTTCCCTTCAGTTTATAAGGAACGTATGAATAAGATCATTCTGCTAATTCTTATCCCGGTTAGCATGGATTAGAAAGAAGAACAATCTTCTCCAAGAAACTTGTTGATAGAACAGGTAGAGGAGTATGAATGTAACACGTCAGATTTTTTTAATCATCAAATATTTACTCAACAGGAAGTACCTTTCTTTCACGCCGGACGACAGCTCGATAGTCACGCGCCGGCCGCCGAAGTTCAGACTTCCGCTGAGAGAGAATTTTCCTACAACCTCCGCACGTTTTCATAGTCAAATCTTTGCTATATTGTATTGGAATTCATATTACTTTCTCTAGCACGTATGTACAATGTACATAGTAGATAGAGAAGGTATTTTATTCCACCCAAAAGTATACCGAGATTTCACCTGAAATACATAGTTTGCGACCTGAATAAAAAAAAAAAAAAGTTTTTAGAAATATGTCCGTGTGTGTCTGTCGGTTAAATACCAAACTTGGTATTTAACTTGCATGTCTTCGAAGGATGCGACACGATAATTTTCAAGAAAATACCCCACCCCAATTACTCTTTACATGAAACATTTTTCGAATAGTTAGATTTTCTCAAAAATGGCTCTAACATTTTGATTAAAATACCTTATAAATTTTGTTTGTAATAAAAATATCTAAAACATATCTTGAATTTTCTGGGAATAGCCTCTGAAGACCTCTTTATTCTAGGTGACTTTTGTGGAACTAACAAACCATAAGAGATAGATAAAAACTTACTACATAAAAAATTTAGATCTCATTAAAATACACAATGTTATACAATTTTTTGTAGAGTTAACTGTTTTCTAAATGTTCCAGGTTATTCCTTTCAATTTTTACCTTAAACCATTCTCAAACGGGAAGATAACTTTCTTATTTCTCGTTGTTTACTCCTGGCAAGCAAAGAGAATGGAATTTCAATTGTTTCACATAGGGACCGGCCTTTAAAAAACTTTACTATCGATTTAGCCTGTGTACTCCCTTATTTCCCTCTATTTACAAGGAAGCAAGTAATAAGACTAATTCTGTTTATGTTTATCTTGATTAGCATGATGTGGATAAAAGATTAATCTTTTGAATAAAACGTTTGTCTGCAAGAGGAAGTCATGGGGATGGAACGCATCAGATTATTTTAGATGCGACTAATTGCATTCTATTTATATTGCTACACGGCAATATTAAAATAAATGAACAAAACAACTATTATTGTGTCAGGTAATAAATGTATCTACTTCTGTAAGAAAGTTCGTTTTGATTTAGTAATAAAATATTGTAAAATCTAATTAGATAACTTTTCAGCTTTCTTCTCTGTTCCTCTTGCTTACCCTCTAACGTGATTAGTAACTTTTCCTCTATTTAGACAGTTTACAGCTCGCCCCTTGTGACATCTTTAAGAAGGTGCGTAGTGTATTTATCGCAGCTTTTGTTTTTGAGTTTTGCTGTTCAGAAACAGGAGCGTAAACACACATTTTTATTTTTTATAGAAGATCTCATAATATGGTGTACCAATGAGCCCTCTATTGAACTTTACGAGAAATATGGTGTGTTTTTACCTTACACAAGAAACACAAAGTTGAAACTGAAGTAAAATTGCACTTTTTAGACTGATAGAAAAAATGTACTATCTTGCTGCATAGCTGGATTAAATTATTTATACTGACATTATTGTTATTGAATTTTATTGAATGTTAACTTCTAACAAAACTCATGAAGTCGGACTAATTCCATCTTATTCATAATAAAGACGAGATCCATATTAATTTGTTAATTTTTTCAGTGTCATAAACGTAAAATATTATTCCCATGTTGGAGCACATTGGAGATATCCAGTCATGCCTTAAAGTGATCTCAGAGAGTCTTCTGTTTACCTACGAAAACCGACGAACCCTTTGAACATTTCACTCTCAATGAAGGGAACTAAAACTTAAAAGATTTCAAGCTATTTCGCGGGAAGTTGCGTAAATTTTCCTGCCGTCAATAGATGGAATACTGTTATCAAAGACAAGATATAATATTTACAGTCCTTTAATACACTTCATATTGCAAAATTAAAAATCGTAGACTTTGTTACAATTATTAGGTACAATTATATTAGGTATATACTTTGTGCTATAAACCATAACGGTTTTGTAAACAAAATTATACAACTTGCGTTTCTATCCTCTGCAGCTTAGTTTTGATAAATGTTGGCAGCAATGCTTTCAATACATATTCTATAGCAGTTAATAGTATGCTAGAGGCTAATACCACATTCCATGTCATTGTGGTATTTCAACGTACTAGAATAAATAAATATACTTAAGTTGTCTCAGATTTTACAGCTTAATGGTTTTCCTGAAGAAAAAGTTGTTATATAAAAAGTATAGTAAAATAAACAACGGAAGATAATATAGAATTAATATGCAGCAAAATAAAAGAATGTGTAATAAAATCAGCTTATAAAGCATTAGGTAGGAAAAAATCAAAGACGAAAACAAAGAGGTCTTCGAGTTTGTAGCAAAGGCATCAAGCAGCAAGAATTATATCATATATGATTTTGTTAAAAATTAAAAATGCATAGGGGAAAGAAAAGTATAAAAGAAATTACGTAAACATCTAACAAGATTCATAGGAATTATTTATTCCATAAATAGAGAATGATGTGCACGGAAGACAATTTTAGCACATAAATTAATGAGATATCTCAATAAAAAAGAGCAAATGTTAATTAAAAGAGATTATTATAAAACATTACGGTATAAAGAAGCAATGACTGAGATAAACTATGAGTACATTGAGAAGAAGAGATAGAAACCAATATATTTTATTATGTTAGAGGAATTGCAGAAAATGCTGGAAATTAAAATGAAAATAGAGACCTGTCGACTTGATAAAACAAATGCAAGGATAATTATATAACCTGAGCTAATATGTCACTTAAGATTATTATATTTGTATAATGAATGCTGGCGGAGTTGAAATTCATACAACTGACAGAATCATTTTTAAGCATGGTTAAATAAACATAAGCAATAATTACAGGGAATAGGTATATTTAAAAATAATGAACAACCAAAGCCAAGCAGAATTGCTATTGGGGAAAGACCAATCATGAATCAATTACATTTTTAATATAAAAAGACTTTTAGAAACTAAACAAGTGTAAATTTAATACATTAAACAAGTTTACTTAATAATAAGCGAAACAAGTGAACTCAATTTAGAGAAGCATTTGGCGTTCATTTACTTTGCTAAAAATGTTGTGATTAAAAGCAACAAGTAGAATATAACGTACAAAAAGGGATATCCTTTGAATATAACACTCTAAAGAGTTTAAATAAAGATATATTAAAAGTCATAAATATAAGTTGAACAAATAGTGTGTTAAAAAGAAGAAATTAGATGAATCAAGGGGTGACACAAGGGTTCAACATAGGTTAGGAAATGGAAACAATTCCTTATCTCAGGGATAAAAATAGGGGGAAACAATCGATAACTGTGAGAAAATCTACAGAGAGTTGTACTTGAAATACAATGAGTAAAGAATATGATTTACGAGTAACATAAAACTGTAATAGTGGCACCAGGGAAAATATCTTGTTCCTCAAAGATAAGGATAGAAGGGAAAAATTGAAACAGGTTTCCCATTTTAAATACTTAGGATGTGACATAAGTGTACATCGAAATAACGATGTAGAATATAAAATTAATCTATTCCAACAAAGCTCTAGAACACGCGAAAGAAAACAAACCTGACATGTTATAAAACAATGTCACAACCATTATTATAAGGATTTACCTTTCACCCAAAATTCGATACCGAGTTTTCACAGGAAATACACTTTTGAGGACCCCTAAATCCAATAAATTATTCTTATAAAACGATCCGATTGTGTCTATGTCTGTGTTTGTGGACAGAGTTACTTAAAATCGAAAGTTAGTTAAATGTTAGTTGGTATTTAAGCATTAAAATTGGTGTTTAAGCTCAGTAATTTTCCAAGGATGCCATACGAGGGTTTTAATAAAAATCTCCCCACCCTGGAACATGTCTTAAAAATTGATATAATGAATTTATTAAAAATATTTATGTGAAAATTAAAATGTACATCTTGAATGTTCTACGAAACGGCTCTGTATTTCGCTTCATTCTGGATGGCCTTTATATAACTGGTAAACCGTAAGAGAGAGGCAAAATGTTACCACACAAACAATGTAGATCTCATTAAACATACCACTTATGTCAGATACATTTTTGTGGCGTTAACCATTTGCAACATATTCTGTGTGATTTGTATATTATTTGTTGGTTTTTTTTTACCTTGGGTATGCAAACATAACAGAATTTCAATACAAATACATACCGAACATTGTTAAAATATTTTGCTAACTTTAAATCGGTGTATTACCTTACCCCTTTGTTTCACAACGAAATTAAAATGATGCAAATTTGTATCCCAATTACCATGAAGTACATAAAGAATATTCTTTAGTAATAACAGTTTACTGCAAAATAGATACACAAAGCATGTGGATATAACTATAACACATTAGATTTTTTAGAAAATGTTCCGTGCGTGTGTTCCCGTGAACATCATTCAAAAACGAAAATTCGATTAATTACCATACTTGTTATTTGTTCAGTAAGCATTGCAACACGAAATTTTTTGAGAAAATTCCTCACTCTAAACTATATTTTACAAGCAAGAATTTTCAAAATTTTCTATTTTCTCGAAAATGGCTCTTGCGATTTTAATTAAAATACCATACATTAAAGATACATACTTGGAAAATGGAATGCAAATCTTGAATTTTCTGGGAAAGCCTTGGAAATCTTCATATTGGATGATTTTTACATAATGGTAAATCATAAAGAGAAATGTAGATCTCGTTAAAATACTCAATTTAGAGTAGAGTTAATATTGTAGAGTTAATTATTTCGTAGATATTCCTTGTTTTTTGTTTAAATTTCCCAATATGTACACAGTTGTCAAATGATATATGTCATTAGTTTTTCTTTATTTCTTTTCATCATAGTCACGCAAATAAAACAGAATTTAAGCTCACCACATGGCAACCAGCGTAAATTACTATTTATCCTAGTGGGTATCCTATTTCCCTTTTACCTACAAGGGAGTGTGTAGTACAACTCTTTCTGGAGCTGGACAGAGAGGGCGATGAAGACCCTCGAGACAGGCAGCCCTTAGTGACCACAGGAATCTACGGTTTGCCACCGATCCACTTCACGACAGAAGCAAACCTGAAACATGAGAAGGAAATGGAATTAAAGATAAATAAAAGAAAGGAATTAGAGTTTGGTAAGACGTCACATCTCGGCATTCGCCTACCAACCACAGAAAGCAACGAAACACCCAGAACAGAATATGCAATCGGCGGGAATCGAACCCGGGACCTTCAGAATGTGAGTCTCACGCGTTACCGCAGAATCAAATCGATCGGTGCATAGTTCTCTAACTCGCCAAAGAAAATGCCTATATTACTGTGTGCATGAACCTCTCTAACAGACACGCGTTTGTGTATTGTATTCCCAGTTAATTACAAGATTGAAAAACGGAAAGGTCGAGAGAGGCCTGAAGCAAATAATATATTATGCACAAAAGAAGAAAAAAAAAAAAAAGATACACTCGATGCTTTTGTGACATGTAAGGCATTAACCAGAGAGACTGGCATGAAAGAAAAGGATGGTGGATTATGTTTAGTGATGTTTTATGTTTTGCTGTTTGGCTGTCCCTGAGGAGAAGATTGGCAGACGCTGTAATCAGTGCTAGACAGAGAGAGAGACAGAAAGACAGATTCTTTCTTTCTTTGGTGAAGTAGCCTTTTAGAGAGGTATACGAATTAAAGTTCAGAAGTCTTCTGTTCAAAGAACGACAAAATTGTGATGCCCTTTCGAATCAAATTTGTCATAAGTAATTAAATATTGATGCTTTAAAATTGATGTTTTGTTTTCTCGACCAGGAATGTACAAATATAAGCAAACAAAATGTGCAATATTATACCAGTACCTATTTTCACAGGCTGCATTCCAAAATGTTGCATTTATTTGTTATATCAAAATACTACAATTATTCCATTATTTTACAGATGTTATTAACATAAATACCACTATACTAATATTAAACTATAATTCCCAAAATGTATCTTACTAATAATTTAAATAAGGTTTGTTTTTTCTTCTTCTTTATAATACACTTAATGCAACTTTTCGTTTACTTAATAAACTTTACTTAATAATTTCAAATTAACTTCTAATATTTCTATTATTTCAAATTTTAATAAAAGCTCTTCCAATTGTATATACTAATACATATTTAATAGTCTTACTTTTTGTACACGTACTATGTACATAGTTTATAGAGAAGGTATTGTATTGCACCCAAAAATTCAATACCGAGATTTCACCGAAAATACATGTTTTGAGCCCCCCGAATCCAAAAAAAAAAACACTTTTGGAAAATGCTCCGTGTGTATGTGTGCGTCTGTCTGTCTGTCAGTCTGTCTGTGTATAGCATAGCTCAAAAACGAAAATACCGTTGAATACCAAACTTGCTATTTAAGTTTGGTATCTTCCAGGGATAATAAACAGATTTTCAGGAAATTCCCCCACCCCCAACTACCCTTTACATGGAAATGTTTTCGAAAATTTGATTTTCTCAAAAATGGATCTTAACGATTTTGATAAAAATATCTTATATTAAAGGTATGTACCTGACAAATAAAATGTGTATCTTTAATTTTGTGGGAAGAGCCTCTGAAGACCACTTTATTCTGGATGAATTTTACGGAATTTTGCATAACTGCTAAACCGTAAGAGATGGAAATAAAACTTACCGCACAAAAAATGTAGAGCACATTGAAACACGCAATTTATGTTATATACATTTTTTTTCGTGGAGTTGATCGTTTTTGAGAAATTTCTTGTTATTGGTTTCAGCTTTGAAAAACATATACTTTTCTCATACACAAATCTGTCAACTCCTGTCTATAGAAACAAAGGAACTTCACTCACATAACAACCAGCTTTTGACTATCATTTTAACCTATGATACTTCCCTATTTCATTTCTACTTACAAGGAAACAAGTAATAAGACTATTTCTGCTAATTTTTTCTGGATTAGCATGAAGAAATAGAAGCATAAGCTTTTTAACCGCAATTTATTGCAGAGATGTAGAGAAAGTCATGTGAATGGAACACATCTGAATTTTTTACTTTTTTCTTTAATTTTTTCTTTGTTTTTAAAGTTATATTTTTAATATTTTATATTCTATATTATATAAACTAATATTCGATCCAAAACTAGGTATGTACAAAGTACATAGCAGTCAGAGAAAGTATTGTATTCCACCTAAAAATTCGACGCCGAGATTTCTCAGAAAATATATGTTTTGAGGTACCCTAGATGCAAAAAAATATTTAGAAAAATGTTCGTGTGTATGTATGTGACTTTGGACAGTATAGCTCAAAAACTAAAATACTAATACCAAACTTGATACTTAACATTAGTATCCCCCAAGGATGCGACACAACGATGTTAAAGAAAATT
The DNA here is from genome assembly GCA_030762935.1 of Hymenopus coronatus. Lineage (NCBI taxonomy): Eukaryota > Metazoa > Arthropoda > Insecta > Mantodea > Hymenopodidae > Hymenopus > Hymenopus coronatus. The sequence continues at coordinate 97,763,251 of CM060896.1, forward strand.
CCCCAAACTACCCTTTACATGAAATAAGTTTTGAATATTTTTTTAAATGGCTGTAACGATTTTGATTAAAAAAAACCGATGTTAAAGACATTTACGTCAGAAATAAAATGTATATTTTGAATTTTATGGAAATAGCTTCTGAAGACCAAGTCATTTTGAATGGATTTTGCTGAATTTTGTTACTGGTAAACCGCATGATAGACAAAACCTTGCTGCACATGAAATGTAGCTCGCGTTAAAACACGCAATTTATGTCCCATACATTTTTGCTGTAGAGTTGATCATTTCTGAGATATTCCTTGTTATTGGCGTCAATTTTAAACTACGTAACTTTTCTCAAACAGGGTCACCTTTTGTTGCATCTTTCTTTTGTTTCCCTGGCAATACAAATCGACCCGAACCTCAATTGTTCACATATCGACCAGCTTTTAAAAGATTTGACTGTCGTTTTAGCCTAATATATTCCTTTACTGCTGTACTTTTTAGAAAGAAGCAAGCAAGTAATAAGACAATTTCTGTTATTATATTGATTAGCATGATCCAGATAAAAGAATAATCTTTTGTAAGAATAGTTTGTCTGCAGAACAGGTAGAGAAAGTTTTGTGAATGGAACACATCAGATTTTTTCCAGGCCGGTACTTACTATTCGGACAGGCCTCATATTGTCCGGTAGAGTGGAAGAGTAGGTCTTGTGGCCTTAACTGTAACCATAGTAGATACATAAATAAATATAAATAGTCGTAAATTCTCAAATAGTGTAACTATGCAAAAAATGCACTCTGGGAAAAATATTATATTGAATATTCAATATATTTTATTGAAATAATAGGCATAAGCGATGTGTGTATTTGTAAACGGTAGAAAACTAAATTTTAACTTCCCATTTATCAAAAAATAATAGTTTTTCGACTTGTAACTTCTTTCAATTTCTGTTTAAACTATTATAGTGAAATAAATGAGAATGCAGATGTTATGTTTAATAATTAACCAGTTAACAATATGGAAAATGAATGAGGAAAAATATTTTGTGTTCCATTCACCTTTCTCTACATCTCTGTTGCGAATTATTGTTAAAAACCTTATTCTTCTATCGAGATAAAATTAGGAGAAATGGTATTATTACTTGCGTCACTGTAAGTAGAAGGGAAATAAGGGAATGAACTAGGCTAAGCGATAGTCAAATCTTTTCAAATATGATTAATATATAATTGAAATTCGTTTCTTTCTATGGCCAGGAGTTGACAAATTTCTGTATGAGAAAAGCGTAAGTACTTTAAAGTTGAAACCAATAACAAGGAATATCACACAATAAATCAGATAAACAAAAAACGTATACGTATACGACATAAATTGTGTATTTTAATGGGATCTACATTTTTTGCAAGTTTTTGTCTTTCTCTCACAGTTTAACAGTAATGCATAATTCAGTAAAATGCATTCAGAATAGAGAGGTCTTCTTCAGGTGTTATTTTCAGAAAATAAGACATAAATTTAATTTGTCATATAAATATCTTTAATATACGATATGTTAATGAAAAGCGTTAGTCATTTTTGATAATCTAAAATTTTGAAAATGTTTCATGTAAAGGGTAGTTTGGGTTGGTGGGATTTTCTTGAAAATCTTCGTGTCGCATTCTTAGGTGATACTAAGCTTAAATCCAAGACATACACACACTGATAATACTTTATTTTGGATTCAGAGGTCTCAATAAATGTATTGCCGGTAGAATCTCGGTGTCGAATTTTTGTGTGGAATACAATACCTTGTTTGTACACTAGGTGCATAGTATGTGTAGAGAAAGTAAAAAGGATTTCCATAAAAGCGTTAAGCGTATAATTTCTCTATCTATTCAATCGGAAACAGAGCTGGTAAAACAACACGCTTATTTCACTTCCAAGTTGCATAAATAAGAGAAACACAAGCATTATCAATGTTGATCTTTTTACCGAATAATTAACTCGGAACAAAAAGCTTGACCCAGACAGAGCGGGCAGTTTAAAATCGATTAGTAACGTAGACAGACCCAGTGCAATCTAAAATCGCTGATGACAAAGCTTAAACGTGTACGTACATAATCGGATACCGAATATTGCGCTTGCAGCACTGAATTTTAAGATGTGCATTACTTGATAAGTGTCATTTTATTAAGAGCATAAGTGTCGGCAGATATGAAATGCAGTTGGAGAGATCCTGGCGGCCAAAAGTTACTCGATAAATTGCATTTCTAATGCTCACTTATAATGATTTGCTATGTAGAAATATTTTACGAATTTTTATATATACAGACACACAGCGTGAATGTAACAGCACATATATACATTCAGAAGAGCCTCGATAATTCGAGTAGTGTATTTCGAAGTTTCATGTTATTCAAGCTGGTCTTAATAATATGAGTTATAAGCACTTCCAAATATCTAACGTTATGAACTTCTCTTTTTTTCAGTTATCTATTTACAATATACCTACAGGTGAAACTTTAGTTAGAATTTTCGTTCCTAATGCACAGAAACGTCCTTGTCTTAGACTACTAATACACTTCTATTACAGATTGACAAGTGTTTTTAGGTTGGAGGAGTGCGCTTGCTCTTTCTTTTCGAACCTTCACTAATTGTGCAGTGCATCATTCTTTCAGAAAAAATACTGTATTGGCACGGTCCTCGGCGACAGTGGTCATTAAAATACACTTAAGTAAAAATACTCATTTTATAGCAGTAATAGACTGACCGTTGTTTTAGGTAGTGCCTACTACTATACCACCATATAACACAAGTATATATTATATTGTTTCTTTATTTTCTAAACATTTATTCATGATTTAACCATTCAGTTAGTAATATTTCCGTATAATTCGAGTTTTTTGTAATTCGCGGTAGTCTCAGCCCCAATTAGCTAGAATTATCACGGCTGTTCTGTATACCGGGTCTTAATTCGACCTTTAGCGGCAGTGCGTTTAAATGCATGACGATCAGCGCCAAAGAGTTCAGCGAGCCTATTCTCTCAAATGGGAGGTGTGGAATTGAACCTTGGAATGCATGCATTGTCAGTTTTGTAAACAGATTGATGTACGGGGCAATGCAGAACTGTTTTTCACCAGGATATTTTGGTGTTCTTTTCACGTGAGATGGAAGTGACCACCAATCAAAAATTTGCATGGCTGAGTGCTACTTCCGAACTAGAAGAATATGTTACCTATCACCATAAATGCTGCGATTGTGAGTTTACGAGACGTAAGCAAATGTTCCAAATGTAAATATTGGAAAGGTACGACTCATTTCAATAAGGTGATCTCAAAACTGTTGACATCCAGCCCTTTTACCTATCGTTCACTAGTCCTCTGCAAGAGGCATTGCGTCATTAACTCGCTATCCAGTATTGACGACATATATAATGTGTATATGTGCTTATGCATTTAAATTTTAATTTTGCATTCCATGACTTTATGTACACACTATCACTTATTACTTTCTCTACACATGGTGTAGAGAAAATATATTGTATTGCACCCAACATTTCAATACCAGATTTCACCGGAAATACATGTTTTGATACCCTCTAAACACAAAAAAAATTTTTAGAAAGCTGTCCGTGTGTGTATCTGTCTTTTTGTATATCTGTGGGCAGCATAGCTCAAAAACGAAAAGTTCGTTAAATACCATTGGCATTTAACTTCAGTATCTTCCAAGGTTGAGACACGAAAATTTTCAAGAAACTCCTCTCACCACAAACTACCATTTAAATGGAACATTTTTCGAAAATGTTTATTTTTTCAAAAGTGCCTCTAATGATTTTGATTAAAATACCTTATGTTTAACATATTATAAGACAAATGAAATGTATATCTTGAATTTTCTGGGATTACCTACTGAAGACCTCTTCATTCTGAATGACTTTTGTATAACTGGCAAACCGTAAGAAATATACAAAATCTATGTACTCAAAATGTATACCTCATGAAAACACATAAGTTATGTCATATACATTTTTGTAACCGCTTTCGAGATATTCCGTATTAGTGGTTTCAATTTTAAGCCACTTCAACTTTTCTCAAACGTGAAGACATCTTCTCGTTTCTCGCTTGTTTACTCCTGGTAAGCAAAGATATTGGAATTTCAATTGTTCGACATAGCGACCGGCTTTTAAAGGACGAGACTATCACTTTAGCCTGTGCTAGAAAATAATACTAATTCTACTCATGTTTATCTTGATTAGCATGATGCAGATAAGAGATTAATCTTTTGAATAAAAGGTTTGTTTGCCGAACAGCTAGAGGACTCGTGTGAATGGAACACATTAAATTTTTTCCCTTCTATTTACAAGAGACCAAGTAATACGGCCAACTTCTGCTAATGGTTATCTCGATTAACATGATGTAGATGGAAGAACAAGCTTTTTAACCATGATTTGTTACAGAGAATTAGAGAAAAGCCTGTGAATGGAACACATCAGTTTTTTTTTACGTAGCTTCTATAAACTATTTTTACGCAAGCTTGTTATTTTCCTAACATGTACATGGAGATAGCAAAGCATTCTACCCAAAGATCTCATTCGAGATTTCATCAGAAATATATGATTTGAATTCCCCTAAATCCAAAAAAAAAAGACATTTTAGAAAAGGTCTATGTGTGACAATGAATAGCATAACCTAAAAACGAAATTTATAATATATATATTTAAGTTAAGCATCTACCAAGGATTGGACACGAAGATTTTCAAAAAATTCCATCTCACACATTTGCATGGAAATGTTAAAAACCGTCAAATTCTTTAAGTTTAAAGATCATATCTATTAATACTCTAGTATAAAAATTTAATCAATAATTACTACATTCAAATTATAATTATCCTTTCTACATTTATTGGACCTATTGGAGGATTTAATCAAATTCCGAATTTTTTTTATTTTCTGAAAAATAGCTGTAACAATTTTGATTAAAATACCATAGATATGCTTAAGATATATTGATGGCAAATGAAATGTATACCTATCATTAATTTGCTAGGAATAGTCTCCGAGATCTTTTTATTCTAGATAACTTTTGCATAACCGTTAAAGCGTTAGAGATAGACAAAGATTTACTACACAAAATATGTAGATCTTGTTCAAGCACACAATTTTTCAGATACATTTTTCGTTAAGTATTTCCGAGATATTCCTAGTTAATTGTTGTAAGTTTTCCAGTACATTAATTTTTCTCAAACGGAAGGTCATCATTCATTCTCTTCTGGCCTTGCAAAGAGAACCGAATTTCAACGTCATCAGAGAGCGACCATATTTTAAACGGTTTGACTATCGCTTTAACCTAATGCAACCCTATGGAATTGGTAAACGGAGCAAAAATGTGGGGTCTCCCCATTTCCAACTGGAGTTGTTTGCAAGACGCTTGTTACCTTTTAAAGTACAGCAGTGTCGGAACTATTCAATTTAAAGGTGGAAGACCGAGTATCAAAATATGTCTTATAGTCTTTCTTCCTCAAAAACTCTTTAAAAAACGTTTTCTTCAGGCGTATAGTAAGATCGCTGTTACCTTATTTTGACACTAAGTTTTCAAAATCTGGCTTCTTATTGTAGACAAGAGATGTATTGATAGAGAGGAATCATCATTTTAAATTGGAGGAGTGCCACTCTTACTATTGTTCAATTAGAAAAGAATTGCTCACATGTATACATGGAACCAAACATTGCCACGATATGTCTGAAAAATCTCTCAATTTAATAAAGTTGAAGCCGTGTTACCATGTTTTAACAGAAGTACTGCTCTGTACTGAAATTACTAATAATTGTAACTACAATGGGACATATATTACATTCAATGAGCATGAGTGCAAAATATTTTCATATCTTTTTCTCCATACTGAAATTTTTTTGTCAATGAAACGTCAATTACTGCTCCCTGTTTGATGTTATATTTTTTGCTTCTCTAGCATGTATGTACATTACACATAGTAGATAAAAAGGTATGATATTTCACCCAAAAATTCAATACCGAGATTTCACTGAAAATATATTTTAGGATCCTCTAAAATAAAAAAAAAATATGTTTTTAGAAAAAGTCCGCATGTGTGTGTCTGTGTCTGTATACAGCATAACTCAAAAAACGTTTTGCTATTTAGGTTCAGCATATGACACGAAGATGTTTAGGAAAATTCTTGACCCCCAACTACCCTTAAATGGAATATTTTTCGAAAATGTTGATTTTCTCAAAAATAACTAACAATTTAGATTAAAATACTATAGGATTAATATATTTTTAAGACAAACAAAATGTGCATCTTGAATTTTCTTGGAAATACCTATGAAGACCTCTTCATTCTCGATGACGTTTGTATAATTTTTATATAACAAAAGCTTATTCACAAAAAAGTAAATATCGTTAAAATACACAATTTATGTCATATATATATATATATATATATATATATATATATATATATATATATATATGTATATTTTATAGAGTTAACCGTTACCAGTTATTTCATGTTATTGGTATCAGTTTTAAGCCGCGTCACTTTTCTCAGAAGGAAAGATAACTTTCTTTTCGTCTCTTTTTTGTTTACTCCTAGTAACCTAAGAGAACCGAATTTCAATTGTTTCATATAGCGACCGGCTTTTAAATGATGGGACTATCGCTTTAGACTAACGAATTCCCTTATATGTTTTCTACTTACGAGCTGCAAATAATAAAACCAATTATGCTAATTTTTATCTTGAATAGCATGATGTAGATAAAAGAATAATATTTTGTAAGAAACGTTTGTTTACGTAACAGATAGAGAAAGTAATGTGAATAGATCACATCAGATTTGTTGGAGGTGCTTCAGAGAATTCATCTTAATGAAAATTGTAATATTTTACATTCTGAATGAATTTCATCAAGTAGATGCATTATATATTTAATTTACACAATCAGGAATTGTAACCAAATCATTGTAAGTTCATAAAAGTAAATATGATTTCAAGTAATCAAGTATATAAGTAGCACTTCGGAACACACGTTCACAATGATTTCTGAAAATGACAAAAACATATCATTCTAAGTTAGATAATTATCCAGTTTTTTATTTTAGTCACGTTGCACTCGAGTCCAAAACTGATTCATTTATGGATACAACTGTACTTTAAATAGATATTTTGTTATGAAATATTCGAAAACTATTTTGTTGACCTTTTGTTGAAATATATTGCTTCACATCTCTTGTCATAAGCAAGCAACAGAGAAAACAACAAAAACAGCAACAATATTTTATTTTACTTATATTTGAGAAAATATTAAGGCAAATTAAGAATTATTTCGAAAATGTTAACCCTGTAAAAAATCACTTGAATCTTGAGTGTTTACTTCTATCTCTAATGATTTCGAATTTATAGTATGCAATGCAGTAATAATCCGAAAGATTTGATAGATCAATTAAAAAATCGATACATGATATTTCTGTGCCAGGATCTAAAACAATGGCCTGCCATAAGTTCATAGATTCCAGCAGAAAAAGTGAATTATATAATATTTTTGGTCTTAATCCAGTTTAGTTCTCTATTCATGCATCGATCATTGCGCTTCTTAATTTCCTATAAGCATTATGATGTATCTTTCTTGATTTTTTTTTTCTGGTAGAATAGTAAACATTTTGCGTTTCACAGTTCTCCGTATTTCAGATGATAGACGGTTAAAATCTTCTTCTGAGCTCATTTAGGGTAATTAAAATGGCAACAGGTTAATGTATCCAATTTAAAACTAGTACGTTGTTTGTAACAGAATCTAGGTAAAGTTGAAAATACCAGAGCAAAATAGAGTATTTTCTGTTTATTTTTATGGTAATTTTTAACATTCGCTTTTACTACGTATGGCACCGCAAGCAATTACATTATTGATACATGGAATGAAGATGGCGCACCGGTGGAATGCGATGGCGGGGGAAACCGAAGAACCCGGAGAAAACCCGCCCTGCGCCGCTTTGTCCACCACAAATACCACATGCGGTCGCCTGGGAACCGAACCCGGTGGGAGGCGAGTTGTCTTACCACTCGGACATGCGCGGCCGTTTTCTCTTTACGTTATTCTGTAACGCACAGAACATAATTATGTATATTTCATATTATTTGGGGGGCAGTTGAGGATAATTTTATTAATTGTAATGTTATCTACTCATTTGTTCATTAACAGCTTTTTGATGTACCAAAATTGGTGGCCAACATCAATCTTAAAAATACTGCATATGAATGATGCTTCCATGAACAGTATTTTTCTTAAATAAACGCCAGATCAAATAAAGTCGAGCCACATATGATCAATTGCTTTCGCTGATATTACAAAATCGTTAAAAGCTATCATAGCTTAAAACTTTAAGTCGGAAAAAGTAAGGCACATTAGAGTGTATTTGTTTGGTTCCTAAAAATTATAAAGCATAGAGCAATGCGTATTAAATGAAATTCTTCGATAAAAAGAATAGGGAAATAAATAAGAATACATTGCTTGCATATTTTATGAAAAATGAATAATGGTGGTCATTCGGCTGTGTTAGTGTGAAAATCAACACGAAATTAAGTACTAATTAAATATATTGATGTTTTCGTTTCTTGCTTTCATTAATAACAAAGTTATTCTTCTCCACCGCTAGGATTCAGCACATTCTGCGCGTTCCTTTCGCGGCCACCTGCCGTGCTAAGTTCGCGGGGTTTGTCGTTTACCTGCCTGTCTACTGCTGCTGGATTTTCATGGGGAGTGGTTTTTGGCGGTGCTTTCGGCCAGATCTTTACGGTGAGTACTTTTAAGTTCTATAGTCTAGTAAAGTTCATTACATAATTTTGAGTATTTGGGGGGGGGGGAGGAAGGATCTTTGTTATTTTTTACTCAATTCACCCTCACTAACCAATCCAATTTACCCGGCATTAGTTCATTCTTCAACTTTAGTTACAGTAGGAGTTTATTAATTCGATTTAATAGGAATTTTCCTAGATGATTATTAAAAAAATCTCGGGTGCTTTTCTTACCAGTGTGTTATGTGTAGTTTCGCAAGTCTTTAGTTAGCGTGTACCTAAAATCGACATGTAATTTGTACGCGAACCGCACGCATATGCTATGTTGTCCCTTTTAGTGCAGTTTATTTTTGTGGGGAAATTTCCCAAAATTATTTTTGCTATTTTGTCAGCATTAAATTTACATTACTGATAGGAGGGGCAGCTCTAGTGCAGGTTTATTATCTATTTGTATTATTATTGTTATTGTTATTATTATTAATTTTTATACTGTTATGAGATAGTAAATGTATAAAACTGTTATTAGGTGAAATGCGGCTTGTTGACTCTCTAAATGAGCGATTTGTCGTAGTTTTAAATGTTATGATTATCTTGGACTCAAGGTTATGGAAAGTTATGGAGATTTAAACCATGTACTTGAAACGGAACCCAATATATGTATATGTATGTATGTATATATATATATATATATATATATATATATATATATATATATAATGTGTGTGTGTGTTTTGGGAGGGACACTCTCCTACCCTGTGGTGATTTTAGCCGTGACTGTTGCCTAACAAATGAAAGGTGCATGACATACATAAAAGTTATTACAATTTTATTCATTCATTTGTTTTAATTGTTTCATCTGTACACATCTATGAACATATAAAAAATTATAACAAATTGCTATGTGCTGTGTGCTAGAGCGTGAAGTTCTGATTCCCCGCTGCGAAATGCGACTGGGTTCGCTCTGAACCGTGTGGTGTGGATTTCAAATATCGACGGCCACTCGCATAGTGAAGTAAGGAGGAGCTGCGATAGAGGGTAATCAGTCTTTGTGAGCAAACTTACCGGCCGAGGAATGCGTGGAATTACATCACCTCCCCATATCTGTTGAATGATCGCCAACCTCTGTCGTGTGTAAGTGAGCGTGAGGTCGGCAGTCAGGTTGGCAGGACCAGGTGCTTCCCGGTCTGTAGCGCCACAAGATTTATTATTCATCTTATAACTTTAAAATTATAACATTGACAAGTGTTATGTTGTTTGATAATATTAGGGAAACATTAATTGTTTTAGTATGGTGTCTGTAGTCCTAACCAGAGACCGTAACGTTGATAGAACGCCTTTTTAAATGTGTTAGTCTTTCTTCAAAAAGTGAATCTGTACATCTTTGTCATCGAGACCATGCAGGTTTTCGTTTGATTTTTCTGCCATTTTTATATAAATGCCTAATTGCCGAAATAAATGCCTTTTATTTCCTTTTTATTAGTATTTAATCATTTACTGTCATAGGTATTGGTGAGGTAATATTAGGTAAGGGTTTCAGTTAAACCTGAAAACAAAATTTAAGTAGGCTAATGTTTAATAAAGTACAATGGGTGATTCTTACTGACCTTTTTATGCTGATATTAAATCTTTTTATAGAACTTTTCCATCGCTCATAGATTTTGAGTAATTGTATGATTAGCATTTCTGGTAATTACACATTTTAATGTGTGTAACACCTTAGCTAGAAACGTTTTGCGTACCTAAAATTAATATGTATAGATTTTGGACGTACTTTGCTAGAAGAACATCCCTATTGAGTTCAGCAGTAGACTATGGAGTCCCTGGTAGGGTCTTTTCATAGCAGCGTCCTGAAGGAAACGCTCGCCATGTTCGTTGCTGACAATGGACCAATGGTAGAGGAAACCGAGAGAGGTGCATTTGTATTTTCTATCTAATTTCACTAAAAGAATTCCAGCGTGGGTATTTTTTCCAATTTGAGTATAATAATGTTATAGAATAATCAACAGTAAAACTTAAAAGGTAAAGAAAAAACATAATTTTGCCCCAAATATGTCTTTTTAAAACCACATGACCCCCTCCCAATACTTTAGCCAGGTACGCCCATATTTGTAATTCATATTTGCCTGCCTATTTTAATGATTTAATTCCTGAACATGTGATCAGGGTTACCAGATATTTATTTTCCATTTTAGCCAAGTTTAAGAACAAAACATAGCCAATATATCGCCAATCCTGCGGATATTTACTAATGCTCATTGTCTCACTACAATGACTGGCACCACTAATGTTAATAATAACACATTTTCCAATTCAATACTCACAATAGGTATTTCCTCCACAGCTTCCAATCAATAGCATTTAAGATAGTGTTAAATAGTTAAGTTTTATTTATTTTGTAAAGCATATTGATATTTAGATTATCTTTTTCTCAACTTTGAATTAAGCAATGATATAAGTATGAATTGTAAGGCTGATTTGCAATGATACGTATAAGTAATGGTCAAGTAAGCAATAATAATGAACCTAATGCAAAAATGAAAGCGTCGCTCTGGCATGCAATCAGCATAAACATTGATATTGTTATTTATTGTTTGATATAGATAAAAATATTGTCATATTTCGGTCCGCGCACCTCACGCCTTCAACTGCTTCCTCTATGCCCGCTCTAGCCAGCCGCTGTTCAGAGATGGTAAGAAAGGTAGGGATGGAGAAACAGCTTGTCATCACCGCTCTATCATTTTATAATACGCGAGTACATGGATGAATTTAGATGAGAACACGTACTTGTTTTCGCAAGTGCTAACGTAGTAAACAATCCACCTAGACAGTCCTCTTAAGGGACTTACCAGAAGAGAACTTAGATGTTGAAGCTCCAACATTACTGTTAATAGTTTTCAGTTTATATACTCTTACAATAAACAGCACACTATGAAGTTTGTGATTACTCACTGCAGCTTGTAAAGCCCTCTCTCCCACCACTGACAAAAACATCTCCATGCGCATGCGTGTCTGATGTCATATGGACATGTGGGAGAAGGGAGATAAATGTAATCGGCAAAAGTTGCGCCGACACGTTCTGTGCAGCTTTTTCATTACCCTGACAGGATATAGTACGTCATTATGGTGATAAACTCTTAAAGGATACTAGGAAGGAATTTAACTCAATCGGTCAAATATATGATTTTTTCATGTTTTATTTGTTTTAGTTTTTTTTTCTTCGTTTTTGCGTTGAAAAAGTTGTTGGAATCAATAGAAAATCAACATGTACTTGTCATCCCTTTGCTTTGGGCTCCACAGCCACTTATGTGTTTTCTAGCGTACTCTTCCATAAAACATAGCTTTTTTCTTAAAATTACAATTTCACACTTTCCGAATATTCCATGTGCCCCAGTTTTTAAGTACAGCTAAAATTTCCTAGAATGTCAATTTTAATGCTACAGATGTCAAATTTATACTAACACAATAGTAATTTTTCAAAAAATATGTTTTTATGAAAAATTAATTAATTTTAGAGAATAACATTTATAATTTATTTAGGAAGTTATAACATTTCAGTAATAAAAGTAATTGAAATATCGCCATTTAAAGTGTTTCTGTGTGGTTTAAAAATCCAATTCAGAAAATTCCTACTTCTTTTCTCAAATTTCGTGCCACATTTTGATTATTCAATATATTTAAATAATAAAACCTTGAAGTAAATTATATGTTGCAAAGAATTTATGTAACTTGAATAAAATTTGGTATATTAAAATAAGTGATACAATTACAGTAACCATTTCAGAAAAAATCTATTCATAAATACAGGCATTTTAAATTTCCCTGTGTCCCATAATATCTCTCCAACGTTGAAATTTATTGCAAAGTCGATAGCTGATTAGTAAATGTATTTAATTACGCACTTACACATAATCGGCAACTGGTTTCCTCTTCAGCCGAATTTAATACCAGTCAACAGATATTTTAAATTCTTCTTTCAGAGAAAACAATGAGTAAAACCGCCACACCTGGCAACCCTGCACAGGGTCTCTGGTCACAACGCTTGAACTTCTTCGCTCTCGGATCAATAAAATTAGTAAAAATAAAATTAATGTGATTACTTAGAGTAGCATTAAAGTTAAAATGTATTATGGTTTGTGACCGATAATGCTTGACGTTATAGCATATTGTCAGCAGTGAGATGAATTCGACTACCCGTATACCGAGTTTTTTAATATAAATTTAAACAACTTGCTTTCATTCATTCAGCGCTAAACGAGAGACGCACAATGTTATTTCCATTCCATTACCTTCTAATAAATATTGAACGTATTGACTCGTACCGTATGATTTATATTACAGGCTAGTTGCAGCAGCTTTGTTGCTTTATAATGGTTATTTGATTAGCAGCATATTAAGTCATCTCCAAACTAGGAAAACAGCATTCAGTGTTATGTGTCGTTTGTTCCATTTTGTGTGATCATCAGCGGCGGCTGCTGTGTAGGAGCACAAGAGCACGTCAACCTACAATATTTCTTAGTGGATCTCCTTTTTCTCTTTCAGGAAACATTTAGTAAAATGCGTATCCGGTGGCACTTGTTCTGCTCTTCAGAATGAACACAGCCGAAAACTTGAGTATGTGGCAACAACGCTTGTAGCACAGGCCTCGTGTGCTAGCGTATAACTAACGTTTAGCAGCTCTGCGCTTGCGCGGGCAACAAAGCAGCTTGGAATTTTACAGCCAGAAATGAACACAGTGCGACCGTGCACATTAACACCTCCAGGGTTCTGTTTATCAGCAGAAGGTGCTGCTATCTTTGAGATTTAGTTGAAACTATCCGGAAGTGCAACTACAGTCTTTGTGAGACGTGCTATTTTTCTTAGTAATTTGCATTTTATGCGAGAGTTAAGCAGTTCATAATAGAAAACAACCTCAACGAAGGAATTTTTCCGAAGATTATCACTACGACCATGACTTCGTCAGAACCAAAAAATATGCTTTTCCACAATAAAAAGAATTGAAACCTTTACTAGGAATACGATGGGTAAAGACCGATTTTCAGCACTGGCAATGCTTGCTATTGAGAAGAAACTGGTCAACAGCATAAAAGACTTTAATTACCGAGTGATAGAAAAGTTTGCACATTTGAAAAACCGGTGCGTGGAATTTCTGTACAAATAGATATGGTATTAATCGCGTAATTCAAACAATGCAAATATTATTCACTGTAAATACCATTCTTCACATGAACTGTTTCAAAGGACTTGCTGCTAACTCTCGCAGACTAAGAAATTCAACATCTTTACAATACTGAGTGGGTGACGATTTGCGTAACAAATTTATAATTCTTGTTATTAGTCATTATCATTGTTTCTAATATTACTAGATTTGATATTGTGACGACGGCGGTGGTAAATTGCTGATTTTGTGAACACCTGAATTTTTAATCCACGAGCCGCCACTGGTGGAACAACTTACCAACCGTTGTAAGTATATATCTATTATATATTTATTTATTATGAGGCATAAGTTAAATTACAATGCACACATAAAAAGCTGATGTGTTCCATTCAATGACTTTCTCTACATCTCTGCAACAAATTATTGTTAGAAAGCTTATGCTTCTAGTCACTTCATTCTAATCGAGAAAAAATTAGCAGAAATAGTCTTATTACTTGCTTCCTTGTAAGTAGAAGCGAAATAAGGGAGTACCATAGGTTAAAGTGCTTGTTGCTATGTGACTGAAGTTCCTTTGTTAGTATGGGCAGGAGTTGACAAATATACGTTTACGTTGAGAGAAGTATACGTTTTTTTAAAAAGCTGAAACCAATAACAAAGAATATCTCATAAACGATCAACTCCACGAAAAAATGTGTTCAACTTAAAGTGCGTGTTTTAACATGCTCTACACTTTTTGTGAGGTAAGTTTTTGTCCATCTCTTACGGTTTAGTAGACATGCAAAATTCCGTGAAATTCATCCAGAATAAAGTAGTCTTCAGAGGCTATTCCCAAAACAAATTAGGTACTGATCATAGGTTTAGTTTGGATCGGGCAGGTATTTCAATAAGTCGTAAACCTTGTTTCCACTCAAATGCAAAAAGTGCAGTATCGTTTAGTGCTTCGCTTTGTACCTTAGGATGGGAAAACTTGCGAGGAGATAAAAAGCGAGATTGGATACTGTTTATGCGAACTTATTCACATCTATGACAACAGTTAGTTATTGGTTCAACGAATTTAAACATGACCGAATATCTGTATCCAGGACGCCCAGTATCTCTGCTGACTAAAAAAGTGCAGATATGATTCTCGCCAATCATTGTACGAAAATTTGGGTGGTAGTAGTAGAGGACATAGATGTGACGACAAGATCAATAAATATTTTGCATGATAAGTTGGAATTGAAAAAATAATCGTCCGGACGAGTGCTGAATAATAGCGGGTGTGGTGTTCAACTTCGAAGCTGTGTTTGGACCGAAATTAGGACCTTTTGTGTAGACCCGTGGACCAGGGCTTCCCATGGCAACTCAGCTCCAACGAAGGCAAATGAAGTCCCTCAGACGGAAAAATGGGATGCGAAGTAGTCATACTGACTTCACGGTTAAGTACTGACAATACTGCAGCGTGTCATTGACGCCATTCGACAAGTGGAGAAAGGAGACACATCTCCATTTGGCAAAGAAGAAAGTGATGTTTCACCAGGACAAAGGACAGCCACATTCGTCCGGATCTGTCGCCGCCAACTACATGAATTGCTGCCGCACCTCCCATATACGCTTGATTTAGCTCGCTTTTCTTGTGCCCAAACGTGAAATGGCTCGCGGGAACAAAATTCATATAAAACAACCACATTCGTCCGGATCTGTCGCCGCCAACTACATGAATTGCTGCCGCACCTCCCATATACGCTTGATTTAGCTCGCTTTTCTTGTGCCCAAACGTGAAATGGCTCGCGGGAACAAAATTCATATAAAACAACCACATTCGTCCGGATCTGTCGCCGCCAACTACATGAATTGCTGCCGCACCTCCCATATACGCTTGATTTAGCTCGCTTTTCTTGTGCCCAAACGTGAAATGGCTCGCGGGAACAAAATTCATGTAAAACAACCACATTGGTCCGGATTTGTCGCCGCCAACTACATGAATTGCTGCCGCACCTCCCATATACGCTTGATTTAGCTCGCTTTTCTTGTGCCCAAACGTGAAATGGCTCGCGGGAACCAAATGCATATAAAACAACCACATTGGTCCGGATTTGTCGCCGCCAACTACATGAATTGCTGCCGCACCTCCCATATACGCTTGATTTAGCTCGCTTTTCTTGTGCCCAAACGTGAAATGGCTCGCGGGAACCAAATGCATATAAAACAACCACATTGGTCCGGATTTGTCGCCGCCAACTACATGAATTGCTGCCGCACCTCCCATATACGCTTGATTTAGCTCGCTTTTCTTGTGCCCAAACTTGAAATGGCTCGCGGGAACAAAATTCATGTAAAATGAGTTCATCGTCGAGACAGAGGTCTATCTTGCTGGGCTTTACAATTGCTATTTTTAGAAGGGCTAAGAATGGTAGGAATGTTGGAAGAGGTGCGTATCACATTATTCTTGAAATTCTTTTGTTTTAAAAAGTATCAAATCATCACTGACTCACTTTGACACTCTTCCACATCAGCCGTATTCGGCATATCTCGTCTCCCAGTGATAGTTGGACCATTCAAAAATCCAATGGGAGGAAAGAAATTTCGTTCCGAAATAAAATACTCTGCTGCGCAACGACCAAGATTTTTTTTTCAGAGGAGTTCGTACACTTTCTACGCGCTGGAGAAGGTGTATTGAACGCTGTAGAGAGGGGAAAAATTATTCACCAATACCCCACTATTGTTGAATAAATTCAATATGCTCAATTCACATGACTTTTTCTACCTATTCTGTTACCAACTATTCTTGCTCGTTTACTTCATGCTAATCAGCGGACTAATTTTACTACTTAGTTCCTTATAAGTAGAAGAGAAATAAAGGAATGCACTAGGCTAAAGATAGTCAAATATAAAAGCTGGCTGCTATGTGATTAAAATCAGTTCATTTTGCATAGTCATGAGTAAAGCAAAAGAAAAATGAATGAAAATCTCCGTTTGAGACCAGTTTAAGCATTTTAAAATTGGAACCAATAGCAAGAGATATCTCGGAAATAGTTAACTGCACAAAAAGTGTATATGACATAAATTGTGTATTTTAACGGGATCTACATTTTCTGCGTAGTAAGTTTTTGTCTATATGTTACAGTGTACCAGTTATATAACATTCACCCATTATGAACAAGTATTCAGGGGCTATTCTCAGAAAATTCACGAGATACATTTTATTTGTTATATAAATATCTTTAATATACGGTATTTTAATCAAAATTGTCAGTCAGTTTTGATAAAATCAAAGTTTTATTATTTTTTCTATATAAAGGGTAAAGTTTAAAGTTATTTAAAGTAAAGTTGTTTTTTTTTCTTTTTTTTTTATAATCTTCATGTTATATCTTTAGAAGAAGCTGAACTTGTTATCAAGTTTGGTACTTAACTGATGTTTTGTTTGTGAGTTATGTTCTCACACACACATACACACACTCTCACACTTTTCCGTATATTTATCCTTCAAAAGTAAAAAGGGTATCAATTTTCTTAAGTTTCACGGTTTAATTAAACCGACACTGTTATTTTGTTAGTGCAGTTGCTCTAAAGAAGCAGTGCAGACATTCAAGACGTGATATACCAGCATAAGAAATTCTAAATTGGCGCCGATCTTTCTTGCAGAAGTTGTAAGAAAGTTCTAGGGCTCCACCATTCCCAGCTCAAAGTTATAAATGTGTCTTAGGCAACAACACTGAACTTCCCCAAGTCACCTATATTCAGAAAATGAACTTGCAATTCTTAACCCATATTGCTTTCTTTCTGATCTAAAACAAAAGACGGGACTCATTACGATATTGCCCTGTTTATAATCGTACTACAGTAGTGCTGAATTTTGTCCCAATTTTAATTAAGCTCCCTTGGTGATTTTGGCTTCGTGATTTCCCTGGTTTCTCTTAGTATGCATCCCTCTTTGTATGATTTATATACGTTTTGCGCTCTCTCTCTCTCTCTCTCTCTCTCTCTCTCTCTCACCTGGCTATAGTATGTAGAGAAAGTATTTTATTCCAACCAAAAATGGTATATCGCGCTTTTACTGGAATGCATGTTTTGAGATCCACTGAATAAAAATTATTAGAAAACGTTTCGCACGCATCCATGTGTAAATAAAAAGAATCAATCCCAAAACAAAAGTTCAATCTTTCAGGAATGCGAAACGAAGAAACTACCCTTACATGAAAAATTGTTTTGTTTTATTTGCTCAAGAAATCACTGTAAAATGTATACCTTGACATGCAAATGCCTTAAAATAATGTATGGTACAAAATGTAGTACAGGTGTCCACAAAATAAGTAACTATTTCGTGACTGAGGTAACTTACAAAGGTATTTTTGTTACAGGTTGATCACTGAGGATGTTGACTATTTCTGAACGTATTGCCGGTATCACATGACGTCTACATGGTGTTCGTGCTGAGACGACGGTTCCGACGGAAATCCAGAAAGGATGGACCAACGATTAAAACTATATGCAGACTGTTAAATAAGTCTCGGCAAATGGGCACTGTTGCTGACAAATCTCTATCAGCAGCTGACATTGACGCAATATGGGAGTCAATTGAAGGTGTCCTAAATCTGTACGTTGTCTTTCACGTCAATTGCAAATTCCGTCATGGAGTTGGTGCAACACTTGCACGGTGTTTCGAAATTTGCAACTGACGTGAAAGATACTGGATAGATTTAGAACTCCGTATTGCTCAATGTCAGCTGCTGATCAATACTCGACAGCAACAGTGCCTATTCGCTGAAGCTTATTTAACAGTTTCCATATGGTTTTATTACTTGGTCCATCCTTTCTAAATTTTAGTTGAAACCGTCGTCTTAGCTCAGCGTACAGAAATAGTCAATATACTGCTCAGTGATCAACCTGTAACAAAAAGACATTCGTAAGGTATCTCAATCAGGAAATAATGGACAACCTGCATATATCATAATAAATAATTGACACTTTTTAGGGATCACTAACTTTTTCTGAGAACAGCCTGTGAAGAGCTCTTCATGCTGAATTCCTTTATATAATTGGTAAACTGAAAGAGTCAAAATCACACTACACAAAAATATAGATCTCGTTGAAGCATATAGTTTATCTGACAATGTTTTTACCTTCTCTAGCATTTTATACAATCTACTGTAGAGAAGGTATAGTATTCCACTCAAAATTAGATAACTTAATTTCACAGCAAATAAATGTTTTAAAGACACTTTAATCCAAAAAGAAGCGCTTTTACAAAAAGTTCCTTGTGTGTTTGTGTGTCTGGGGTAGCATAGCTCAAAAATGAATAAAACCTTGGTATTTAAGTTTACTATTTTTAAAAAATGCTACACAAAGTTTTTACCCAATCCAGAATTGCCCTAAATATGAAAGATTTTTGGAACTGTTCGATTTGAATCACAAGACTTCTACAGGTTTTCAAATAATCCCCCTGCAGCGTGTTGCACCCGTTGACAGACACGGGAAAGTCGTAGGATATCAGCAGCGGTGCCCTGTTTGTTGATGTCTGCAAGAGAGCACCCTATAACTCGAACTATGGCATCCCTATAGAAACGCATCCCTCGCAGTGGTTCTTTCTTCTTAGGGAATAGATGAAAGTCACACGGACCCACGGCCGTGCAAACAGGTTCCGCACAGCAACTGCGTCGTAACAACGGGTGTTGTCTTGCAAAACAATCTCTGACTCGGCAGTTGAGTCGTATCGTACCTCGTTAGCTAATTCCCTGGAACTCCACCTCCTATCCAGCAAAGATTATATCAATTCAATGACTCGGTTTTCGAACCCTTGTCGACCTCCACATGGTTCTTAATGTACACTATCACGTTCGGCACAAAAAACTACAACCGATATGTGCGTCAGTCCGAATGTCTCATTCCCGCATGCTTCACGTAGTCCAGAGTGGCATTCGCTGGCGTTTTTCCACGGATCATGTCGATCTTTATCCATGCGGTGATTCTAACTTGGAAAACATCTCCTTAAGGGCGGTGTGATTTGACAACCTGCATACAACACACATCACTCCTATCACTGCACCACCTACAACCCGAGGTATAGCTCCACCCACCCTTTATATGTGTTGCCAACAATAGCTGGAACAAAATCCCTATGCGGGGATAAAACAGTTTTGCTACTTATCTATTTCCAGCTCTCGTAGTTACGACACACTTTTTAAGAATAAATTATTTGTCAAAATAGGTATAGAAAGCCATGCGAGTGTTACACTAAATGTTTTTTGTGGTGTTAAGACTTTCCGATGTATTCTGTGTTATTGGTTTGAGTTTTACAAATTTTGCTTTTTTCGTTCAAATTGGAGGTCATGATTCAATTTTTCTCATGGTCTTATAAAGAGCACTCACTGCATTTCAAACCCATCACACATTAATTCACTTTATAAAAATCTTACTATACAATAATCTTCTTATACCACCAACGATGTAAACAATTCACGAACAATTAAACAATTTGACCGTGAGAGGCGGCGCCGCGGTAAAAATGTGCAATTCGCATTCGGCAGGTCTAGGGTCGTTTCCCGGCGGCCGTCCCCTCTGTCTCATGAGTGTTTTTCGTGATTTTCTCGGGTGGCCAAGCGAATTCTGGAGTTTCTCCTCTACCAAGATTAGCTTTCCAGAATTTCCCCTTCTTTCTGTTTCCGTCTCATCTTTCAGGTGTGCCTTTAGGTTCGTGGTGTATGGCAGTGTGGGCAGATGGCGCAAATGCGTATTCAATGGAGAGATTACTCCTCGTGGCTGCCATAAGATTATGATTAGGAAGAATTTTATTTGAATATAGATTGTTTTATTATTTTAATTTATTTTACTGTAAACATTTCACAATAAAAATAATAAAGTGCCTAATTCTAGTTCATATTTTAATTTGACAACAATCACATCACTATATACGTACATCAAGATATTATAGATATTTCTCTTTAAAATATACAGTCACTTTATCGATTAGTTGACAGGGCAATTTTGAGTCTTCTGTGAAGGCTCGGCAGTGAAAAGCTCATCGGACTTGGAAGTCTTGAGGACTTCCGGTGACCTTACAAGCTGCCCTCCGTTGTCTGCCTTTTTACCTTTAGCCTTTAATGAAAGTATATCTCGATTAACAAGTAGTAGTTAGAATAACACGGTTTGTAAGTATAACTGAATAATTATAAATAATGAACCAATAGAGGAATTCTCTCATTTTAATTATCTTGGTGCGATGTATTATATAACAGGTAGAATGACCTAACAAATAAATAGTATTTCAGCACGTGTGCGGTACAATAACGAAACCTTTAGAAACAAAACTTATATGTAGGGATTTCCTGAGATAGGAAAAAAACAAAAGAAGCCACACTGGGCTAACAATGGGGCTTTATAAAACATTGGGAAGATGCCCTCCGTTCTCTTGTTCAGTGTACACCATTCTTTCTGCGACTCCACGAACAGTATTTTGCAGATGCTATTTTGGAATATTAGCCACGGTGCTGCCTGTGATATGAATGCAATATGGGAGCTAGTACGCATAAGTGGTGTTTTTCGTTTCTTTCTTTCTCCCGCAATTCTCGCTATTGTTCATTCATTTCTCTACGATCGGCAACGCAAAATCTTGTTTGGGGTTTCTCACTTTGCATACTTTCTCCCTTATTTCCAATCCGAAACCAGGTGGTTGTGCTTACCATTTCTTACCGTCTTCGGATATCTCTCCAGCTGTTGCAGTGGTGTACAATTCTGGTACAGTGTATGCCTCTGCTCTCTTGAAGGCGTCGTCCCAACTTGTTCCAGGTCTGCTTTGTCGTTTCTTGTCAATGTAGAGGGTCCACATTGTAGAAATGCATGTCCATGTTATTCTGGAACCTCGCTACGTGGCCTCCCCACTTCTATTTCAAATTGGCGGCACATGGTTATACATTTTCCAGCGTTGTTATTCTCCTTAACCTGGTATTAGACACTGTTTGAGGGAGAGACTCACATCTTCCTCTCCATTTTTCTATGGCAAAATTAATACGTTTCCTTTGTGTTTCCGTCAAGTTCCAAGTTTGGTGCCCACATTGTAGTATTGAGAAAATGGAGAAGTCTGTTTATATATATATATATATTGTAAAGTTTCGTCCTGTAGATAAATTTGGGTCCAAAATGATACCAGAATTTCACTAAACTGGTGGGATAGTGTAATTTGAGTTTGTAAAACATTTTCACTTTTTCTCTAATTGGTAGGAGTAGTAGTATTGTTTTTTTTTTTTTTTTTTTTGGTAGTGTTTAACGCCCGCTTTAACTACTAATGGCACCGCAGGCGGTGTAGTAGTATTGTATTATACCAAAAAATGTTATATTGAAAATCTAATTGTGGTCTCGCTTTTTGTTTTATTATGTATAACTGCACATATGTGCGTCTAAACTATCCTTTGGTAAATAATGGCAATACATATATGAACAGAAATTAAAATTCCGACAAAGTTTAATCATATACTATCAATTAGGGATTCACAAATGTTACTCTCTCTGCCACTTAACTATAACTGACAGAGAGAGTGATATTCACTCAGATCAGGCCGGTCCAACACACACCCCGCTGGCCTGTGCTACTAGGACTCTGCCACAGCCCAGTTAGTGACGCACCACTTATCACTTGAAGTTATTTTAAGAATTCACATATAAACTATTGGATTCACAGATTTTGTAGTTTGAGCTCACCATATATATTTACAGTAAGAATAGATTAGGTACACGAGCTTACTTCACAGGATCTACTACAATTATTGCCGTTCCAACAAGATTAAAATGTTCAGTATACTTGCAACAATGTATGGTTCAAACATTATTTTTTTTCGACCTGCATCAATATGAGCCTTGGGTTTCATTTTTCTTTTTATACCTATGAAAACTAGTTGCATCCAAACACTGCCAATGAATCTGAATTCTTAAATGCAATAACATATAGGCCGCAACAACTCCATCTCAAAATTCACTTTTTTAGAGTTTGGGGCGGTAACTGGCAGTAAGAGTTCTGGTTCCTATACCGGGCGTGGGTTATTGGTATTGGAATTGTGTGGGTATTTGGGTGGCCTAGCTCAGGGTAGTAGCATGGAAACTTTTTCAGGTTGTGGCGAGACACAAGTGCTTTATTAATTCAGTTCGGCGTTTTTCCGCCGTCGAACACACGCGTATACTTCTTTATTGTCTACTTATGAAATTACACTTGACTCGCCCGCGAATATTATTGTTTATTAATTTTGATGCCGTGAAATGTTTTTGTATTTTATTCAGTATTAAAACAACTATTTCCCTCACGACTAAAGGTAGCCTGTTCGGCTCCACCACGGAGTCTAAATATCACAACTTAGTTGTGCGGAGGTTCTTCGTCAAGTGCCTTAAACACTGTCACCTTGACCAGCGGAGAGAATTGCTTGCTGTCCCGTTATGTCTCCTCGGACAGGATCCATTCATCCCTTCGATTCAATGCACGGACGTAACGGTATCTTTTGCCCCGAGAACGTGACTTATACGTGTTTAAAGTCTTTCTACCCTTACCATTTTCACTGTACATTAAATTTTCTCTTCTTGATATAGTTTATATTCTTAGCTTCTGAATAATGCTTTGCCCCGGGACAAGATATGTACTGTCTCAAGTTTCAAAACAGTCTGTTAGATGGTACTGTTTCTATTCGCCAAAGATATAAATACACACTTTATGCATAAAACACTACTACATTTAATAACACAGCGTTCTACCCACCCGCTATCGCCACTATAAAACGCCAATGCTTTCCATCGCAGAACGAATGCAACAGCGCTGCGGTCTTTAGCCATGACGACTGTGGCTGCTGCTATAGCATTTGCGTTGAACCGGTGTGCTCTAGATAAAGGTTTAATGTCGAAATATCAATGGAAGTACACGTTTTGAGATCCACTGAATGAAAATATTCAGAAAATTTTCCTGTGATTGTGAGTCTATCTTTTGTTTTTATTTTTTTTTTCTGGTTAGGAAAATTTAAAAGAACTAAACTCTGGTAAAGACAATATTCGTACTTCAATTCAGACATGTTTTAAAACAGGCAAAGCTTTTAAAAACAATTCCGCACCACAAACTGCACCTTACATGAATATATTTTCATTATGTTTCATGTTGCAAAAATAGTGATTTCAATTTTAAAAAAGTATATAATACTAAAGGGTAACAGGGCAATTGATATTATTTAAATGCTTATCTTCAAATTTTCTATGAATAGCCTCGTCTTCATTCTGAGAATTGTAATTAAAATATATAATTGAAAAATCATAAGCTAAAGATATAAACTTGAATTTATATCTCGTTAAAAGTCAAAAATTTTATTTTTCCGTGTCAGCTGTTTTCAAAATTGTTGTTTTCATGTTGCAATTTTACGCTTTCCACAAGTGTTAAGCGCGTAATCTGACGGAACAAAGGTTTACGATTCTGTTGTTTTTTTTTTTTTGTTGTTGTTTTTTTCTGGCCATCACAGAAGTTTGTCACCAAGACTAAATATTTGAATGCTATATATATATATATATATATATATATATATATATATATATATATATATATATAATGTAACTTAATTTGAAATAACTTTTTGGCATCTTTAATAACGCAAGGAAGATAGAAGCATAATCTTATATGTGCAAAAGCTGTATAAAACGATCAAATAGTACACATGGTTTCTGTTGTTTTTAAAGAAGTATTCTAGAATCTTAACGTTTCAAAATATTTTGTGTCTTTTGAGAAACACGGGCAACTAAGAATGGCAGTGAAATAATGACCCAAATCGACACCTGACGTCCACGCATTAAATGCTTACGGAACAACTTTGAAAACATCTCCCTTGTCCCAATTGGTAATCGATTCTGTGTAAGCAGACAGTTGGTTCCTGAGTCATGGAAATCGACTGGAAACTAGAACGAAACATTTCCGTGAATATGTCGTTAATATCAGGAACTTTTCGCAACTGTTAACTTTATCGTGTGAATGTACATTCCCCACTAGTGATCTAAATGTCCCTTCCTCTGTAACAGTCTCGTCAACTCCTTCAGTTTTTAGATATAATATCACGTGACCAGGCAAGTATTTTTTCAGGGTAGGTACATAGCTATGAACCTATATTATATATGTAAAAGTAATATAAGGGCAAGCGCCGGATTTTGATTGTGTAAATTCTCGCATTGATTTTACAAGGTCATGTTATAATGACATTGAAGATATTGGTGACGCGCGAAAAAAGTGTAGCAATTTTGAAGTATTACGAGCTTTTTTTACTTTCTCCAATATGTATATACTATGTACATGATAGGTAGAGAAGATTATATGTTGCACCAAAAATTCTACACCGAGATTTCATCAGAATTGCATGTTTTAAAACCACTTAAGCCAAAAAATCATTTTAGACAAAGTTCCGTGTATGTGTGTCTGTGAACACGATACCAAATTAGTATTTAAGCTTACTATCTTTCAATGATGCGACACGAAGAATTTCAGCTAGCCGCTCCCCCAAATATACAGTGCTACTATAAACGATCTATTCCGATTACAAACTTGCATAAATATTTTGTTAGGTTGGTGAAGCTGTTGCATATTTATTAATTTCGTTGCAAAGAGACGATATAACAGAAAAATGGCTACAAATGAAGACAGGAGGACATTTTGTGTGCTAGATTTCCACATATCCCAGTCTGTTGTCACTGAACAACGCAACTTTAAAAGAAAATCTGGTGTTGATCAACCCAATGGGCCAGAATCCGTAAGTGGTACGCTGACTTCAAAACGAGGAGATGCGACTGTAAGCAGAAGTCAATCGGTTGTCCACAGTAAGTGAGGCAAATATGGAGCGTGCGAGCGAGTCCACTAAAATCGACAGTAAATGCCAGTAGAGAATTAAGCATCCACCAACTTACCGCGTGGAAGATTTACGGAAACGTTGAAGTTCCATCCATACCGTCTGCAATTGTTACAGGTTCTGAAACCAGACGACAATGCCAGGTAACTCATAATGGAAACCGAAGTTTGCGTTGTACTGACAACAGACCGAGATATGTGAAAATTTGGCGCGCAGAAAAGCTCTCCTATCTTTGATTGCAGCTATTTTTCTGTTATATCATCTCCTAGCAGAAATTAATAGATATGCAACAGGTTCACCAACATAACAAAAATAGTTTCTCTTTCCATTGGTACCAATATCATGTCTCTAAATATCGCCTAACGATAGTTATTAGAGTTTATGATCTGAAAAATCATTTAATACTGTATTGCACGGAACAATTTTAGAAAAAAATTGTTTGTCTCAAAATTGGCCAACGAATTCGATTAAAAGTATATGAAAGATATTTACATGAAAAAGTAAATATATATATATCTTGAATTTTCTTGGAGTAGCCCCTAAACATTTCTTCATAAGAGGCAGTCAATATCTTATTACACAAAATATGTATATATCGTTAAAGCACCAATTTATGTCAAAATATATTGCTTTCTCTACATGTACTATGTACATAGTGTATAGAGAAGGTATTGTATTGCATCCAAAAATTCGATACCGAAATTTCACTGGAAATAACATGTTTTGAGTCCCCCTGAATCCATTTTTGGAAAAAGGTCCGTGTATGTGTGTGTGTGTGTGTGTGTGTGTGTGAACAGCATAGCTCAAAAACGAAAAGGTATTTAAGTTTGGTATCTTCCAAGGATGCCTCACGAAAATTTTTAAGAAAATCCGCTCACCCCAAACAACTCTTTACATGTAAAAAATTTCGAAAATTTTGATTTTCTCAAAAATTGCTCTAACGATATTGATTAAAATCTCTTACATTTAAGATATTTACATGGCATGTAAATATCTTGAATTTTCTGGGAATAGGCTCTAAAGACTTCTTTACTCTGGATGATTTTTATTCACTTTTGCATAACTGGTCAACCGTAAGAGATAGACAAAAACTTACTACACAAAAAATGTAAATTACGCTAAAACGCACAATTTATATACAGTTATTTCCTGGAGTTGGCCGTTTTTAAGATATTCCTTAATATCCCTCCCAGGTCAGGTTTTTTAATTATTTATTTATTTATTTTTTACTTTCTCTACCTTCAGAATGAAATAATACGTAGAGAAGATATTATATTCGACCCAAAAATTTGATGTCGATATTATACCGGAAGTATATGTTTTGAACTCCCCGGAATAAAAAAGGATATTTGAGTGTGTGTGAACAGCATAACTCAAAAATGAGGTCAGTTAAATACCAATTTTGGTATTTGTCACTAACTTCCAAGGATGCGACACGAAGATTTTTTCAAGAAAATTCCCCAATCAAGAAAATTCCCCAATAAAAATAGCCCTAGCGATTTTGATTAATATATTTACATTTGATTAAGATATCTACACGAAAATAACCTGTATATCTGATATTTTTGGGAATAGCCTTTGAAGTCCTCGCTTCATTATTGTTTCCTTATCCCACTTGTAAAAAGAAACAATATGTGATAAAACCACTTTGCTAATGTTTAAATTGAAGCATGTAGTATATAGAAGAAGAAACGTTTTATAAGAAGAGCTTGTTGCAGCATAGGCAGAGAAATAAATGTAGCAGATCCGAATTTTTAGATAGCCATTTCCTAAATGCATCTTGTTACTGGTTTAAATGTTCCAATATTTATACTATTTTCAAAGGGAAGTCGTTAATGCATTTTTCTTTAATTCTGATCACGCAAAGTGAATGGACTTTCAATATAATCACATAGCGACCCGTTCTTGAAGTATTTGACTAAAGATTTATACTGGATATTTCCTTTTTGCTTGAATATACAAAGACATCTGAAATAAAATTAGTTTACTAATGTTTATTCCGGTTAGGCATGAATAGTTTGTTGCAGAATAGATGGAGAAAGTTATATGAATGTAACATATCATTTTTTCAGTTATTTTTTACAACTGTTGCATTCAAATGTGGCCCACAAATAATTATTATGGATATCACAACTGGTTTTTACGGAGTACTTACTGCAGATGATATCGAGCCCCAAGTTCCAAGTCTTTCGATTCCTATTTCTCGAAGTTATCCGCCGATCTCTCTTCGTTCTTATTGAAAATGTGACGTGATGTTCACAGTTGCCAGTATATCACGTGAAAATTTGCCATTCTCGGAAAATTAGGTGAATTAATGACGTTACTCAGTTTCTAAAACCAAATAGGACGGGTAGATGCGACAAATACAGCACGTGGACAGATAATCTTAAAAGGATTCTCATCGCCTATGTAGCCTTCATTCTGACTTGGAATTTTGTCAGTCCTACTATGCGCTTCCAGCTGTAATTTGTACACATCGTCGATTATTTTGCTTGATAGCGATCTCCCTGAGAATTAACCCACTTCATTCAAGTCTAAAGCAATTATCCATGTAAAGGCAATTTCATCGGGGTTAAATGATTTTCAAGGCTTTGGCGGATGTATTCCTATCAAATATGGAACGTTTTCAGTGAACTTAATTATGAACGATATGGTTTATTACTGGTGGAGCTTTCAACTGAATTTACAGAGCCTAATAGCCATGAAGCTCCTTAATGATCTCTTTAACAAAATGAGTCAGCCTTTGACAGTCTTTCTTTTTTCATTTCCTTCGTCGCTTTTTTGTCTGTTTCTTATCTGCAAGAGAAGACAGCTGTGCATCTTTCGTCAAACCTAATTAACCTAGATTTCCGTAGTTAAATACGTACTTTCAGCTGGCCTCTTTAAAAGAATAAGCACCAACATGTTCTCGATTCTTTTGAGGTGTCAAGTGTATCAACAGAAGAAACAAATTGTATTTATTGTCAATGAAGATAATAAGTATAATGGATCTTGTTGTTTATTCTATCCTTATGATTAACTGAGTCAAGAATCTCAGGTGTTTCGTCTGGGACTGGCATTCGGAAGTCGAGGGTTCGGTTCCTCTCTGAATCATGGGTTTTCCCGGATCACTAGGCTAATGCTTGGGAGGATTCTTAATTTCCCGAATTTCCTGTCCCTCCATTTCATCTCCATTTTACACGTCTGGTCTTTCTTTCAGGGTTGTAAGTGTCACAGAAGACTGTGGGGGTGATTGCGCTTTGAAAACTCTCTCAGCAGCAGAATGGCGCTGGGGGTTGTCGGTATACTCAGACGAGGGCTCCTTGCGCACACCGCGTCAAGATGATCTGCTTGGGAACTGTTAGGGACTCTCCACAATGGCTCCCTGTCGAAGTCTGGTTCCGGCTGCCCTTTGTAATTACTCTCATCTCATCCTTTTCTCCCGGAGTCTAATGTACAAAAAGCATAATCCTTGAGGTGCTGAATCCCGTCCTGTATACTACATTACACCTTCGATTATTTGAATTTCACCAAAAGTACATATTTACATCCACTTAACCCCCGCCCCCAAATGGTTTTCTAAGAGATTGTGTTTGTGTGTTCGGGCATGTGAGTATTACTAAAGCATGGGCATTTCGCATAAATATAAACTTTCATAAATGTGTCTAATGCTATTGAAGGTGAAGATTCGCAAGAAGTTGTGCTTTTTTCTATTTTCAGGTTTTTTTGTTTTTTTTTTAAATAGCACCTAACGATTTTGATTAAAACGTTGTAGTGCTTTTTCAAGTTGATACTTATATGCCAAATAACCTATACTC
Organism: Hymenopus coronatus; assembly: GCA_030762935.1. Classification (NCBI taxonomy): domain Eukaryota; kingdom Metazoa; phylum Arthropoda; class Insecta; order Mantodea; family Hymenopodidae; genus Hymenopus; species Hymenopus coronatus. Next base: position 97,792,790 of record CM060896.1, read on the forward strand.
TAGTTTAAATGTGCATAATTTCAGTTAATTATTTTCTATACCATGTATATAAGTAGCGGAAGCATTGTATTCCACCCAAAAATTCGATGTCGATATATCTCCAGATATTTTTTAGGATTCCTGATTTTAAAAAATATCCGTTAAAAGATGTGCGTAGATAGATTTGACTATCGCTATTGTATTACCTTACTTCCTTTTTACTCAGAAGGAACTAATACAACTATTTCTTCTTAGTTTAGCTCGATTACGGTAGATAAAGGAATAATGTTTTGTAACAATAGTTTTTAGGAAAAGTGTGTGAATGGAACATATCAGATGTTTTCAACCCGCGCCTCTGTTCGTAGTATTGCCATAAATGCGCGTTCTCTCTCTCTCACTCTCTCTCACACACACACAAAATGCTTTGTTTTTTTTGTTTTTTTATATCGATTCCGAAGAATGGCACGAAGGGGAAAAAATTCTAAAATAATAAATAAAAGTGTTAATAAAGTTTATACATTCTTCAGAATGTAGTCGACATATGCAAATTTAGATATGAAAGATAGTGCCAATAAATGCTATATTTTTTTTAACGAAAAATAGTTGAGTGACTACAAAAAGTGAAATGTCTGGTTTATAAGAGTTATCGTAATAAGATAAATAATGCAATCATGTCACTTATTCTTGCTTTCACTTCCTACATCTTCATGTTTAACTATCCGTTTCTTTATCCTCTTCATATCTACTTCTCTCATTCTCCTTTTCTCAAACGCTCGACTCGCACTGTCTGCCTTTCCATTTGTTTGTACAACTTTGTCGTGGTGTTTTGACAAACCGTAATAAAGCTGTTTTTCTGGTCTGATAATGAAATATCAAGAAGTCGGATGGTATTCCCTTTTACAGCTCCTCTCTTTTGTTTGGCTGTTACCTCGATGAGAAATAAATAGCTTTGGAATCAAAAGCCACAACGACAGCAACATGCCAGTCGCAGGACCTCTTTTAAACAGGGATGCGCAAAAACAAATTTGCTTTGACTTAAAGAGAACACCAATTTAGTCCAATTTTATAGCTTTTAACGAAATGCAGGCAATGCATAAAATTAAGAAAATATCGGGGACTTAATCGTCAGATATCTGTGTTCAAAATATTTCTGCCAATCACACACCTATATTAGTATACCAGGATAGTGTGGTTAACGTAACGCAAATTGGGTCAAAACTGAATTTCTATAAAATTGTCTTGAGTATTTTGTTTTCTTTACAATTTTACGCATATTTTAAATTCCTTAATGATCTGACTGTGCCACCACATCTATTTTTAGATGACTTACAAGTTGCGTTTTAATTATTTTTATGTTTATTTTTATTGTGTTTATTTATTGTATCTTTATTGTATTTATTTATTGTATCTTACCCTCTTTAACCTGGTTGGTCACATCGGACGATAATTGAAATTGGTGAAATTATGCTCAAATGATCTCGGGGTCCCTGGAACTTAGTTACTCGACGTTCTCAGGATAAGAGAAAACCCAAAAAGCAACCTTATTGGGGTAATTTACCCTAAGTTTTTATTTTGTGTGTGTTTATATTTGTTAGATTATTCCATTAAACTGTAAGTTATTTTAAATGTCATAAGTGGTTTGATACAATGAGAGCAAAAATCACTGTATAGAATACGATAATACATTCCCTATACATTCTTCAGCATACCAATCTTAAAAATTGTTATTCATTTATTTTCTTCACGTTAATGTAGATAATTATTTGCAGTTTTCCTGTAAATACAACAGAATAGAAGGGCACACTAGTCTTAAGTCATAGTACAATATTTTAAGAGCTGGTCTATATGTGATGAAATTGTTCTCTTTGCTTAAAAAAAAACGAATACTAACTCACATTTGAAGAAACTAAAATTTTAAAATTGAAACCAATAACAAAGAATATCTCAAACATATTCCAGACTGAAAAAAGGATTTTACATTTTATGTAAACGAGACATAAATGTTTGTATAGTGACTTTTTGTTTATCGCTTATGGTTTAATAATTATATACAAGTCATCCAGAACAAAGAGAACTTCAGAGGCTATTCCCAGAAAATTAAAATATTAAATTTCATTTATCACGAACATGTCTTAAACAGGTGCTATTTTAAACAAAATTGTTAGAGATCTGTGAAAAAATAAATTTTTAGAAAACGTCTTCATATAAGTAATAGACTCGATGTATCTAATTTCTCGGAAATCTGTGTCGCATCCTTAAAAAATCTTATGTGTACCATTCAAATGACTTTCTCTACATCTCTACAACAAATTATTCATAAAAAGCTTGTAATTCTATTTACTTGCTTCCTTGTAAGTAGGAGCGAAATAAGGGAGTACCATAGGTTAAAATGATAATCAAAAACTGGTTGCTATGTTGCAGAAGTTCCTTTGTTTGTATGGGCAGCAGTTAACAAATTCCTGTGTGAGAAAAGTATAAGTTTTCAAAGCAGAAACCAAAAACAAGAAATGTCTCAAAAACGACGAACTCCACGAAAAAATGTATATAACATAAATTGTGTGTTTTATGGTGCTCTACATATTATGTGTAGTAAGTTTTTTGAGAAAATCAAAATTTTCGAAAAAGTTCCATTTAAAGGGTAGTTGGGGGTGGCCGAATTTTTCTCAAAATCTTCGTGTGGCATCCTTAGAAGATACTAAACTTAAATACCAAGTTTAGTATTTTACCTAATTTTCGTTTTTGAGTTATCGTGTTCACAGACACACGGACCTTTTTCCGAAAATGCTTTTTTTAGATAAAGGGGACATCATTAAAACACACAATTTATGTCATGTACAATTGTTTTGTGAAGATAACCTTTCAGAGATACTCCTCGTTATTGGTTTTAAACTTTCCAATTCTTTGATTCTGCTCAAATAGTAAGTAGTTAATCATGGTTTTCATCCTGGTCATGCTAAGATAAAGTAATTTCCATTACATCACACAGAGATCGGCTTTTAAAAGACTTAAGCCTTGTGACTTTTCTTATTTTTACTTTCTCTATACGATTATGTAACGGAAATATATGATTTAGAATTTGCTGCTGCTTTTAGAGAATAAATATAAACATTCACGTTATTATATAATAATATAGCTTTAAAAATGTAATGTGTGCCATTCACTCGAATTTCTCTATCTTTCTGCAAACAAATTATCCTTACAAAAGATTATTCTTTTATCTACAACATGCTAGTCAAGATAAAATTATCAGAGCTGGTCTCATACTTTAGTTCTTTACAAGTAGAAGGTAAATTAGCATTGAGCTAATGCGACAGTCAAATCTTATAAAAGTTGTCGCTTTTCAAATGTCATTGAAATTAGTTTCTCTTTTCTTGGCCAAGAGTAACGCAAAACAGATATGAAACAGATTTAAGTCTTCCCATTTGAGAAACATTTAAGTATTTTAAAACTGTATCTAATCAAAGAGAATCTAGCAAATGGTTTGCTGTACTGTGTATGACATAAATTATGTATTTTAACAAGAGCTACAAACTTGCGCAATAAGTTTTATCTATCTCTTGCTGTTTACCAGTTATGCAAAAGTGATTCTTTGGAACTATTCCTGAAATTCAGGATATTCCTTTTATTTACCATGTATATCTATGATGTACGGGATTTTAATCAAAATTTTTATTTTTATAAAATCAAACATTTCTAAATATTTTCGTTGTAAAGGGTGGTTTGGGATTGGGGAATTTTCCTGAAAATCATCGTGTCGCAGCCTTAGAACTTAAATACCAATAACTTTTAAATACGGACTTCCCGTTTTTTAGTTAAATTGTCCACATACACACACGCACACACAAGCATACTCATACCACACGGACCTTTTTATGAGATAATTTTTTTGTTCAGGGATCCCCAAAAAATGTATTTCCGGTAATATCGGTCTTTAATTTTTATGAGGAATACAATTTCTTTTTTTTTTTTATGTACTCTGTACATTATGCTTACACGCTAGAGTAAGTAAAATTTACATGACATAAATTGTATATTTTCACGAGATCTAGATTTTTTTTTTCTTTTTTCTTTTTGCGGTAAGCGTCTATCTCATACGGTTTACAGTTATGCAGAAACCATCCCGAATGAAGAGCACATCAGAGGTTATTCCCAACAAATTCTAGATATTGTAGGGTACCTAATATGCTCATTTTGAATAAATGACACACGGACACACACATACCTTTTTCTAAAAATGCTTATTTTTTTCTTATTTTTTTATACGAGAGGCCCTAAAACTATATTTCCGGTGAAATCTCGATATAAAATATTTGAGTACAATACAATGTCTTCTTTACTTATTATGTACTTAAGCTAGTACGTCGCCTTCCGTGGTATAATGGTTATCATGCTAACTTTATGTACCCAAGGTTCAGAGAATATGACGAGTATTCCAGAAGATATGAGAAGGTTTGCTGTTGCGTCCTCCGGTTAGCGCAGTGGTAGTACATCTACCTTTGCCGCGAGGGATCCGGGTTCGATTCTGGTACTAACGCACCACAGCGTGGCGATTTTCTTTCCCACTGGGCGGACTAGGTGTGTGTCCTTTCACCATCCCGCGGATGGGAAATGGTGGTACCACTGCAGTATCATCCGTTCCTGAACGCCGTGGTCAGGTTGTGACTTCTCCCACAATTCGTCCCAGCCGTTGACTGACCTTCGAGCTGAATGCTTGAAATGAAGCGAAAGATGCTTACGAAAGCATTACAGTGCTCAATTAATGCATTCACACAAAGCACCCGGCTGACATCCTCCGGTTTGGTGAGAGATATAGAGCATGGCTGAATACTAACCTGAACATACATTTCAGTTCTGTTAGTGTCTACAAACGTATTTGTTATATAGTACAAGTCTGGTAAAAGACAAGTTTTGAGAATCGCGTTGAATTAACTTCCATGGCAGCATTTGTTGCTCAGGCAACTCGTAGTTACCTGATCTGTTGACATAGTACTCTTCTTCTTTCTTTCTTCTTCTTATAGGCCTACGGCCTGTTTACTCCAGAATTTGAGAATCTCCCCATCTCCTCCTCGGTCTCCCAGAAGATCTTCTCCCATCTTTGGTAAATTATTTCTGGCGATCCTTGCTATTCTGGGAGATGCCATTCGTGCTACATGGTAATTCCATTCAGTTCTTCTGTGTACTCACTCATTCACTGACTGCTTGAGTATTAGTTGATTCCTAATTTCTTCATTTCTAATTTTATCCCTTCTGGTTTTCTTTACTATCCTTCTTAAATGCTCATTCCTTTTACCTCCAGGATCTGTCTTGTTTTAGTCGTTTCTGCTCGTGTCTCACAAGCATAGGTAAATGCTGGTCATATTATTGTTTTACAGATTCTTATCTAAGCGTCCTTACTTAAGTATTTATTTCTCCATATTGTATCATTCATAAAGCCTGCTATTCTTGCTCCTTTATTAGCTTGGTATGTCACTTCTTTATTTAAGTATCCCCAGCTCGTTAATTTAATTCCCAAGTATTTTATTACCGGTACTTGTTCTATTATTACTTTCTCTATACGTACTAGGTACATAGGGTATAGAGAATGTATTGCACTCCACCAAAAAATTTGATACCAAGATTTCACCGTAAATATATGTATCCAAAAAAAAATTCAGAAAAAGGTCCGTGTGACTGTAAACACGATAACTGAAAAACGAAAAGTCGGTAAAATACCAAACTTGGTATTTAAGTTCAGTATCTTCCGGGGATGCGACACGAAGATTTTGAGAAAAATCCCCCCACTCCAAACTACCCTTTACATGGAACTTTTTTCGAAAATTTTGATTTTCTAAAAAATGGTTAACGATTTTGATTAAAATATCGTATATTAAAGATATTTACCTGACAAATAAAATTTATATTTTGAATTTTCTGGAATAGCCTCTGAAGACTACTTTATTCTGAGTGAATTTTACGGAATTTTGCATAACTGCTAAACCGTAAGAGAGAGACAAAAACTTACCACACAAAAAATGTAGAGCACATTAAAACACAGAAGTTCTGTTGAATACATTTTTTTCGTGGAGTTGATTGTTTTTGAGATATTCCTTGTTTTTGGTTTAAGCTATAAAAACTTATATTTTTTTCATACAGGACTTTGTAAACTCGTGTCCAGACAAACAAAGAAACTTCAGTCACATAGCAACCAGCTTTTGACTATCATTTTAACCTATGGTACTCCCTTATTTAGCTTCTACTTACAAGGAAGCAAGAAATAAGACTATTTTTGCAAACTTTTTCTCGATTAGCAGGAAGAAAATAGAAGCATAAGCTTTTTAAAAATAATTTATTGCAGAGATATAGAGAAAGTCATGGGAATGGAACACATCAGATTATTTTTCTATCTATTTCCAGCTTATATCTTATTTACTTATTGTCATTAATTTAATATTTTACCATAAAATTCTCATATTATAGTTTTGACAATTAAAATAGAATTTATATAACAGTCTTTGTAAAGTATCTGTAGTAATCTGAGTTGCATTACTTTCATTACTTTCCTCTGCCTATTCTGTAACAAACATATCTTACAATAGCTTCATTAGCAGAAATTGTCTAATTTCTTAGTTCCTTACGAGCATAATATAAATAAGCGAATATACTAGGCTAAAGCAATAGTCAAATTGTTTAAAAGCTGGTTGCTATGTGGTTGATATTCGGTCCTCTTAGTGAAATAGAAAAAAGCAGGAATGACGAATTTGAGAAAAGTATAAGTAATTGAAATTGAAACTAATAACAAAGAAAAATCATGCGAATGGTTAACTCCACAAAAATAGCAGATATGACTTAAAGTGTGCGTTTTCATGAGATCTTCATCTTTTTCTTCAGTTTTATCCATCTCTTACGGTTTGCCAGTTATACAAAATTCATTTAGAATGACGAGGAACTTCATGGGTTATTCCCAAGAAATTCAAGATATATAATCTCTTGCCATATAAATACCTGTAAAGAACAGCATTTTGATTAAAATCGTTAACCAATCGTCTTTTTTAGAAAATCGAAACTTTCGCAAAACATTTACATGTGATGGATAGTTTGTGTTGGGGGGATTTTCCTGAAAATCTTTGAATCGGATTGCTGGAAAATACCAATTTAAGCAACTTTTCTTTTTGAGTTGTGCTCTACGCAGATACACGAACGCACACACACTTGTACTAAAATTGTTTTAATCAAGGTCCTCAAAAATTGTATTTCTGGTAAATTCTCGGTATACAAATGTTGAGTGAAATGCAATACCTTCTCTACCTCCTATGTACATTGTACATACTGCTGGAGAATGTAATAGATAAGAAGCCATGCATATTATTCGGCAGTCCACGTAGGCATTGAAAAGGCTTAAAAAAAAAAAAAAAAAAAAAAAAAAAACATAACATTATAGAGGAGCTATACTTTTACGGCAGTTCAATTTGTCTTCGCTCTTTGAAAGCCATGACCGGGTGTTTTATAAAGAAGCCTATCGTCACGTTAGTATCATACCTGTGTTGGATATAAAGCGGAATACATCACACCTTCGAGGATCCTACGCAAACTAAAATTAATATATACTAGCTGCCCGCCCCGGCTTCGCACGGGTGGTATAACCAATTAAAAAACTCAGTCAAAATCTTCCGTTTACAGTACGAATCTGCAATGGAGTAAAATTACAATTACATAATTTGACAATACTTTATTGTGATGCCTTGTAATGTACAATTTTGCTTCCGGAGAGAAAACAAATAGCGGCGATGTTTTGCCGACTCTCGAGCACGCAAAGTACAACTATCCATGCGAAAAACACGACAATTGAAGGTATATTCTACACACTTCTAACGATTGACCTTGGGACTTATTGTCATTGCGAATGCAAGGCGCGTCGAAAGCAACACGCTAAAATTCAAAAGGAAAGTCCGTTGACATTAGTAGTATTCTTGGAGTAAGTATATCCTCACCTTGAGCTTTCCTATGTTATAGTAGCTTAAATCAATCTTTTTATAATTTTTTTAACAGTGAGTTTTGTTCCGCTGCATAATTTTGGCTGATTGAGATTGCGGAGCATAATTATCACCGAGTCAACCTTGAGCTGTAAATTGTCCTGGTAAATCCAATGAATTTAGGAATTCAGTAAGATAACTGACGACTTCATTTGGATTGGTAATGGAATCGATCGATGAATGCATTTGTCCATCAATTTTAACCTGAATTTTTATATTCAAATAAGCTACATGTTTATTAGTGGCTCCTAAAATGGCTCGTTCCCTCAACCAAGCATAGTTTTTATAATTTGCACAAATATTTGGAAACACTTTCCATATTAATTCTTCCTTTGACGTTGTGAAGTGACAAAAATGTGATGGAAACGAAATGAGACCAGTAGAAGTGTCAATAGAAATTTACCATTGCAAATGTCTAAAAATGATTTTAAAGCATCTGAAAAGTGCAATAAAGCGCTACAATCTGCACAATGTAGCATATATAGTTGGTATTGCAAAAAGGACGAACTCGGCGCGCCCATAAGGTATAAAGGAAAGGATGACATACGGTTAACAGCATGGGTAAGCAAGGATGTCATTGGCATAACAGTAATGGCAGCCCTTTCATAGTGTGGCGGGTAAACGCTGGCATAGGTAATGAATTACATTAAGGAGACAGTCACAATAACATTCATGCTTCTTCCGAATCTCTTTCTTTCCTTTACTCCTAGTGTTTTCCACCTCTTTCTCTATTTTCACCTATGTCAGAACAGCCATTTTTAAGACTAACAATGACATAACTAAAGAGCAAGTAGATCTGGTGGGGCAATTAATAAGTTTGTATTAGACAGATTAGTGTAATTTCTCCATTTAACCCAAAATATTACTTGATCAAATGTATTAAGAGCACCACAATTGCAATGTGATGGTAACGCGAGTATCTTCATGTTCTTTAGCTGGCTCATATACCACATAACGTCAAATAACCAACATCTGCAATAGGACGTTAAACCTAAAACGGTCCCGTCATTTCTCCGCCCTTTTCAGATTCCAAGAAGGGTTAATAGCTATGTGCATAGTTTATAACCTGTTCATTTTAAAGAATTACATCAAAAATATACTTACTTCTTTATTTAAACGATGTGACCAAGGGAACCATAGTTAATACATAAGAAATATATTTGATTGTCACAGTTATCTTGCGTCATTGTCTGCAATATTACGGCCATCTGATGCAAATAAATATGTACCTATTTTAGGTGTTTGTCGCCAGGAAAGAAATTTATTTGATTTTCACAGTTATCTTGCGTCATTGTCTCCATAATCGGGTGCATTCCCTTAGCACTGAATGGGGAAGAAAAATAAAGCAATAGGCATTACGGCCATTTGATGGCAAATAAATAAGTACGTATTTTAGGTGTTCGTCGAAGAGAAAATAGATCTAGTTGGACAAGTAATAAGTTGTTATTTGATGATAGCTTTATGTATTAAATTTCTCCATTTAACCCAAAATATTGCTTGATCAAATGTATTAAGAGCAGCGCAATTGTAGTCTGATGGTGACGCGGGTATCTTCATGTTCTTTAGCTAGCTCATGTACCACATAACGTTAAAAAACCAACATCTGCAGTAGGAAGTTAAAACTAAAACGAATCACGTTGTTTCTCCGCCATTTTCAGATTCCAAGAAGGGTTAATGGTTCTGTACGTTGTTTATAACTTGTTCGTTTTAAAGAATTTCAACAAAAATATACTTATTTCTTTATTTATACGATATGACCAAGGGAACAATAGTTAATACATAAGATACATATTTGATAGTTATCTTGCGGTACTGTCTCCATAACCGGATGCTTTCCCTTAGCGCTGATGAAGAAAAATAAAGTAGGAGATACTACACCCATCTGGTGGCAAATAATAAGTACGTATTTAACGTGTTCGTCGCCAGGAAAGCTCCTTTATTGTAAATGATAGGAGTACGGAAAGGTCAGTTAATACTTAAAAATGTATTTGAATTTCACTGCTGCGTTGTGTCATCTCGATAAACTGTTTCGTTACCTTAACATTGGATGGGGAGGGAAAATACCACTATGGTCATCTAGTGGCAAATAAATAAGTACTTAACCTTCGCTGTTAGTTACCAGGAAAGTTTCTTTGCTGCTTTATTTTAAACAACAGAAGTAAGGAAAGGACAGGTAATATATGAAAATGTATTTGAATTTCACTGTTGCGTTGCTTCATTGTGTCTATAAACTGTTGCGTGGCCTTAACATTGAATGGGCAGGGGAAAAATATAGCAGTACTACGAGCATTTAACAAAAATTACCGTGATACCACTGCCATCTGGTGGCTATTAACCGAAATGCGTTCGCTTGACACTGTTTGTTCGTTTTATGAGATTTTAAATACTTTCCCGTACTATTTTTAATCATTTTCTTTTCCACAAACCTTGTCGTAACAATAACGAACACAACAACAACAACAAAAAGAATTGTTCAATTTGATGCAGTAGTTTGGAAGTGATACGCGTGCATACATTTCACGATTCATTTATATATATATATATATATATATATATACAGAGAGACAGAGAGAGAGCGAGAGAGAGATATTTATATTAATCATACACATCTGTAATGTTTTTCAAATGGGAAAATTCTACGCTGTAGCGAATGAGATAGTTATCGTATTCTGCGTTGCCAGGTCGCTATCCCCACTCTTTTCATATTTCCTCTCACTCGTACACTGAGCATGGAAATCTGTCTGGTGACATAATGTTTATTCATCTCTATTATGAAAACTATTTGAGCTAAAAATCTGTAGTTTTTACCGTTCTGCTGCAAACATAACTCCCTATATTCCTCGTGATTTTTTTTTTTTTTTTTTTTTTGCAAAATTTGAATATTTTGTCTTAGCACAAGTAGTATTTATGAGAGACGGAATCACTTAGCGCGTTACTCCCCAATTAAGTGCGAATACAATATATCGACACAGTAACACTCCGATTGGCTGCCGGCCTGTAGGCGCTCAAGGACAAACCTCATTCCATTTGAAAATAACTGTAGTATCGCAGTGCATACACATTTAATAAAGTTAAAGAGACATCTACTTATACCCATGTTTTTCAATTCCTTATGTAGACACAATTGTCACTGTTTCAGGATACTGTATTTTATTTAACTATAATTGCAAATTATAGAATATTTAGATTATCAAAAATTACCCCATCCTTTTCAGCCCCGTACTACTGTATCAACGTAATTCTGAATAAGCGAGCTATGGGAAAATAAAGAGGAGGAATTGCCATACAAATCTTGTAGATCATTTTGCAATATTTAAATAATAATTAAATAAAAAAATGAATTCGAAATTCGAGTTTAAAAAGTATTCGGACAATGACAGTCATACATTATTATTATTATTGTTATTGTTATTATTATTACATTATTTGATTATTACAAGGTGAAATCCCGTTTTAGTCCCAACAAAATATCCGATTTTTTCTAAAAATCCTCTTCTTTTATTTAGAGAGCCTCAAAATTTTAAACAAAATTACCGGCATCGAAGTTTTGGATGGAAAGCAATACTTTCTCTGCTTATATTAGGAAAATAGTAAAGGAAGTAAAAAATAGGATCGTTCCATTCACAAAGCTTTCTATACCCGTTCTGCTGACAAACTATTGTTACAAAAGATTGCTCTTTTATCAACTTCATGCTAATCGAGACAAATGATAAGGAATTGCTTAGTTCCTTATAAGTATAAGGAAAACAATAGATTATTCATAGCTAAAGCGATTGTCAAATGTTTTAAAAGCCCTCGCGTTGCGCCTTCGGTTTTCTTTCCATGTACAGGAGTAAAACAGAGATTTGAAATGCATGAGGATTGCCCATTTGAGAAAAGTTTAAGTATTTTAAAATTGAAACCAATAACAAGCAATCTCTTGGAAATGGTTAATACTAAATAAATACAAGGTATATGACATAAGTTGTTTTTTTTTTTTTAAAGTCAACAAGAATGAATAGGTCTTCAAAGCGTATTCCCAGAAAATTAAAGATATACTTTTTCTTTATACTTTTAATATTTTAATATAGATATTGCAATTAGAACCATTACAGCTATTTTTTGAAAATCGAAAATTATGAAAAATGTTCCATGTAAAACCTAGTTTGGGGTGGGGGATTTATTTGAAAATCTTTGCATCCTTGGAAGATACTAAACTTATACAACAAGTTTGGTATTTGATCGGCGTTTCTTTATGTTCACAGACACACACACATACATGCACACGAACCTTTTTCTAAAAATGCTGTTTTGGATAAACGGTACCCTAAAGCGTGTGTTTCCAGTGCAATCTCAGTATCTAAATTTTGGGTGGAGTGCAATACCTTCTTCACCTATATGGTATGTACTAAGTAGAGAAAGTAAGAAAGAACGCTCAAATATTTTCGTGTTATGAGACATTTTTTGAACGTGTTTGTATTTCATAGACGTTTAAAAATATAAAACAGATGCACACTCTATTAAAAGCAGACAAAAGAGGTTGCCATGTATCGCAAAAATCTCTGTCACATAGATTGACAATTTCAGTGTGCATGGACAGCATTTGCTTTCGCATTCCAGCAGTGTGTTGTCGTGGATCGCTGCATAAATGTGATTTGTTTATCTTGTTAGCCCAGAGATTAACTCTCCGTCACAACCGTACACTTTGATCGATTCGCCATATGTGAGATATGAAAGCTCGGATGTGTATCTCAGCTTCAAGCATTAACTACATTGATGTTTACTTTGAAATAAGCCTGCCGTGTTTATTCAAAATTTGACTACTAAACAGAGACCGGAATATTTGCAGAATGTCTTTTTAAATGTGTTAAATCTTCAATTTGAAAGTGAATCCATACGATTATCAGCTTTGAGACTGAAATACCGTAGTTCTATGTTGTCTATTTACTTTCTCTACCACGTATTCTGTACATAGTAGGTAGAGCAGGTACTGTATTTCACCCAAAATTCAATGTCGAAATTTCTCCGAAAATGTGTCTTGAGATCCCCTGAACACGAAAAAGGAAAAACATTTTTAGAAAAAGATTTGTGTGTGTATGAGCAGCATAGCTTAGACGCAAGTCCGTTAAATACCAAACTTGGTATTAGTTCGGCATTTTTCAAGGATGCAACACGAAGATTTTCAAGAAAATCTCTCACCCCAAATCACGCTTTACATGGAAATCTTTTCGAGAATGTTGATGTTCTCAAAAATTCCTCAAACGATTTTAATTAAAATAGCATGTGTTTTGAGGTGATGGGAATAGCCTCTTAAACCTTCTGTATTCAGTATGACTTTGCATAACTGGTATAGTGTAATAGACTAAAAGTTACAAGAAAAAATGTATATCTCATTAAAAAAAACACGATTTATGTAAAATGCAATTTTTGTGGAGTCAACCTTTGCTAACATATTCCTTATTATTGATTTCAATTTTTCAATGCTAAAACTTTTCGCAAATTCTAAGTTGTTATTCGCTTTTTCTTTTTAATGGTCAAGCAAACAGAATCTCATTTGAAAATATTATAGTCACCGGCTTTTAAAGGATTTGACCTTCGCTTTAAGCTAGGCCCTTTTTTTTTTTCACTTGGCAAATTAGTTTTGCTTTTTGTTCTGGATTTAATGAAAGCTATTCGTAACAATAAACATATTACATACAGCTCATTAATAATAATAATAATAATAATAATAATTAATAATGGGACGAAGAAGAATATATAAACTGGCGTTACTCATTAACTAGACATCTAGACATTACTTATTAACCATAGCTTTAAATTTAAATAAATTATAAATAACCATTATATCAAAATTTTGAAATGAATAACTTATGATTTTATGTCTGTTAAGTAAATTGAGAATCCCTATCTTCAATAATAAAAATCCCTGCATATACTAACACATCTCATTTTTATTTATTTATTCATTCATTCATTTTAATAGCTTAACGTACTTGGTTTGCCATGTCGGACGATGAATAAATTAGTGAAATGATGCTCAAAAGATTTCGGGGTCCATGGAGCCGAAGTTACTCGATATTGTCTTCTTAGGATAAGGTAAAACCCCGAAAAAAGCTCACCCTAAGCGAGATTCGAACTCGCGAAAAGCTGGATGTGAGGAAGTCACGCTACCACCACGCTTCCCAACTACATATCGGTTTGTTTCGGCTGTCCTCGAGACTCGTCGGCTATGCTTCACATGACCAGAGAGAAAACCTGAAAGATTTATTATAGTGACTTCCCCCTTCTCGTCTCATTCCGTTCCGCTAAAATGTCATTGCAACATGTCGCCTAAGAAGACAGGCTACAAACAGAATCGATTTTTATAGCAAGGAGCCCATTTTGTATGGTAACAAAGGCCAGAATGCAAACTAACAGTAGATTAGGTACAAATTGCTTGTTATTTTTAAATGTAATAAAAATTCTTTTTTTCACAAATTTGCCTGGTTGCGCAACTAGCTTAGCTAGCCCACAGAATACGGCCCTACACCTTACTGATTAGTTCATTTTCGGCCAGCAGGGAGCGTTTTGGCTCGTATTAATGGAATTCATTCTGAAGGGCTCCCAAAGTTTGAGCAAACAATACCGCGACAGAGAAATGGCACACAAAACGAGAATGAGGGAAGCGTAGATCATCAGGTCATAGCAGATAAGCCCTTTTCACCATTCATTTAATCAGATCTTTTGTAAAACAGCATAAAGGCACATATGTATCTCGACACACTACCCCCAGTCCAAACAGAGAGTAAATAAAATCGAGTTTATTTATGAACGCTCTTTAATTGCTGCGGTGCTTAACGTCCCAGTATATATCGGGCGTGAAAGACCTCTCAATTTTGCTCAGAGACTTCTTTATGTGGCTCAAGATTTTTTTAAGTGTCAAAAATATAGGACACGGGACCAACGGCTATGCTAAGGATTTTTACACCCGAAAAAATTAATCGCCCTCCGCCGGATTTGAACCCGCGACCTTGGGGATCAGAGGCTAGTATGTTATACCCCCCAAACACGGTGGATGACACATAGAGAGGAGGATAGGGTGCTTTGAAACTAATCCGAGAGTTTGTGCAGTGCTTTATCGAGGAGGAGTTTGTGCGCGGGACGAAATACGCTGAACACGACAGCGAGCGATGGGGGACAGACAGGCAAATAATTAAAGAAATGACTGCGCTTTACATGGTTTGTGTAGGTGCATCTGAAGTCGACATAGACACTAAACTCGAGAAGATCCATGGTGATCCTTGACAGCCAGCACGCTGTCTCAACTGATAAGACGTGCCACTAGATTCATGCTGCATAAGCAATGATGTCATCCTTGTTGCAAGATGTAACAAACATTCCTCAATGCAGTTTCAGTTGGCGCTGAGTAATCCTAGTGAAATTGTAAATATAAGCAATACTAATGACAATGATAGTGACGAAGCCACGAAGAAGCTGAAGTTGACAATGAAGATTATTTAGGAGAAGAGATCTTGCCAAGTGACTGAGAGGTTTGATGATGTAGCCAGGACGGGACGAAGTGGCAACTCTGTGACGGAGCGGCCACGAGGTAAGACAACTGTCAGAGATCACTATACATCTCTCCGACTTTAGGCATACATGCACACGCAACCTGTTGAAAAACTGCACATCTTCATTTATCACATAGTGTACACTATAGAAATAATCAGAAGGGAATTATTATTGCTATAATAATAATAATAATAATAATAATAATAATAATAATTCATAGCGCTAAACCCGACCAGGTCCTAGGTCTAAAAACCCACTAAAGGCTTCACCCCCACATATGCATGATAGAGGTGAACACATTCCCAGGATGTGCAGCCAATCGCAGCTCCACAATTTGCTCACGATACTGACTGAGAAGGCACTGACCGTATACCTGGGACTTAATGGTTGGAATAGAACTCGGGTGTATTCCGTGGTCGAGAATCAGAGCACCACGCATCGGTCAGTCTATTGCGTCAAAGCGGACTGAAAGTTGAGGATAACATTTTAAGTAATTTTCACGAGATCTTACTTGAAAAATATTTGTTTAATCAAAATAATTTAAGAACTTCTGCTTTGGATCAAAATAAAGTTCAAGAAAATACGCTTCTTTGTTTCTTCAATAAAAATAGGTAATGTTTCTAAACGTCCTAAATTTTTCTGACAGCCCAAATTAAATATTGCATAAAATCCTTCCATGGATAGTACCCATTTCACTCCAACAACTACCAGAAGTTTTGCAGATATGTTAAAGATGAGATTCTATTGATTTATATTTGATTCTAAGTCTGAAAGATTAGTCTACTAATTTTATTAGAGGTGATTGTTGTGTACTTCAAAGACTGACAAATGTGAGTGTATTTTTATAAAAGTCCTGATGCGTCAATCTCTTATTAATTTCTCTGCCTGTTAGAGCTTCACATAGCTCCAAACACAAAATGTCAATCATTTATCGTGTATAATGAAACGTTACAATGTTTTGACTAAAATTGATCTGAAAGTAAACAACATGGAGGTATTGGATTAATTGTTGTTGTTTTTCACACAAGCCGTGTGTAGGACAGGAGATGGATAGATAGATTCAGACTGAAAAATTCAATGCCAAAGCCGGGATTTGAACCACGGATCTCCCGATCTTCAGCCGGTTGCTCTGCCACTGAGCAACCATGGCAACATGCCGGCATAACATTGAATGTCTCAACTAACTCGCAAGTTTCCCGGTAAACCACAAGGTGTTCTCAAATTATTTTGAGATGACAACCCCAACCCCAATGGCGATTTACAATGTTGTAAGTACTTTCAATCGGGAAATCCGTGGTTCAAGTCCCGGCTATGGCATTAATTTAATTAATTTAATTCTTCACTCTGACTCTACCTATCCAATTCCTGTCCTACACTCGGCTTGTGTGAAAAAAAAAAACAATTAATCCAATTCCAATTGACCATAATAGTTGGCTATACTATGAATCCTGGGAGTTAAGTACTTAGAACATTGTAAGTCGCCATTGGGGTTGTCGTTTCGAAATAATTTGAGAACACCTTGTGGTTTACCGGGAAGCTTGCTAGTCAGCTGAGTAGCTCAGTGGCAGAGCAACCGGCTAGAGATCGGGTGATCCGTGGTTCAAATCCCGGCTATGGGACTCTGACTCTTCTTATCCAACATGAATGAGGTTGCCTGCATAATACCGAAAACAAAATTGTTCCCACTTCGTAGTTTGTATGTGTTACTTATGAGTTATAATTGAGACGATAACTGCAACATAGACATGGACATTAGGTAGGAACTCGGATGAGATCACAAAAAATCTGATGTGTTCCATTCACATGACCTTCTCTACATCTCTGCAACAAATTATTGTTAAAAAGCTCATTCTTCCATTTCTTTCGTGCGAATCGAGAAAAAATTAGCAGCAATGTGCTGTTTTCCTGCTTCCTTGTAATTAGAAGGAAAATAAGGGAATGCTAAAATGATAGTCAAATCTTTTAAAAGGTGGTTGCCATGTGATTGAAATGCCTTTGTTTGTATGGCCAGGCGTTGACAAAGTCCCTATGAGAACAGTATACGTATTTTAAAGCTGAAACCATTAACAAGGAATATCTCAAAAACAGCCAACTCCACGAAAAAACTGTTTATAACATAAATTGTGTGTTTTAACAAGCTCTACAAATTTTGTTTAGTAAGTTTTTGTTTATCTCTTACAGTTTACCAGGTATGCAAAATTCCGCAAAATGCATCTAGAATAAATATGTCTTCAGAAGCTATTCCCAGAAAACGCAAGATAAACATTTTGTTTCTCATGTAAATTTCTATAACATACTATATTTTAATCAAAATCGTTAGAACCATTTTGAAAACAATTTTCGAAATATTTTCCATGTAAACGGTAGTTGGGTTGAAAATCGTGTCGCATCCTTAGAAAATATCAAAATTAAATACCAAGTTTTATATTTAACGTTTTTTTTTTTTCGTTTTTGAGCTATGCTGTTCATAGACACACACACGCACGCACACACGGACCTTTTTCTAAAAATGTGTTGTTTTTCTGGATTCAGGCGGACCCAAAACATGTATTTCTGATGAAATCTCGGTATCTAATTTTTCACTGACCATTCTAGTTCCGACTAATTCTTCCAAAACAACAGGCAAGTACGTCCATACGTGTTTATATCAGTTATCTAACGAATGAAGTTATTTCACAAGAGGTCATGACTCCTCGTCCCTTTTGAATATTCTTCGTCGTATATCTTGCCTTGAATGCGCGAATAATTACGATTCTAATAACATGTATTATGCCGCGCAGGGATGTGTGTTCCACGGAAGCAAGCTTCCGCTTTAATTGTTAGCGAGATACTAATTTTCATACGGTCATTAAATTCGTCCAATGTGGAAAATTTAGCGATAACATTTTCAAACAGTGCGCGCGACCTGCTGTGCACTTTGCAAATTATTTTCTGTGGCCTCATAGAATGGTACAGAATGTTTGCTGATGATCGATGTTTAGATATATAATTGATAAAGTCTTGTTTTCCGCAAGTAAGATATTTCTTGCTTGTTAGTTCCCCGTGAGTAATTCAGGTTACTGGAGAAAATTAGGTCAATTTGTTTCATTCTTAAATAATAATAGCAACCTAGCATTATGCTGTGTTGTAAATGTTTCTAATAGAATTTTGTTTGACAAGTGTCATTTTTATAGAGAAATGGAAATGAAATGGAAGTTTTATTTGTGGACGCGCTAAACTGCTGTGGTTCTCTGAATCCCATTCTGTACTGGGTGTGAAAGACAGATTAATTTTACTCAGAGGCCTCTTTATCATGCTTGAAGTTCTTTTACGTGCCGTAAGTCTATGACACGGTCCGAACGGCTTTAGTTCCTTTCCGAAGGAAGCATGCTAAGGATGTTTACGCCCGAAAAAATCTACCATCCACCGGAATTGAACTCCAGAAATATGTAAATGGCGTGTTATTTATGGACGCTCTTTAACTGCTGTGGTCCTCAGCGTCCCATTCTATACTGGGCGTGAAAGACCGCTTAATTTTGCTCAGAGGCCTCTCTATCAGGCTTGTGGTTCTTTTACGTGCCGTAAATCTACGACACGAGACCAACGGCTTTACTTTCCTTCCGAAGGAAGCCATGCTAAGGACTTTTACGCCCGAAAAAATCCATCGTCCTCCGTCGGGTTTAAACCCACGACCTTGGGTATATGAAGTTAGTATGGTAACCATTACACCACGGAGGGCGATTTGAACTCCAGATCTTGGGTATATGAAGTTAGCATGGTAACCATTACGCCACGGAAGGCGATTTGAACTCCAGATCTTGGGTATATGAAGTTAGCATGGTAACCATTACGCCACAGAGGGCGACAGTTTTATATAGAATTACACGATTTTGGTAATTAGGAATAGCACTTACTGGAAGCTATTTTGAAACTCAAAAATGAAATATTTTTCTATTCTAATAAAATTTTATTAACCATAATTTCTTTTCCAATTAATATAAATATTAACAAAAAAAACTAATAAAACATAAAGATAAATATATCATAACCTAAGATAAATTTTATGAAAAAATCAGCTCATTTTATGTTCTCTAGCGCATATGTACAAAGTGCATAGTAGACAGAGAAGGTATTGCATTCCACCTAAATATTCGATATTGAGATTTCACCGGAAATACATGTTTTGAGAGCCCCAAATCCAAAGAAAAAGTAGGAAAAGATCCGCGTGTATGTCTGCGAATAGCATAAATTCAAATGCGAAAAGTGTTATAAATACCAAAATTAGTTTTAAGTTTAGTAGCTTTCAAGGATGCGACACGAAGATTTTCAGAAAAATCCCCCCACCCCAAGCTACCCTTTATATGGAAGATTTTTCGAAATTTTAGATTTCTCAAAATGGCTTTAACGATTATGATTAAAATACTGCATATTAAAGATATTTACATGAAAAATAAAATTATATTTGAATTTCTCGGATAGTCTCCAAAGACCTCGGGACGACTTTAATGTATATCTTGAATTTTCTGGGGATAGCCTCTGAAAGTCTACTTTATTCTGGATGAATTTTATGGAATTTTGTATAACTGCTAAACCGTAAGTGATGGACCAAAAACTTACCTCACACAAATGTGGAGCACGTTAAAACACAAAATTTATGTTATATATATTTTTTCGTGGAGTGTTCGTTTTTGAGATATTCCTTGTTTTTAAAATACGATACTTGTGCATAACTTGTCCTGGGATTACAATCCCTCGTTAGGACACAATATGTTACAAGCTCATAGACTCTATGTTTCAGATTAACTAGTAATTAATTCTACAGGTAAAGGGGATTAAGAACTGGGTCATAAAAATAATAATTATTGAAATGTTATCCGTTTAATGAAAATAAGGTTTTGCCACATTCTTGATTCAAATCCTAAATCTCCAAGTGAAACTCGAAACATCCGTTATCAGCTCCATACAGAGATAAATGTTATCTGTGATGTTTACCTATCTTGCTGATAAAAAGTAAAATTAAAGGCTTTCACAACTGACATGTTGGAGCTAACAGGATAGTGTTTCATGACAGCGGTCAGCTGTGAACATTATTTAAAACGATTATTTAGTTAGTATTCAACATTAAATAAGGCAAACAGCTCTGATCTGCTACATTTCTTTATCCTTATACATCCGTGTTTATTCGTTATACCTTCAACAAACTAGTTTTACCAAAACATAGATAGGCTTCATTATGATCGAGATGGCATTTGCAGAAATGTCTGTACTTTTAAGAAATGCGTGATTCAAGGAACATAGAATAAAACGAATCGATAGGTTGGATGCTGCCTATATGCATGTCTTTCCCGCTGGAAAAACATTTAAGTAGTTTAAAATTGAAACAAACGACAAATAATATTTCGGAAACGAATCTTCTCTCTTCAAAAAAATATGTATATGACATAAATTGTGTGTTTTAACGAAATCTACATTTTTCTTTTGTAGTAAGTTTATGTCTGTCTCTTACAGTTTACCAGTTATATATATTTAATGAAGAAATCTTCAGAGACTATTCCCAGAAAATGCATATGGTATTTTGATATAAATCGTTAGAGCCGTCTTGTAGCAAATCAATTTTTTCGAAAAACATTCCATGTAAAGAGGAGTTGGGGTAGGGGGGTTTTCCCGAAAATCTTCATGTCGTATCCTTGGAAGATATTGAGTGTCCACAGACACACGCACATAGAATACATTGCTGAGAAAAGTAAAAATAACAAATATGTCGAAACATTCAAACCAAGAACAACGGATATCACAGAAATGCTGATGCCACAGAAAACGGTATTTCAAATAAAGTATATGTTTTTAAGAGTTCTGAATTTGTTCTGCGGCACGTTTATGCTTTACCAGTTGTGGAGAGCTACACAAAATCCTTCCGATTGAAGAGGGTCTTACACTCAGAGAATTCAAGTTACATATTTTATGTATCTTAAACATACGTGTTCGACTTAACCACCCCGTATTTAGGACTTACAAACGGATGCCTAGGGGTCAGAAGGTTTTTCAGGAGTCAATGGCACGTACCACAGAATGAAGAACCTTGAACGAGTGGTCGGCCCGTAACCAGGCATGACCGTGAGGAAGTGAATGATACGAAAGGTATGATTGGTGGAATGAGTGGCGGGGAAAACTGGAGGACCCAGTGAAAACTCACCCAGACGCCGTTTCGTCCACCACTAATCCCACATGTGAACGCTTAGGATCGAACTTAGACCGCCTAGGTGGCAGGCGCGCGGTCTAACCACTGCCACGACGCCGCCGTGTCTTAAACATTCAGTGTTTAAATTAAAATTGTTAAGTCATCTTTGAAGAAAAAAAATCGAAAAGTATTGCATATAGAGGTTAGCTTTGATTGAAGATATTATCTTTAAAAAAACAAACAAAAACAAACAAAAAAACTTCTTGTCGCATCTCTGGAAGGCTCTGCAACCAAATAACTTTGATACTTATCCGGATATTTCATTTTGAATTATATAATATTATATATTTATTTATTTTTCTTCAGGAGCCTCAAAATATTTATTTCTGGTGAACGTTCGAAATCGAGTTTTTGGGGAATGCAGTTCTTTCTTATAACTACAATATACAAGTGATAAAGTAATGAACGATAACGTAATTAAATATACGGGTATGTAGGAGAAATTATTGAAAGCATGAAAGATGGAAATGGTGACTGTAAAGAAGAAGAAAAGAAGAGGAAAAGAAATTAGCCTGGACCTGGATGAGACGATATCACTCACTTAAGAAAACAATGGAAAGGTTGGCATGAGGGACAAAGGTTCGGAACATAAAGTAAAATTCGAGTACTAAGCCGCATTTGTTATGCATTGATTATTGTGATTCTTCACAATTTAAATACAATTTTTTATAATATTGTATTATTAGGCTAGCTTTAAAAATTAGCACATATTTCTCTTTTTTTTTCTAAACAAAATGAACTTTAGGTCCAAAAATAGAGGAACCATGGTAATGGGGGAAATAGAAGGGAAGATGGGGATGGGAGAGTTGTTTCGAATGACGTCATTCCTTACGTCATTGCTAGGTTTCTGGGGCAAAAGATCAATGAACTCCACGTGCCATTGAGGGACAAAGCACCCTATGACGTCATTAGATGCAGTACACGTGCCGTGGTCCCCATTCAGTTTTGGAACGCGCGGGGAAACTGGAGCACAGCCAGGTTTACGTGTCAAAATTTGGATCTGGTGCTTACAAAATCATGATTTATAATGCAAAGAGAAAGGATGGCATCGAGGGTGTAGGATAAACAAGATCTTATAAGTTTTTTTTTTTTAAATATCTCGTTCTTTATTTTCTTAGGAAACTAAATTGTTATGATGAATGATTAACTACTCTAAAAGTATGTTTGATAAATTGCAATAATTTTACTGAAAAGATGATTTTTTAAAAAAGTATATTTCCTTAACCCCCTGCTCTAAAATCTATGAGAACCAGATTTGTTTTGTGAAAGTGTAAAGCATTAGGACACAAGTAGTCTAAAGTTTTGTTCTAAATAATGTTATGCTAATGAGAAATCAATACGCATTGAAAAAGTAATACAACTGCAATTATAATGCATGTTCAAAACTGCAATATATTTAAAGAAATAATCATTAACTAATCATTAAAGCTATTATAGCTATATTGAAAACATATTTTATTTCTGGATAGATTTATACAAAGAAAAACACTCAATTAATTGGAAGTGTATTAAATCCAGGGAATTTGCATATTTCTGGAGATAATTGAAAGGCAAAAGTAAAGAAGTTATAATATTAGGGTATATGTATCCATTTTTATAAATTTTCTGCATCCGGTGGCCCCGTATTTGACATGTGTAGATTATGCTAATGATTGCAGAAATCAACGGGGCTATAATAGTTAAAAATTGCCAGTGAGGAAAATCACCCCGGTACCCATCGTAACTCGAGTTTGCTGCAGGAAAACACAGCATTCAGTGCACTCAGGTAATACCATTGCATTTTACTTGGTCAGAAGACAGTACTTTAAGAGCACCTTGATTGCCTGTAAGGGTGGAATTCTTTTAACCTTTCTCCAAATCAAAATAGCAAATATTTCTGCCTGAAAAACTGTGTAATATTCCCCAAGGCTTATATTGTGTGTATCCTTGGAAATATGCCATAAATGCCAGTACCTGATTGAATCCCAATGCGGGATGCGTCCATAAACCATACAAATTGGTCCCGAACTCTATCAGGCGTAATACTCCGATCCAGTTATCTCGTGATCCGAGAGTGATCGTGAAAGCAGCTGGACTGGACGACACCCTAACGCTATCTGTTTGTCGCATAGCAAAGTGGTATGAGATCTAAAAGACCAGCTACATTCCATCTGACTACAGATAGTGGAAGCCGCTAGACTAAAACCCACCCTAACGCCATCAGCTTGGCCCGAAGCAAATGGAATGGTACTGGGAGGAGATCAGCAAGTGAAAGAATGAAAGTTGTGTCTCAAATGCTGATTAGTAACATAGAACGTAGGATAAGCGGGCGTGACTTAGCTTAATAAAAGAGCATATACTGCTGACCTCATACCCAATTCTGGAATGTCCAGGAATATAGTGGATGTACGTGCAGTCGTTAAACTACTATTTCTCCATATCCCCTTGTACGTTAAGCGGTAGGCAGTAATTCTCTCCTCCGCCAACCCACTTCTGAGTATGAGACTGTTTTTCTTCAAACAAGCATTTGTTGATATAACCCTCCCTTCCTGCCCAGAATGTCCCAAATGTTACGCTGCTTATGAATTCTTTATGCAATGCAGCGTTTGCCGGTATTCGCTTATCATATTTATTATTTCTTGAGGACACCACTATGGTTTTAAGTGTTTTTTGCCACGAATGCGGCGCTTAGAAGCGTAAGCGGTGAGTTTAAATTACAGTTTATTTTTCTTTTGAAAGCGTCTATTGACCCTGGACCGAAGAGAGGTCCTTTGTTTCGTGCGTTAAGGGGTGGGAGATTGCGCTTTCATCTTTGAGCACCACAATTAATGAGCAGCTGCGCAGTAAAAGCTTGGGGATTTCTGAAGTTTATCTATTATACACCCATCATCCCTTCACTTTCCTGTGACCCGAATACGTGCCTAGCGGTAAAAAGTTAAAACATAAAGGAGTGACGTCATCTACTACGTCATTCAGGGTACGTACACGTGCGGCTTACGGAAGGGATTTTGAATTTATGATGAGAGATTAGTCCTCCAAGAAGCAAGACCATTAGCAGCAAGCATGAGATATTGCTTTTCCTAAAGCAATACTTTCGTTTAAAAGTAAATTTCGTAAAACTCTAGGGCAAATCAAGGGTAATCGACATTGAATTTTCAACAAATTTTTGAAGAAAAAATATGTGTGCCACTCACATGACTTTCTCTATCTGTTTTACAAACAAAAACTTCTTAACAAAATTCTTCTTCTTTCTACTCCATTGTAATCGAGATAACCATTAGCAGAATAATTTTATTTCTTAGTCCCTTATTATGTTAAAGGGAAATGAAGAAATACGCTATGCTAAAGCGATACTCAAATGTCTCTAACGCTCTCGCTGGGCGATGTTAATTGTAATCCGCTTCTTTGAGCGACCAGGAGTGAAACAAAAGAAACATGAACGACTTACTGTTTGAGAAAAGTGGTATTTTAAAATTAAAACAAACAACAATATCTCGGAAATGTAAAGGAGATAAATAGTGTGTTTTGACAATACCCGCATTTTTGTGTGGTAAGTTTTTGTCTAACTCTTACTGTTTAGCAGTTGTGCAAAATGCATCCAGAATGAAGAGATCTTAAAAGGTTATTCTCAGAAAATTCAAGATATACATTTTATTTGCTATGTATATATCTTTAATAAATAGCATTTTAACCAAAATTGATAGAGCCATTTTTGTAAAAAACAAAATTTTCAAAACTATTTCCCTGCAAAGGGTAGTTTGGGGAGGGATGGGTTTCTTGAAAACTTCCTGTCGATCCTTGGAAAATACAAAACTTAAACATCACATTTGGTATTTGTTTATGAGCTATGCTGTCCACACACATACAGCGAGAGACAAAGAGAGACATACAGACGCACACTGACCTTTTTTTCTAATTGTTTATTCAGGGGTCCTCAAAACATGCATTTCCGGTCACATCTCAGTGTCGAATTGTTGGGTGGAATAGAATATCTTTGCTGTACACTATATACATAGTCCTGTAGAGAAAGTATAAATACTTCTATAAGATGTTAATCAAATATCCTGCCACCCAGAGGTCCCGAGTTCGATTCCCGGTTGGGGCGTGGAATTTTTCTTTAAGCAGAATTATTCCCTATCCCCCACAGAGTCTGGAAGTATGCATGTGTGTGTGTGTGTGTGAGAGAGAGAGAGAGAGAGAGAGAGAGAGAGAGAGAGAGAGAGAGAGAGAGAGAGAGAGGGTGTGTGAATTTGAGGAAAATAAATTTAAACCCAACGTAAAGAACCTAAAGACAACAAATTGTTTCTAGTGCAAAGCCACCGATATGACCTTAGATGTTAAAGGGGGCTATATAAATGAAACAAAAAACATCCTCCAAAATGTATTTTTATTTCTGATTATTTAAATGCCCAATATGACATACCCAGGCAAGTAGTGCGTGAAATTTTTATAACTTGATTTTGGTGATAATATTATTCATGCCTTGCCGTTTAAAATGCTCCTCATGCAAAGTTTTTTTGTTTCTACCACATCATATTACACGTTCTTCGAAGATTAATGAAGATATCTAAAGAACCATCGCTTCATACAAGTATATCTGAGTAAATTTAGATGCAGGGTATTAATTCAATATATGATTGATTTTTTGAAACTGTAAAAGAAGAGCCACACGGAAGTACAACTAGATGGCCGTCAAATCCGGCCTCCAATTGTACTTCGGTCTGTTTACCCGCCCAGATGAAAAATGGAAATTCGGCGTAAAATAAATAGATGCATTAAAATACATTTCGGGAAAAAGCATGAAAATAGATGTAAAATTAAGACATACTTATAACATAATATTAAATCCAGCATTAAAATATATAAGTGAAACATGTATATTAAAAAAAGTTAAAAATCAAGGTTGGTAGCGCCACAGATGAAAGTAGACAGATTAAGAATGTGGATAGTATTGAACAGCTACTGGAAGACCATATAGTCGTAAAAACAGAAAAATAAGTACCACAGAATGAATAGAACAATATTAAGAATGGCTCCTTCATTGATTATCCAGTTTGGTCAATAAATTTAGAACAATGGGATCGCTAAGTACTAAACCAAAGAAGCGAAAACGTTCTAACGGAGGAAAAGCTAGACGAACGCTCACCTAATAAGTCTCTTAGCCGTAATACACAGCAAAAGGTGTTTCAAAAACCTCTGTTTATATACCTACTAAGCTTTTAAAACTGAAACCCCACTGTGTAACTATAGTATAAAAATGATGAACATTACACAAGAAGAGCTTACGCTGTGCATGGTAATTTCATCCGACGATGCCAAGAATGTCTTTGTCCAGACGAGTGTCACTTTAAACAACACTTATACCTACTCATCTATATGTTACTAACACTTTGAATAAGAAACGCGAGAGTCATCGGAACGAAAAAACCCGCAGTATAGTAGGCTGTGCCAAGCACGCAATCGCACGATCGTGGCCCACGTATAAAACGAAAGCACTGTGCTGTTTCCTCCCCCTTACTTATTTTTATTTCCCTAATATATCCTCAAGAGGTGTTTTACTTTCTCTACACGTACTATGTACATAGTATATAGCGAAGGTTTTCGATACCGAAATTTCACCGGAAATACATGTTTTGGGACCCCCTGAATTCAAGAAAAGCATTTTTAGAAAAAGGTCCATGAGTGTCTGTGGGCAGCATAGCTCAAAATCGAAGTCCGTTAAATACCATACTTAGTATTTAAGTTCAGCATCTTCCAAGGATGCAACACGAAGATTTTCAAGAAAAGCCCCCCCACCCCAACTACCCTTTACATAAATAAATTTTCGAAAATGTTTATTTTCTCAAAAATGTCTAACTATTTCAATTAAAAGATTGCATATTAAAGATATTTTTACATGACAAATGAAATGTATTTTCTGAGAATAACCTCTGAAGACCTCTTTATTCAGAATGAATTTTGCGGAATGTTACATAACTGGTAAACCGTAAGAGATAGACAAAACGTATTACACAAAACATGTAGATCTCGTTAAAACACACAATTTTTGTTAAATACCTTTAATTTTCTCATACGGAAACTTGTCAGCAACTGGTAAGATTTCTATACCATAACAACTATATGACAACATGTGACTGTCGGTTTCGCCTAGTGAATTACCTTATTTCCCTTCTACTTATATGGAACTAAGTAATAAAAGCGTTTCTGCTAATGTTTGCCTCGATTAGCATGAAGTAGAAAGAAGAATAAGCTTATCAATAATAATTTGTTACTCAGATGTAGGGAAAATCATGTGAATGCAGCACATCAAATTTTTACTTTCTCTATACGTACTATGTACATAGTTATAGAGAAGGTATTGCATTGTACCCAAAATTGGATACCGAGATTTCACCGGAAATATGTTTTGAGACCCCTTGAATCCAAAAAAAAAATAAGCATTTTTAGAAACATGTCCGTGTGTGTGACTGTCTGTCTGTCTGACTGACTGACTGTGTGTATGTGTGTGTGACTGTGGGCAGCATAGCTCAAAAACGAAAAGACCGTTAAAAACCAAACTTGGTATTTAAGTTTGGTATGTTCCAAGGATGCGATACCAGGATTTTCAAGAAAATCCCCCCACCCCAAACTACCCTTTACATGGAACTTTTTTCGAAAATTTTGATTTTCTATAAAATGGCTCTAACGATTTTGATTAAAATCCCGTATATTACTGACATTTACATACCAAATAAAATGTATATCTTGAATTTTCTGGGAATAGCCTCTGAAGACCTCTTTATTCTGGATGAATTTTGCCGAATTTTGCTTAACTGCTAAACTGTAAGAGATAGACTATAGGTTACTACACAGAAAAGTTTTTGATTTCACCTTTCAAAAACGTATATTTTCTCATACAGGAATTTGTCAACTCCTATCCAAGCAAAAAAGGAACTTCCGTCACATAGCAACCAGCCTTTGACTATCACTTTAACCTATGGTACTCCCTTATTTCGCTTCTACTTAAAAGAAAGCAGGTAATAAGACTATTTCTGACATTTTTTTTCTCTCGATTGGCATGAAGTACATAGAAGCATAAGCTTTTTAATAATAATTTGTTGCAGAAATATTGAGAAAGTCATGTGAATGGAACACATCAGATTTTTTTCTCTTGTGTTGACAAAAATATTTTGTCTGTCAATGTCTTCTGTTCTTAATTTTACTTATTTCCAAAAGCATCTAATGTGATATTCTGCAGTTATCCAATCCCCCATTCCTATCTGTTCCATAACTTCCTGTGTTGTAAAGCCCATGAGCCCTCCCATATACTTTTCATTTGTATATGAACACATTTTAATATTGTTATCTTCTAATATATGTTTCTATAATAAATTCTATATAATTTTTTCACAGTTATTATACATGTCAGATTTTAATATTATATACTCGTGTTATTGTTGTCTGTAGACTGGAAGATGATCAACTATGTTCGAGTAGGCCAATGAGACTGAAATATAAAGAAATTCTCATGTTCCAGAAAAGCTTACTGCTGTTAGTAGAAATATTACCTTCTCTACCACGAATTTACAATGTACATTGTAGTACGGAAGGTTTGCATCCCCAAAATTTGATATCAAATTTTCCTAGAGAATATGTTTTGAGGACACCTGAATCCAGAAAGAAAAACACATTTTTACTTTCTCTAGTACTTATATAGTAGGTAGAGAGGGCATTTCACTCCAAAATTCGATACCGTAAATACATGTTTTGGGGACCCTGAATCTCAAACCGAATTTAGAGAAAAAATTCCCTGTGTGTGTGGGGGGGGGGAGCTCTCTCAAAACCAAAAAGTTTAAGTACCAAACTTGGTATTTAAGTTTATTTTATTTTAAGGATGCCACATGAAGATTTTCAAGAAAATCACCAACCCTAAACTACCGTTTATGAAAACATTTTTCCAAATATTCAATTTTCTCAAAAGGGGTTCGAAGCCTTTGATTAAACTACTATACATTTAATTAAAGCTTATCTTGCATTTTCTGAGAATAGCCTCTGAAGCCCTCTTCACTCTGGAGAACATTTGCATAACGGGTTAACCGTAACAGACAAAAGCTTACTGCACAACAAATGTAGGTCTTCTTAAAACACAAAATAGTTTGTGTGTGGAGTAAACCATTCCCGAGATATATTATTGATTTTGTTATTGATTTCATGTTTAAAATACTTTTCTTTTTTTTTTTTTTTTTTTTTTTTCAAACGAGAAGTTGTCATTCGTCTTTCTTTTGCTTTACTCTGTCCATGCAAAGAGAACCGAGTTGAATATCATCGCAAGGCAACGGGTTTTAAAAGATTTCACTATCGCTTTAGCTTAGTATATTCCCTTATTTATTTTCTCCTTACAAGGAACTTGGTAACAAGAATATTTCTTTTAATTGTTTCTCAACTAGCTTGAAATATAGAAATAGTATTTAGTAAAAATGGTATGTTTGCGAATAGGTAGAGAAGGTAACTGAATGAAACATCACATTTTTACTTTCTCTACACGTACTATGTACGTAGTGTATAGAGAAGGTATTACACTCCACCAAAAAATTCGATACCGAGATTTCACCGGAAATATATATTTTAGGCTCCCCTGTATCAAAAAAAAAAAAAAAAAAAAAAAAAGCATTTTCACAAAAAAAAATCCCTGTGTGTGTGTGTGTGTGTGTGTGTGTGTGTGTCCGTGTGTCTGTGTACACGATAACTCAAACGAAAAGTCGGTAAAACACCCAACTTGGTATTTAACTTTAGCATCTTCCAGGGATGAGAAAAATCCCCCCAGCCCAAATTACCCTTTACATGGAAGTTTTTTCGAAATTTTTGCTTTTCTTAAAAATGGCTCTAACGATTTTGATTAAAATTTCATATATTAAAGATATTTACCTGACAAATAAAATGTATATCTTGAATTTTCAGGGAATAGTCTCTGAACATTACTTTATTCTGGATGAGTTTTACGAAATTTTGCATAACTGCTAAACTATTAGAGATGGGCAAAAACTTACAACACAAAAAATTTAGAGCACTTAAAACACACAATTTATGTTGTATACATTTTTTTCGTGGAATTGATTTTTTTTTAGATATTTATAATTTTTGGTTACAGCTGTGAAAAACTATACATTTCTCATACACGAATTTGTCAACTCCTGTCCAAACAAACAAAGGAACTTCAGTCACATAGCAACCAGCTTTTGACTATCACTTTAACCTATGGTACTCCCTTATTTTGCTTCTACTTACAAGGAAGCAAGTAAAAAGATAATTCTGATATTTTTTTCTCGATTGCCATGAAGTAAATGGAAGCATAAGCTCTGTAACAATAATTTGTTGCAGAGATGTAGAGAAAGTCATGTGAATGGAACACATCAGATTTTTAAATATGCTTCCGAAAACACATTTTTACTTTCTCCATACGCACTATGTACATAGTGTATAGAGAAAGTATTGCACTCCACCAAAAAATTCGATACCGAGATTTCACCGGAAATATATGTTTTAGGGTCCCCAATATCCAAAAAAAAAACATTTTCACAAAAATGTCCGTGTGTGTGTGTCCGTGTGTCTGTGAACACGATAACTCAAAAACGAAAAGTCGATAAAATACCAAACTTGGTGCTTAAGTATCTTCCAGGGATGCGACACAAAGATTTTGAGATAAAAAAACCCACCCCCAACTACCCTTTACATGGAACTTTTTTCGATAATTTTGATTTTCTCAAAAATGGCTCTAACGATTTTGATTAAAATTTCGGATATTAAACATATTTACCTGGCAAATGAAATGTATATCTTGAATTATCTGGGAATAGCCTCTGAAGAGTAGTTTATTCTGGATGAATTTTACTAAATTTTGAATGACTGCTAAACCGTAAGAGATGGACAAAAGCTTACTGCACAAAAAATGTAGAGCACTTTAAAACACACAATTTATGTTATATACATTTTTTCGTGGAGTTCGTCGTTTTTGTGACATTCCCTATTTTTGGTTTCTGCTATGAAAAACGTATACTTTTCTCATACAGGAACTTGTCAACTCCTATCCATATAAACAAAGGAACTTCATTGACCTAGCAACCAGCTTTTGACTATCACTTTAACCTACGGTTGTCCCTTATTTCGCTTCTACTTACAAGGAAGCGAGTAATAAGACTATTTCTGCTAATTTTTTCTGATTAGCATAAAGTAAATAGAAGTATAAGCTTTTTAAGAATTATTTGTTACAGGGATATGGAGAAAGTCATGTGAATGGTACACATCAGATTTTTAGAGATTATTATTATGTAAGTCAAATGTAGTATACGCTCTAGAAAAGTGCAAAGTTCGAATCAACGTCCTCTTTGAGGCATTATCTGGCAAAAAAAAAATACTATCTGGTGTGTTCCATTCACGTGACTTTCTCTACATCTCTGAACAGATTATTGTTAAAAAGCATATGCTTCTATTTACTTTATGCTATTCAATAAAACATTAGCACAAATAGACTTATTACTTGCTTCCTTGTAAGTAGAAGCGAAATAAGGGAGTACCATAGGTTAGATGATAGTCAAAAGCTGGTTGCTATATGACTGAAGTTCCTTTGTTTGTTCCTTTGTTTGTTCCTTTGTTTGTTCCTTTGTTTGTCAGCAGTTGACAAATTCCTGCATAAGAAAGGTATAAGTTTTTCAAAGCAGAAACCAAAAACAAGGAATTTCTCAAAACGATGAACTCCACGAAAAAAGTATATATCATAAATTGGGTGTTTTAACGAGTTCTACATTTTTCGCGTAGTAAGTTTTTGTCCATCTCTTACGGTTTAGCATTTATTCAAAATTCCGCAAAATTTATCCAGAATAAAGTACTCTTCAGAGGCTATTCCCAGAAAGGTCAAGATATACATTTTATCTGACAGGTAAATATCCTTAACACATGATATTTCAATCAAAATCGTTAGAGCCATTTTTTAGAAAATCAAAATTTTCGAAAAAAGTTCCATGTAAAGGGTAGTTTGAGGTGGGGGCATTTTTCTTAAAATCTTCGTGTCGCATCCCTGGAAGATACTAAACTTAAATACCAAGTTTGGTATTTTACCGACTTTGCGTATTTGAGTTATCGTGTTCACGGACACACACGCACGTACGCACGCGCGCACGCACATACGGACCATTGTGTGAAAATGCTTTTTTTGAATACAGGAGACCCTAAAACATATATTTCTGGTGAAATCTCGGTATCGAATTTTGGTGGAGTGCAATACCTTCTCTATACACTATGTACATAGTACGTGTAGAGAAAGTAAAAATCCAATAATACGAAAGCTTTGGCCTTCTCTATTCCTTACGGAAAATAAAAAATTTTCAGGTGTAGATGAATTCCAGACGTCTTTGTTGAGGAATGTGTAGTCACGTCGCTAATATCAAACTCTTATCACAAAAGGCAAGTGTTTCGCTCTAGCGATAAGAATTACGAGTACTCCACCAATTAAATATATTTTTCTAGGAGGAAGCTCTATAATTGGATTGTGTTTTGTGCACGTGTCTATGGTACAATGCGATATTGTGGCATTTAATAGTGCAGACGTTATAATATTTCTTTACAGAATTCTGAAAGCCTTGGGGAAATAGCTGTACAGAAAACAGTTATTAAAGAAAGCATGGCAAGTATATCAGGTGGAATTAATAGATTCTTCCTCCATCTAATGGCGATCTTATACAAGGAGCAGAAAAACAATATGCAAGCGTAAACAAGCTACCAGAACAAGATTTGGAGGTTAGGTATAAGGAGTCGTAGACGGAGGAGTGATGCATGCAATAATAATTGAATTCTGACTTAAAATATCTAGGGCTCCATTCACATTGTTTCTCTACATCTCTGTAACATATTATTGTAATAAAGCTTATTCTTATATCTACATCATGCTATTCGAGATAAACATTAGCAGAAAGTGTCATTATTTGGCTCCTTGTAAGTAGAAACGAAAAAAATCTAATGTATTCCATTCACATGTTGTCCTCCATGTGTTCCGCAAACAAACCGTTTATTCAAAATATTAATCCGTTATCTAAATTATGCTAATCAAGATAAGCTTAAGCAGAATTAGTTTTATTACTAGCTTGTAAATAGAAGGGAACTAAGAAAATGCACAGGCTAAAGCGATAGTCTTATCCTTTAAAAGCGGATCTCTATGTGAAACAATTGAAATTCCAATTTCTCAAACTCCAGTTTTACATGTCTAATTAATCATTTATTTTGGACACCCCCTGAATCCTGAAAGCTGAACCTTTGTTTATCTTGAACAATTTTCTAGGTACTTCTGCTATGTATATACCTGTTGGGGTTAAGTGGTATTAAACTTTTTGCGACCCAATCTCTTTCTACATTCCTGGAATTATTCATTTTGTCCCTTTGTAGCTGTATGTGGCTAAATTTCAGTGAAGTATACAGGTGTTTAAAAAATACGGGGCATAATTTCAGGTATGTATTTCCCACATGAAGACAATCAAAATAGCTCATTATAACATGTGTCCGGAAATGCTTCATTTCCGAGTTATGGCCTTCACAACATTAGAATTCACTGGAACGTTTTTCTTTCCGCAGGTCTTTGCCGTCAAAGGAGACATTAGGAGGGCGCTCTGGTAGTTCATCCTGAGGAAGGTTACATTCAGTGTTCTTTAGGCGTTAAGACTGTGCGACATGTATTCAAATCAAGAGCTGGCAGAGATACACTTCATGTACGGTAAGGCGGACGGCAATGCTGCGCTGGCTCTTCGTTTGTACCAGGAGAGGTACCCACAGCGACAATGTCCAGATCGGAAGACATTTGTACGTCTCCATTCCGGTCTGTGCGAGTATGGAACATTCACCTCTCCTGGTTTGGGAAGGGGACGACCAAGATCTACAACTCCAGAAGTGCGGGAGGAGATTCCGGAGGCTGTGGACAGGACTCCTTCTATCAGCACACGACGGTTAGCGTTGCAAGTCAATGTTCCTCATACGGCTATCTGGAGACTGTTGAACGAGTATCAATTGTATCCTTATCATTTGCAACGAGTACAGGCCCTGTCACCAGCAGATTACCCTGCACGAGATAGGTTCTGTCAGTGGCTCTTGCAGCAGTGTGGTGTAAATCCGAACTTTTCTGCCATCGTATTATTTACAGATGAAGCACAGTTCACAAGAGATGGCATAACAAATTTCCACAATCAGCATGTATGGTCGCATGAAAACCCACCTGCAACTGTTGTATCTCATCACCAGGTGCGGTTCTCCCTCAACATGTGGGCCGGTATCATTGGTGATCGATTAGTTGGACCCCATGTACTTGTAAACAGACTTACGGGGCAGGCGTACACAAACTTCCTGGAAAACACCATACCTGACGTTTTCGAAGACACTCCACTGATCAATCATCAACACATTCACTTCTTGCATGATGGCGCTCCTGCACACTTCAGTCTTACGGCTCGCCGGTACTTGGATCGAAGTTTTCCTGATCGATGGATAGGTAGAGGTAGCCCAATTGCTTGGCCTCCACGCTCACCTGATCTGAACCCTCTCGATTTCTACTTGTGGGGCAATTTAAAATCATTGGTTTATTCGTCTCCGGTGCCGGATTTGGAATCCCTTCGGAATCGAATTGTGGCAATTTGTGAGGACATACGCAATACTCCTGGAATTTGGGATCGTGTTCGCAGGTCAATGAGACATCGATGTGAGGTCTGTATTCAAGCAGGAGGTGGACATTTTGAACATCTTCTGTAATAACAACAACCTGCGGAAAGAAAAACGTTCCAGTGAATTTCAATGTTGTGAAGGCCATAACTCGGAAATGAAGCATTTCCGGACACATGTTATAATGAACTAATTTGATTGGCTACATGTGGGAAATACATACCTGAAATTATGCCTCGTATTTTTGAAACATCTTGTATATTGACTGTCGCTGTGCCGTTGTAACCAATAACATAGTTTAATGAAAGGGTTTAGCTTTGCATTTGTGCACCTATTTCTACTGTACTTCATGCAATACTGTTGTAACAGTAAACAATAGATCTGCAGTAAATGTCAATCTCTGTAGATGTGTTTAGCGCACAGTCTTTTTGTTGAGTTTGTATACTGCATCAATATGAGTAAGCGATCCTCGTAATCAAATGCACAAAAAAGCAATAAAAAGTAATATTAAATAAAACATAAATGAATTTAAATCAGAACCAAGAAAAATAACACATTTTAATATACTTACAAATAAAATACTAGGTTAGTGAGGGATAAATTGGTTTGGTTGGTGAGTAGTGTTAAGGTTTAAGGATTTTCAACTGGGTGAGCTCCAATTCAGATTAATAAAGTAACGATTGAATTAATCATTGAAAACAGAAGTTATTGATCGATTGTGCTATTGATACAACAGTTGTTTGTGATTATGTACGCTACACTCATTTCTTTTTTTTTTTTTTTTTTTTTTTTTTTTGCTGAATGTAATAATAATATCAATAATAATAGTCAGCGAGCTGACTTTTCACCAGGGTCCCGAGTTCGATCTCCGGCTGGTGCGGGAAAGTTTTCTTTAATCAGAATTATTCCCTTTCTCCCATAGAGTCTTGAAGTATGTATGTGAGATTGAATGTGCGCGTGTTTAATGACATAAAGTATTAACCTAATGACAATCTACAGATGATATAGAACTGTTTAACAAGTTAAAAGCCCGCGATAGAACCAAAGCAGTTTAAAGGAAGTTATACAATTGAAACAATAATAAATTATAATAATAATAATAATAATATTATTATTACTATTATTCTACTCCCTCTTCATTCACACCCCACCCGATTGAACAATTTTTATTGGACCATAGGTGTTCAGGTTAACGAGGTTTTATTGTACAAGAGTGTGTTTTGTTTACATCTGACACGTCGCAAACAATTTTTACTTTCTCTACACGCACTATATGCATAGTGTATAGAGAAGGTATTGCACTCCACCCAAAAATTCGATACCAAGATTTCACCGGAAATATATGTTTTAGAGTCACTTATATCCAAAAAAAGCATTTTCACAAAAAGGTCCGTGTTTGTGTGTCTGTGAACACGATAAAATTGGTATTTAAGTTTAGTATCTTCCAGGGATGCGACACGAAGATTTTTGAGAAAAATACCCCCACCCCAAACTACCCTTTACATGGAACTTTATTCGAAAATTTTGGTTTTCGCAAAAATGGCCCTAACGATTTTGATTAAAATATCAAATATTAAAGACATATACCTGACAAACAAAATGCATATCTTGAATTTTCTGGGAATAGTCGCTAAAGATTACTTTATTCTGGACGAATTTTACGGAATTTTGCATAACTGCTAAACCGTAAGACTTAGATAATAACTTACTATACAAGAAATGTAGACCACGTTAAAAGACACAATTTATGTTATATAAATTTTTGTCGTGGAGTTGATCGTTTTTAGACATTTGTTGTTTTTGTTTTCAGCTATGGAAAACTTACTTTTCTCATATAGGAATTTGTCAACTCCTGTCCATATAAACAAAGGAACTTGTCACATAGCAACCAGATTTCGACTATCACTTTAACCTATGGTACTCCCTTATTTCGCTTCTACTTACAAGGAAACAAATAATAAGTCTATTTTTGCTAATTTGTTCTCGAGTAGCGTGAAGTAAATAGAGGCATAAGCTTTTTAACAATTTGTTAGAGAGATGTAGAGAAAGGCATGTGAATGGTACACATCAGATTTTTATAATAATTGAAGACTCAACTTATTTTGTAGTGCAGTAAGTAATCTGACATCCATCGTTCCTAACCTAAAGTGCTTGTTCGCTGCTGCCTTTATACTCGATAGCTTTTTTACACAATATT
Source organism: Hymenopus coronatus (assembly GCA_030762935.1). Lineage (NCBI taxonomy): Eukaryota > Metazoa > Arthropoda > Insecta > Mantodea > Hymenopodidae > Hymenopus > Hymenopus coronatus. Next base: position 97,830,372 of record CM060896.1, read on the forward strand.
TTTCAACATATAAATGCATTTAAATGACGACGCGTGCCGAAGTTATTCTTCATTCAACACATTTATTATTCATATTCGGTTTATTCTGGTGAGTATATTGGTGCTCTGTTAATCTAAGTCTTGAGGTTATTTTAATGTGAATCATTTACAATTTATCAAGATTTCATAGCTACTGCCTATGCATAGAAAATGCATCTAAACACCCCAGAGTTGGGTTTTGAAATAATTTACTGCATTACTATGTCCCCTTTATACTCCATAATATGTACGTTTTAAAGCAAACCCCTATGTGCAATCCATAACGATGTACATATTTAAGGTTTTCATGAGACATTACAGAAACTTAAAACCTACCACGTGGTTACTTTGTTTTCTTTCTTTCTTTTATCTCATTTGACCTCCGGTATGACGATTTAGGTTTAGATATCTTTATTCCTTTTAACCCCATTGCTCACTTTTATTTTATAGATTCAGATATTTCTAGTTTTAGCAATGAATAGGTTTCACACTCGCTATTATTTTGTGATTAATTTTATATTAATTTTAATAGTTGGCATTTATCACGACAGGTTTTATAAGGGCACTAAAAACCTCGTAGTTGAGCGATCTGAAACACTATCAATCATTAAATATTGATATCGTTACTGTGCACAGCAATTTGCAAACATTAAAGCCAGAACGAAAGAAATGAAGTTGAACTATAGGGTCATTAAATTATAAGTTAGTCCTCTCTCGACTGCGCGAGAGATCCGAGTGTCGCCGGGAAAATGGTGCCGGCAAAGGCGCACCTTAAATATATGCTGAAAATATTGACTATCTGCTCCCAAACAGGCAGTATAACAAGCTAAAGATGTTCTCGCTCATTCACCTAAGTTCAATAGCAGAAATCTCTGTGTAATCTACAGAAGCGTAGCCGAGTGAGCAAGAATATTTTCGCAAATTGTGCTGCCTGTATGTGTGCAGAAGGTCAACATTTACTTAATTTATCTTAAGATACGTACTTAAGTACGCATTCGCCGGCACCACTATCCCGGCAACTCTCGGATCTCTCGCGCAGTGGAAAGATACCGGACAGAGGTTACCTTATAATTTAAAGACCTCATATTACTGCACTTGCACTTACTTAAAAGCCGCCCCATGCCTCGTATAGTCTGTTCAATTTTATAGATAGGATACCCCAGAACGTCTTTGCCTGCCCCCGGTGATTCAGGTCTCTGTTGTTTACATTCTTCATGTTGATATGTAAAGTTTAAGGCAAACTCCTCAATAATTCCTATGCCTGATTATCCCAACGTTGTTGGTTAGTTAATATATTCAGGAGGGGGTGCCACACTGTAGTCACCATAGGCTTATTGTGCGGCAGACTATGATGATATGAGAGGCGGCCGAAACCGACCGAGAGGAAAAAATCTACCCTGGTGAGTCCCTAACATAGTTCAAGTACCTCATCTCAACGCGGGGATCGCCAGGAGCCCACGCCCTCGGCCTGACTTAACTCTCAAAGTCCTGCTGATGTCTCAGCACCACCCTACCGACGAGAGCTGTATTTCCAAGCGCGTTCACCACCATGGAGAAGCCCCACCACCACAGCCTCGTTGACACTTAAAACCCTGACTGATGCAAATAAAATGGAAATTAAACGAAAGAAGCATGTGTGTTTTAAAGTGCTCTACATTTTTGTGTGTTAAGTTTTTGTCCATCTCTTACGTTTAGCAGTTATGCAAAATTCCGTAAAATTCATCCAGAATAAAGTAGTCTTTAGAGCTATTCCCAGAAAATTTAAGATATACATTTTTATTTGTCAGGTAAATATCTTTAATATACGATATTTTAATAAAAATCGGTAGAGCCATTTTGAGAAAATCAAAATTTTCGAAAAAAACTTCCGTGTAAAGGGTAGTTGGGAGAGGGGGGATTTTCTTGAAAATCTTCATATCGCATTCTTGGAAGATACCAAACTTAAATACCAAATTTGGTATTCAACAGTTTTAAGCTATGCTGTCCACACACACACACGGACCTTTTTTTTTAATTGCTTTTATTCAGGGGGACCCAAAACATGTATTTCCGGTGAAATCTCAGTAGAGCACGTTAAAACACAAATTTATGTAATATAATTTTTTTTTTGGTGGAGTTGATGGTTTTTTTTTTATATTCCTTGTTTTTGGTTTCAGCTTTAAAAAACTTAATACTTTTCTCATATAGGAATTTGTCAACTCCTGTCCATACATACATACAAACAAAGGAACTTCAGTCACATAGCAACCACCTTTTGACTATCACTTTAACCTAAGGCACTCCCTTATTTCGCTTCTGCTTACAAGGAAGCAAGTAATAAGACTAATTCTGCTAATTTTTTCTCGATAAACGAGAAGTAAATAGAAGTATAAGCTTTTTAACAATAATCTGTTGCAGAGATCTAGAGAAAGTCATGTGAATGAAACAAAGATGTTTCTTGTACAGTTGAACATTTTCGAGATATTCCTTGTTACTACTTTTAAGCCAACTAACTTTTCTCAAACAGCTTTTAAAAGATTTGACTATCACTTTAGCCTTATTTACTCCCTTATTTTCCTTCTACTTACAAGGAAGCAAGTAATAAGAGCAATTGGCTAATGTTTATCTCAATTAGCAAAATATAGATAAAAGAGTAATCTTTTGTAAGAATAGCTTATATATGGAACAGCTAGAGATAGTTTTGCGAATGGAACACATCAGATTTTTTAAAGTGGGATATTAACAATAAAAACACATGTTAACAACATGTTAAAAACACAGCACCATTTCAATTAATATATATAAAATATAGCGACTAATATTTCCGCTAATAAAGACAGTGAAATGAAAAATTGCAATCTAAAAATAATACCAGAAAAATACTTAGAAAAATAAAAAGAAGAAGAAGAAGAAGAAGGAAAAAAAATAGCTAAGAAAAAACTTCAATTCTTGAAGATTTTTTGTGGTGGAAAATATTCAGTACAAGTAAATAATTCCTTTGTAATAACATTTTAGATGTTCTGATATTTAAAAGTACTTGCTATTATGGCACTATCAGTCAAAACGCGAGCTACCACGAAACAAGGGCTGCAGATGCAAGCTTTGTAACGAGGCATACTCCAAGTACTACCTAATGGAATGCAAAAGCAGAACCCAACCCCTCAATAGTAAAACACTCTGAAATAAAAAAAAAAAACATTGACCAATGTGAACACATTCTGTTTAACAATAAGAGTTATTTATATTATGAGTGGCTTCAATAGACTATTATTTGTGAGTGGGATGTTTAGTACATGAGCTCATAAACAATGTTTTATCCTATCCAAATATTAATTGTTAATATTATGTATTAACATTATTAGAGTCGCCATTACAAGGAATTGAATTTTAGTCGTGACGTACCTATGTGGTGCTTTGTTCGTTGCTGGTAACCCCGCCGGAATAAACAGTTTAAATTCTGGTTGTTTATACTGGTTCAAATAAATCAATAAATGAATGAAAATGGATATTCCTATGCTAAAAATGCTATACTTAGCTTGTTATCCGCCAAGTCGAAGGAGTTTTGTGACAAGGAATTTTCATTATTTAAAGAATGGGGGGGGCTGCCAAAGGAGAGAAAATTATTTACAATAAAATAAAGTACTTGCTTTATTTCACGATGAAATAGACTCATTTTTGTTGTTTCCTTTTGTTTTGTTGTTGATACGTGAAATTTATACATGAATCTATAGGATAGGATAAATCCTATTATCACTTTCTCTACTCGTACTATGTACATAGTGCACAGAAAAGGTATTGCATTGCACCCAAAAATTCGATACCAGATTTCATCGGAAATATATGTTTTGTGACCCCCTGATTACATTACATTAGCATTTTTATAAAAATGTCCGTGTGGGGGGGGGCAGCATAGCTCGAAAACGAAAAGTTCGTTAAATACCAAACTTTATATTTAAGTTCAGTATCTTCCAAGCATGCGACACGAAGATTTTCAAGAAAATCGATCACACTCAACTACTCTTTACATGGAAACAATTCCATTTTTTTTTTATTTTCTCAAAAATGTCTCTAACGATTTTAATTAAAATCTCTTATATGTAAGATACTTACATGACAAATAAAATATACCTGTATATCTTGAATTTTCTGAGAATAGCCTCTGAAGACCTTTTTATTTTGGATGATTTTTATTGAATTTTGTATAACTGGTAAACCGTAAGAGATAGACAAAAACTAACATCACAAAAAATATGATCTCAATAAAACCACAATTTTGTCATATACATTTTTTTCGTGGCCGTTTTTGAGATATTGCTTTTGGTTGATTACAGTTTTAAAACACTTAAAGGATTCACATACGGGAATTGTCAGCGCTTGGCCTCGTTAAGAAACGGATTTCAATCCCATAGCAGCCACATTTTAAAACATTTGACTGTCAGTTTAGCCTAGTGTATTCCCCTATTTCCCTTCTACTTATAAGGGACTAAGTAATATGATCGTTTCTGTTAACGTTTTAGCATGAAATAGAAGATTAAGCTTATTAACAATAATTTGTTGTAGAGATATAAAGAAAGGCATGTGAATAGAGCACATCAGATTTTATAAGTCATAGTTTAGAATATGAAATCTCATTTATTGCAGTAGCTCGATAACTTTTTCGCTATGTATACATATGTTCGAGGACTTTGTTTTTTTCAACCTCCGATAGGCTATAAATAAAAGACAATTTCATAGAAAACAATTATTTTATTACTAACAGTTTTGTGCACTTATGGTTACTTTTCAACATAATCACCAAAAAGATTGAAAACATTTATCGTACCTGTGTAAAAAGCTTTGCAATACCCGTTTCAAAAAAGGTTGCCGCCAATGATTTCAAATAAGCATTGACCTTGTTTTGAAGATCTTCGTACTTACGACATTTGCGGAGAGCCATTCAAAACAAACGAAGAGGAATGCTGACTTCAGGAATTGTGTTGATCCATGACAACGCTCGTCCACACACTGCTGGCACAACCCATCGACTCCTTGAACAATTTCAATGGGACATTTTCGATCATCCTCCGTACAGTCCTGACCAGGTACTCAACAACTTTCATCTTTTCCCTGAATTTAAGACGTGGCTAGGAGAGCAGCACTTTCAAACCAACGAAGATCTTCAAATCAACGTCAATGCTCATATGAAATCATTGGCGGCAACATTTTTTGAAGCGGATATTGCAAAGCTTGTGCACAGGTACGACAAATGTCTCAATCTTTTCGGTGATTATGTTGAAAAGTAACCATAAGTGTACAAAACTTTTAGTAATAAAATGTTTTCTATGAACTTGTCTTTTATTTATAGCCTATCGGAGGTTGAAAAAAAAATACGGCTCTCGTATAAACTCTTGGCTGCTTTGAGAAGCACGACTACATTGTTATGCACACGCTTGCAGTCCAACATACATTTAACTCTGTGGAGAGAGTATGTGGAAGGGAATGAGGGTTTGCTTTTGTGAAGTTAAAAGGTGAAGTGTGCTCGCTTGTTTACCCCCTGTAATTAATTAGACCGTCGGCCAGCGCCTCTTCTCCCTAGCTCTCCTGGTTGCTGTTTACTGCACTCTTATATCTTCCTTCGCTTCGCTGCAGCCACTGATCGAAATAGTCCGAGGTGTAACAGAATTAGTTCTAGTTCAGTAGCTCAAGAACTGAAAACTTTCCGATAAGATTTCTAGGAAGAGCTGAATAAGACTTGCACTTCTAGTTTCAAGATATTAAAAGATTGACTTCCTTGTTTCTTGGTGACATAGAAACCGAAACAAATAGTAGGTATATTGCGTTCTTATAAGTATACTTATCAGATCGAGAATGCAGCCGAGTTTTCCCAAGCATTCGAGATCTGATACGTAACTTGCAGTTCATGGTTAGACAATTACTTTTTGAAATACTTGAAAAAGCTGTAAAAAACAATTATAAATCAAAATTGTTTTTCAGTATTTTGTTGAACATTAAAAAAATTAATTCTCGATGTGAACAAATGAAAGACTACATTAAATTATATGGACAAAGCCTATTTATACACTCTTTTATTAATGAATTTTGTAATACATTCTTTACTTGCAGTAGCACATATTCTTGAGTGTTACATCATTTCTTAATTGTACTGTATTAATGACCTCTCAAACTCTTACTGTAAG